>VYXH01005279.1:92500-122154 GCA_013397275.1 Burhinus bistriatus
GTCCAGCAATGACTTCTGCCAGCTCCCTCAGCACTCACGGGTGCATCCCATCAGGACCCATGGACTTGTGGATGTCCAGTTTACTTAACTGATCCCTAACTTGATCCTCCTCAATCAAGAGAAAGTGCTCCTTCCTCCAGACTTTCTCTGTTACCTGTAAAGTCTGGGGCTCCTGAGGGCTGACCTGAGCAGTAAAGACTGAAGCAAATCCATGTTGGCTACTTCTGATAACCTTCTTTTCCTCCAGATGCTTTGAGATGACGCCCAGAATGAGCAGTTCCATCATCTTTCCAGGGATGGAGGTGAGGCTGACTGGCCTGTAGTTTCCTGGGTGTTCCTTCTTGCTCTTTTTGAAGACTGGTGTGATCAGCTCTCCTTATGCAAAAATAACAAACATCTTTGCCTTTCTTCCTGTCCTTTCTACCAGGATATATATCCTCACTTTCTCTCAAAAAAAAGGGCTTGCTAGCCATCTCCATTCCATTGTCTTATAATTTTTATATCATTTTGATTCAGCTGACCACAGTGGATTTATTTCTCCTTTTCTCTTGATGGAGTAACGTAACAGCAACATCCTTATCTCTTCCATCAAACCCTACTAAGTTTACGCAAGAAGGCAGAATGGAAAATGGAGTATGTCCCTGCCAGGGATGCACAAGAAGCTAGGAGGGGCCACAGCTGGGACAGCTGACCTCAACTGATGTATGGCATTGTGTTTAGCAACAAAAGCTATGGGGAGGAAGGATGAAGGGGGAATGTCCAGAGTTATGGAGTTTGTCTTCCCACGTAACCATTACGTGTGATGGAGCTCTGCTTTCCAGGAAATGGCTGGACACCTGCCTGTCAATGAGAATGAGTGAATGAATTCCTTGTTTGTTTTGCTTTGTTTGCACACGCAGCTTTTTCTTTACCTATTAAACTGTCTTCATCTACACCCTGGGGTTTTTTACCCCTCCTACTATCCCCCATCCCGCTAAGGGAGGGTGAGCAAGCTGTTCTGTGAGGCTTAGCTGCTGGCTGGGGTTAAACCATGATGGTTCATTTTGGCACCGAACATAGGGCTTGAAGGTTTTGAGATAAAAGCAGATTTGATTGAATTGTGCTGAACTGAAATTATAGCTGTTATAGTTACTAACTGGCAGGCTCCTGTGGCTTGCTTGCTTGTGATGATCCTCAGCAGCTACATGTAAATGCACTGGCAGAGTGAGATGCTCCAGAATTATGAAGTTCCCCTGTATTGATGGAGCTCCAAATGCAGCCAAAGCAGGAGAAACTACAGTGCTATTTAAATGCATCACATCCATGCCACTCTGTGAATGCTTATGGGACATGCAAAACTCTGAAGCAGGATGGTGAGATCAGAAGGATCCAAACCTCTGATTATTAAACAAGGCTAACAGAAGAAGAAATCACCATTGCTTTTGCAGCTTTCTATTGCTAGTTTTTAGCTTGCACTTGGAACTGAAACTAATAAGATGAGGTTTACTTATTTCTTTTGTAGTATAGTTTTCTACTGGACAGATAGGAGAAGATAGGGTATCTCAAACACATTATTAATTACACTGATTATTAAAATATGCCCATTAATACTGGTTTGTGAGACTTGTTTGGTTGGTTGTTTGCTTTAAGAAATACATCCTTTTGTGCTGTGGATATTAGTACTCCCTTTTTACAGGAAGGCCGATGTAAACTCCCATGTAGATGTTATCTGCCCCTGTTTATGCACACTTTGCAATGAGAAGCTATGGTGGGGGGCAATCCTATGACATCCATTCCATTGGCTATTCTGGGACAAAGAAAATTCTCTGTGATTTTTTCTGTAGAGTGGGTCTTACTAATTCAATCCATCTTTTGAGGAAGTTAATTTACAAAAATATAGAAGATGATAGTGTCGTCTATCAGGAGGTCGTGTTATGTTTCTCATGGATCTGTATCAAGAGTTGTAGCTTTTTGAACAGAGCCTGTTTTCTTTATGGGAAAAAGCCATGGACTAATTCTGAAAGAGTGACTAACACAGCTGCTGTTGCATGCTAAATGGCGTATGCTGAATTAGATATACCTCTTCATCTGAGTAACCTGGGAAACCAGAAAAGATCAGAAAGCAAATGTGTAGTCTTCAAATCCAAAACTGTATAACGATACACCATCCATTGCTCAGGGTAGTTCACAGAGTCTGTGGACAGACCCTGTGGTCTGGGAACAGTCCTCAAAACTACCATTTCCTACGCATACAATTTACCAAGATAACACATGTTCTTCAGTGTCTGATTTCCATGCAAATGCCTTATCTCCTCCTGCACTGACATTCTTCCTAGATACTTTATTTTCTTGGGATGTTGCCACTATCAACTGGTGCTCCACATCATGTTTGGATGTGAAGATAGCAATAAATGGCATTTCTTTTGGATTTTTCTGGTTTTTTTTGTTTGTTTGTTTGTTTTTTTTCTAGGAGGCAACAGTATAAACTCAGTGCTGCAGACTCATACTTGAGTCCAGTTCTGACTTATTACAACAGCAGTCATGAATCCAGCTAAAATAGTGTAACGTGGAATGAAACTTTGTTCCCCTGACTGCTCTGCATATTATGTTCTTAAATAATGAGTCATTGACATAGCATAAATGGTGGACCACTCTCTGGAAAACAATTATTTTCAGCTTAATTAAAATATTTTGAAATAAAATTGACCGTTGTTTCAGTATTTTGATTTTAGAGTTCCTATTTTCATCCCACATAAACCTCTTTTGAAGAAACTAATGAAATTTCTTAGGAATAACGATTGCTTTCCTTCATCCGGATTCTACTACCGTTTTTAGCTCTAACTAACATGGAATACTGGACTTAGACAACCTGCTGTATGGTACATAAAGTGAACAAATAACTCGGCTTTTAAGATACACTATTCCTTTGCAGTAGACTTCTAAAGACGAGCTTGAGGAAGCTTGTACCACTACTGCTGGTGCTGTACCTGTTGGCAGATAAACGTAAGACTGCAATTTCCTGTGCTGTCAATCTGGCCCTTTCACAGGCTCTAAATGAAATGAAAGATAAGCAAATGACTATTCACAGATAAGAAGTTAGTTGAAAATCCAGATTTAGAAAATATACCTTAGTATTGATTTGACAGTCTGGTGATGTAACAAGAAATATGTATATTAAAAAACCCAGACATAGTAAGGGAAAGTAAGAAAGAATTTTGCAGAATAATTGATGATTAATTCTCTGATCATTCCTCTTCATTTTACCAACACACTTTACAGTGTATAATGCAGATAATAGTTCTTTACTTTGTTACTTTAGAAATTCAAAGGCTATACATTTCAGTTAAGAGTAGGGATTGCAATAATTGTAATTTCTGACAGAGGTGTGAATTGTAACAAATAAAGTTATGTACAAAATGGTGATGGGAAGGTAATGACTTCAAGAGACGCTAACTCTGCCTGTGAAGGAGAGTTGCTCAGTACAGAGAACTATGCTAAACATCCATTGGACTTTTCTCTCATGAGCATTTAACTGTAACAGTCTAACAGACAACATAAGGATTTGCAGCATGATTTTTTTTCTTCTCCTTGGGCTTTCTTGAGATATCTGGAATTAAAGACAGGAAAATCATTGTTCTATGTTGCATGTAATTTCTGTTTCAGCCCTCCCCCTTATGCTTCAAATTTAAATTTGCCTCGTTGCTTGCCATACATGTGTTATTTCAGGTTAATTTTCAAAAGAAGGATCTATTTCGCCCTCAAATACCTCTGCCTTGTAAACTTTAATGAAATTGGTTGAAAATAACTATTAAAATAACCTAAATGAAGGAAGGAGGATGTGAGAAGTCACAATGAAGAGATACCTTATATTAATGCATACATGATGTACGTGGTAATTACATCTGTTTTTAAAGCATGACCAGCCACCATAAAACCAAATTGCTTGAAAAGAAATATTTTATTAAAAAAATAAAAAAAAAGGTAGCATTTTAAGCTAATGGTCTCAAATGTTATGGTAACACTATGTAAAACTGTAACAAGTTTATTGACATAGAACAGTATTAGGTTTAGTGGGTCATATGGTATTTGTTAACCACACACACGGTGTGGAAGTCATTTCAAAGGAATATATGCCAAATGTTATCATAATGTTACCCTGTGGTTGCCATTACTACAACAAATCTGGGAACATAAAGAACCTGTAGCTATCTGAGATGCAGCTTTGTCACAGCAGTCAGTACAAACTCTGTTTTTAATGGCATCTCCAAGCTACGAGTTATGGAGCCAAGTAAGTCAAGGAGATCAGAATTTTCCCCCAGGTGGCTACTTCAACTTCAAAATTATGTTCAGCACAGATTGAAAACAATATAGAACTAAATAAGACTGGACTGCATTTTCAAAAATGAGATTTTATTCCTGGAATGCATTTACATAAAAACCTTGCTATGTGGTTGTTTATTGAAAGCTAGCCTTATATTTCAGGAAAGTGGAGACATGAATAGTGATAGCAGAGAGGAAGGCCTGTTGAGCAGAGTGGAATTCTTGCACATTTTTACCAGAAGAATTATTTGGAAAAAAGGTAACATAAACCTCAAAATTTTTGCTTACAAAAATTACAAAATTTTGATTTTACAAAGTATTATTGTGTGTTTTACAGGGCTTTTAAAATCTTTTCTGAAAACTGGGATAGTTTTTGTTTCATTTCATACTGTGACTAAATAGTTGTCTGACTCTCTCCTTCCTTTCCTCCATTTTTTTTTCTCTTATTCTTCAGATTTTTGCACACTGAATAAACTTAACCACTTTGTCTAAATCTTGACATGAGACATTCTACCCTAGCTGAGCTAATTCAACATGAAGACTTCATTTATATCAACAAAGACAAAGAGAGAATTGTGCTGGGAATCTCAAAGTATTGATCTATGTGAAAGTTTTATTGCTGAGCTCCCTATAATTATATGCCAGAATATAGTTTGTCACAGGGTAGACTTATTTTCAACAAGCTTCCACTAAAGATTTTTTTAAAATATATGTTTACTGAAGGGATACAAAAATGCTGTAATATACACCTGTTTGGTTAGAATAAACAATCTGTAATCTTAGAAACGAGCTGACATTAAGCTGTTAACACATTATACCATCAGACATTATGTGATATTTGGAAGTCAACGTAAGTTTATTAATCTTTATTAGTACTAGTTCTGGTTTCCCTATGCTGCCACATGTGTTGTCACTACATGCCATTGAGGTCAACAAAAAAATGGCATAACTCACAACTGAAATTGTACCACCGTCGATGTGGGAAATGATCCCTTGTGCAGCAGCAAATATTGTCTATTGATGAGTACAGATAACCTCTGTGTAAGTTACACAGGACAGTCACATAAATAATGCATTAAGGGCTGGAAGCTGCTTAGAAATAAGATCTCCAAATACATTTCCTCACTCCGTTAAGCAGCAAATAATATGAGTCTACCCTTGTTTCTTTCTTTCTTAATAGTCTTGCTGCCACTCAACTTTCATCTTTCATTAAGATACCTGCTGGTTCTGCTTTAGGTACAATGTAACATAATGATACTGAAAGCAGTATGAGGACTTTACCACACAGCACTTTTTCTCTATTATAAAGACTCGTTTACCAGACTTAATATCTGCCATAACTGAGGATGAACTCGTTTCTGCTATGACACTTTTTGGAATAATAAGATCAAGATGAGTATGTATCATCTGGCACCAAACCTCTTTTTATAACATTGCTTGTCTTTTCCTTATTGTGACCACATCCAGGGTTTTTTTCTGTATAGCTTTCTGCTTTGTTTTCTAACTCAGTAAATAGTATCTTAGGCTGATATAAAGAATGTCAATGAGCTATAATTGGAGTGTAAGTAGAGTGAATAGAGCTTTTGGCTCATGCTAGTGATGCATTTTAGCATTGATAGTATCTGATGACCAAGGAATTATTGTCTGCTATTTTCCACATCTCCTAAGGAAGCTAAGAATATGACCATTTAACTTATTACACAGATCTGAAAACTGGAACTATCTACGACAAGCCTGTGCCTCGTTGTGAGAGAAAGCAGACTCCCAAACTAGCTATAATAACAATACGTTCTGTCTCATACTGTCATAGACATAATAACTTTTTGTCCATTTTCTCAGAAAATTGGTCTTAGGTAAAAGATTTGGTGAAAATTTTTTTTTTTTTTTTTTTTTTTTTTTTTTTCCTCTCTGTATTCTTACTTTCTAAAGCATCTATGACAAGAATTTCCCATCTTCTGAATATGTAGACGGTGTGTTTTAAATCGGACACAGTTGTGTAGGTGACCACCTTCTAAATGTTTCATCAGGTGTATTATTGAGTAAATAGAAAGACTTGAAGGATTATATTCCTGAAAACTTTCTTTCCCCCACTGCACTGGTAGTTTTAATAAAAGAAATGTCCTTTCTTTACAGACCTTGCCTCATTTTTACACATAATTGTCGTGGATGAAGTAATAACTGCTGCAGTGAACACTATTAATCCTAATGTTTCTAGTTAAGGGCTTCAGAAGGAACTTTTAAACACTTAAATGAAAAGGGAAGATTTCCAGATGTTCTCAGCACTGCTGTCCCTGGTGAGAGTTGTTAGCTTCCCAGAAACTTTGAAAATCTGGCCAAGGAATCTTGACATCATATAGTGTAGCATCATCTTACTGATACATAAGGTTTTTGAAGCGATCTGGTAAGTCCATCACATATGTTCTTATGGCATGGTTCAGTGTTGTGCAGAGCTTGTACTACAGTGTAAGGTGGCATAGCTCCCCAAGTGGACGGTGGTACATTAGATAATTGACCCTTTCACTCAAACAGGTTTCATTGGACTTTTCTCTTAGCAGGACTGTGGAGCTCTGGTCAGCAGGAGGGTGGTCGTTTTCACACAGCTATACCACTGTCACCATTTCTTATGCTCTTACAATTCCAGAGTTTGTGCTGGCATTATAATGTGCTTCTATGCACCATCAACAGTTAGCATGGTAGTTGTGGTTATTCAAAAACCTGCATTCAGGTCTGGAAGCAGAAGACTTCTGAAAATGCTGACTTTTCTCAGCTTTCTGTGCTTTGAGGCAGAAGATCTTGCAACTGTCAGTTCATCTTCCATGTAAGTAGCACAAGATGAGTTATTTCATTAAAGGCTTTTTCAACATGAAGGAAATTCTTCGTGAGCAATAAACTGAATCCAGTTCTGCCATTCTTAAACTTGGAGATTTCTTAGCAAAAGAAGCTGAGCATCTAAAATTTCAAGCAAATTAAAATACCTTTTTCCTCTTTCATTTAAGCCAATGTTTCTTTCTTTATTGGGTAGACAAATTAGCCACTTGGTTTTAAACTGCAAAGCAACACTAATCAAAGAGCTAATTTGTTGGTGCTAACGATGATTTAGCCAAAGCAAACATATTGCTTAAAGAGAGAAAAATTGCTGCCAAGATACATTTTGTTTTCCTTAGACATATTACTTATTCATCGGTGAAAGATTATTTACTTATGTACATTGTAATACACTGGAAAAGAGAGTTATATTCATTTTATGTGTCCAAGAAGCAGTATTCAAATTTTTCAAGTGCACAGAAGGGGAGATGAGGGAAATGTTCAAAAAGGGGTACTTTATCTTAGTGTAAGTGTCCCCCTACGCTCACTGCAGAGCCAAAGAGAAGAGACAGGGCACAGAGCAAGAAATTCATACCTTAAAGTGAGGTTTTCAAGAGCCTCTTTGGCTGTCCAGTGACTAGGGAGGGAGCTGGACTACAGTTAGCTTTGGTAAATAATCCTGTTCTCCTCAACCAATTACTTATTGTTTTGACTTAAGTGAGCCTGAAGCACAATACCTTTACATATTTATGTGTTACTGATCCTGATCAGGAATCTGGGCTGGAGTTTGCCAAGGCACAGGGAAGCTGGGGTGAATTCAGTGCCCAACTCTCAATAAAATTCAAAGCTATTGAGTCCAACACTTACTGAGTCCAAAGGGATAAAAATTTTAATTTGTATTTGTACTCAACATGTGTTTAATTTTTGTATTTCTGAAAGGCTTTGTTGTTCTATTCTTGTACCATACTCTACAAAAGACACCTTTTTAATAAACATGACTATCTGTAGGTAAAATGTCATTTTTTAAGCCAAGTAATCCATTAATTTAGTCTCTCTTCATTTTAGTTTTCATTTCTTAAAGAAACATTTGGTTTTAATACTCAATACTTTTCTCAGAGATTGGTGACTGATAACCAATCAGTCGGGAATTTCTAAAGATAGTCAGCTATTCCAGTTCTGTTATCACTTAGATTTGGCACTTTAGTATTCAATCCCATAAATCAAAAGTATTTTTGTATAAACCCAAAGCTAACTCTCCAACACACCAAACCAGTCTTTCCCCCGATTTTAAATACTTAAAGACTTCAAATACTTCCCCATTTTAAATTCTCCAGGGTTTATAGGAGATGATAACTATTGTACTGTAGCATGTCACCATTTATGTACCGGTGTTTAGCAGACAAAATTAATACTTCTTCTTTTCGAGTTGTTTTTACCAAGAATGACCTGTTGAATTAGGAGCTCCTTGTGCTTTGCTGAACAATATTTTTTGGAATAGTCTGAGTCCAGACAATATTAGAATTCTCACAAGTGAAGTTATTACCACAAAATCCTCAGTGCAAAAAGTATTGTGATTTTAAAAATATGTGCATTTGACTAATCTCTGCTACAGTCAGGTTTCCCTCATCTGTAACCAGAACCCTTCTATTGATTCCCAAGTGATTCATGAGACTTTTAGAAAGACCTCCCTCAGAAGAAATATTTTTAAGGGGAATTAAAATATGTTCTCATTATTTAAGAATCAGAGAATAATAGCAAATATTTTACTTGCTAATTTGTTACTGTATTGTAGAAAAGATAACATTGCATTGTAGAAAAGATATTCTGAGGGAGTAAACACTAGGGTTCAGTGAAAGAATTTAAAATTATGAGAAACAATGAAAAAAAGAGTTCAGTAGGATTTAATTTTATAACCTTAAAAAAAAATAATTTGTGGCCTTCCTAATCGGGTTTTCCTTTTCGTTTTCTTTTGTTTCTAAAGTGCCTGACTTAATTCTCTTGTTGATCAGATTAGGACTGTATTCTTGACATGTAAGAAAGATTAATGCAATTATACCCATACAAAATGTGCATTTTTCCTCTGTTTTTATATAATGTGGCTTGTAGATGAACAGTAAAAATAAGTCATCTTGTGGATTTTCTGAAAATCATTGTGACATGCTCAGGTCACTGCACTTCAAAAAGTTGGCATTTCAAGATCCAGTGTGTAACTTTGCTCACATTCCTTGGCTGCCTAGATAAAGTCACATTGGACTGACCATAAATAATACCAGTACAACAGTAGCAAAATCAGAAGGAAGACCAGCACTAATTATACCTGTAGTAGACCAGAAATCAGAGAAACAAAGAATGTGGACAAGGGAAATATGGAAAGTCAGACAAGTGGATCATTTTTGGGTGATTGTATTTTTTCAAGTGCCTTTGTTTTTGTTAAACTGAAACACATCAAAGCATATCCTGCTTGCTTAGAGACAAAACAAATGAAAAACCCACTACCTCAAAACCCAGAAGAAATTATTAAGATTTATTATTTTAATTTAGAAAAAAAAATGTCCTTCTTTCAATCTTTCTGTGATACCTATCCTGTTTGTTCTTCATTGCTTGGCACCCCTACAGTTAAAACAACACATCTGCTAACAGAAATTACCCATGACTGTTTCACAGCACATACAATAACCAGTCAACCAAAATGACACAAAGATAAAGAAAATATACTGTATGTCTAAGCTCACTATTTAAAAGATCATTTAAAAATAACCTATCTCTTACATGGCTTTATCTATGTTGTCTCTTTTGCCTACAGTACTCCATATTTTGAGTGCCAAAATATTGCTTTATTTCTTCTTTCTTTTCACTTTATTTTGCTCTGTTTTTCCCCAATTCCTCATTACTATTTTCCCCCTAAAGCTTTCTGCCAAGATGAAACATTGTAAGATGTTCACACAGTGAAAAAAATAGAGCCAGTGAGGCTGATTCAAATGCCAAAGTATGCTTCTAGAACAATGTATTTTTAACATTGTGAAGAAAGACTATATATAATTGTATCTATAAACAACTTATCTTTTGGCCTACTTCTACCCCTGGACAATAGCAACCTAGCTGAGGGTTAAAAGGCATAGAAAAGTTTAGCAAAAATACAGTAACCTTATGGTCTTCTCTGGAGTCATTCACTCCTCTCCTGCTTCCTTAAAACATAAAAATGCATTTTTAGTAAAACATGAAAAATATGGATAAATTGACAATATGAAATTCATATAACCTAATAAGCATTTAAAATCCACTGATGTCATGTGAGAAAGAATGTGTTATTAAAACCACATCAACAATGACAAGAGTGATAAATGTTTTAGCTGCTTGCTTAGTTCTCTTTTCCTGGTTGTTTATTTGTTTGTAAGGCTCATCAGTTTCTTAATAATTACGTCCACAGCAGGTAAGTGATATCCTAAGTGGAGGATTATGATTTTAATGCAGGGCCAAATGAACAAGATAAGGTGAACTCCTTTTTTATTCTCAAAAGAAACAAAAAAACCCCATAGAGTACCATGTACTTTAGCAATTGAATGTTTCCCACTGTTTTCTTTTGGCTTAGTAATACAGCTATTTTGGAAAGTAAGTATAAAAATATCACAGTTCTGCTCTGCAGGATGCACAATAGCTCAGAGACTCTGATCTAGCACTTGGCATGTGATCAGAGATTAGAAAGGACAAAGGCTTTTCAGCTCAGTAATGACTATTCTGTATGGTGTTGCAGTCACTACAACGTCTGTGTTGCTGACACTTTTTAGAGTTGCATGTAATGCATCCAGAGATGTCCCAGCTCTCAGATTGGATTTCCACAGTTCATGCCTTTCTGCCGCTCTGTGACTCATCACAGCCCACTGGGTACCACGCATGACTCCCTTTTGGTCACTGTGGGGTGCTCCAAATGACTGAGAAGCAAATTTTCATAACAATACCTTATTTGTTCCTCCATTCATAGGTCACAGAATAGAATAACATAGTCTGCAAGGCACTTCTAGAGGTCATTTGGCACATTTTGGACAAGACAGAAATTAAAACGAAATCCTGTAACCTTTCAAATCTTCCATGGGCCGACTTTTGCTTGTGAACGGAGGGGAACATTTCTGGCTGGTAGCTTATGCCCTCTGCTCATGTGAAAGTCTTCCCAGACTATCAGCTTGGTCCCTCAAGGTATCTTCGTTTGGGTTCATGTAGCCTTACCTCCTCCCCTTCTATAGAGATTATGTGTTTTGATTCCCTTCTTCACAGGCAGTAAACCTTTGTCACCAAGGATGCGGTGAAGGAGTTCTTCAGCTGTAAAAGCGAGTAACTGAGACAGTGCTGGTGATCCATACCAGGAATTTTATCTTTGCTGGTTGATTGCTTTCAGTGCTAACTTAGAGCTGGCTTTGATTTAATGCTGGAACATTCAAGCTGGAAGCATACAAAACTGAAGGAGGAAGAAGGTCCTGCATCATATTAATATATAATGGAACAGGCATTTCTCTTCCCATTGGACTATGCAGGATAGATATATGTTTGCAGTTTCTGTCCTCTGAACAAGGATAAAGGTGGCATCTTCCAGCACGCTTTCCTAACACCACTCATATTTAGTTGTCAAAATGTGCTTAGCAAGAGTAATAGTTATCATCGATAGTGTAACTGCTAATGCACTGTAGTAGCAATGCTAAGCATTTGTGTATGACTTCTGTATCTATTTCATAATAACCCAGGCTTCTGACATGAGGGGAAAGGTGCAGTCCTTCACAACAGTATTGATGTACTAGATAATTTCAACTTTGTATTTCCATCCAAACATAACTATCTCCCTCTGATTCTTTAAAAATCTAGAATAATGTATCTCATTAGAATTATTGGTTTTGACAGATGTACACCTGTAATGTTGCTAAATTTGCAATTATATGTGTAGTGTTGAGTGTAGTAAGGACCAGACCCTATTGTACTGGATATCATTCAACTATAGAGGAAAGACATAGAGACAGAAGGAAATAAACATCTGCTTGATGTGATAGAGAAAAGGGAACAGTGTGTCATGATCAAGGTAAAGGCTTGGAAAATGATCTTTGCAGAAACATTCTGGATGGGTATAAGCAGGAAGAGAGTACCTTTGTCAAGGACATTGGGTTTGCCTGGCAAGGTTTTGGTAGTGAGGGGGCTGCAGGGGTGGATTCTGTGAGAAGATGCCAGAAGCTTCCTCCATGTTTAATAGACCTAGTTCCAACTAGTTCCAAGACAGACCTGCTGTTGGCCAAAGCTGAGCCAAGCAGTGATGTTGGTAGCACCTCTGTAATAATATATTTAACAAGGGGTAAAAACTGCTGTGCAACAGCAACTGGAAGAGAGGAGTGAGAATATGTGAGAGAAACGACTCTGCAGCTGCCAAAGTCAGCGGAGAAGGAGAGTGAGCCAGTGCTCAATGCACCAGAGCAGAGAGTCCCCTGCAGCCCGTAGTGAAGACTGTGGTGAAGCAGGCTGTCCCCCTGCAGTCCCTGGAGGCCCACAGTGGAGCAGATATCCACCTGCAGCCTATGCAGGACCCCATGCCAGATCAGGTGGATACCCTGAAAGAGGCTGTGATCCCATGGAAAGCCCACTGCAGCAGGGTTCTGTCAGGACCTGTGGCCCCATGGAGAGAGGAGCCCACTCTGGAGCATGTTTACTGGTAGGACTTGTGATCCTGTGGGGGACCCATACTGGAGCAGTTTGTTCCAACGGAAAGGACCAATACTGGAGCTGTTCATGAAGAACTGCAGCCCATGGGAAGAACCCATGTTGCAGAAGTTCATGGAGGACTGTCTCCTGTGGGTGGGACCCCACGCTGGAGCAGGGGAAGAGCATGAGAAGGAGCGGCAGAGACAACATGTGATGAACTGACCACAACTTCCATTCCCGCCTCCCTGCATCACTCAAGGGGAGGAGGTATAGAAAATTGGAAATGAAGCTGAGCCTAGGAAGAAGGGAGGGGTGGAGGAAGGTGTTTTAAGGTTGTTTTTTCTCATTACCCTACTCTGACTTAGGACTGACAACAAACTAAATTAATTTCCCTGAGTCGAGTCTGTTTTTCCCATGATGGTAATTGGTGAGTGATCTCTTCCTGTCCTTATCTTCACCCATGAGCTTTCCATGGTGTTTTCTCTACCCTGTCCAGTTGAGGAGAGCAAGTGACAGACTGACTTGGTGGGCACCTGCCATCCAGCCAAAGTCAACCCACCACAAGAGGTAAGGGATTAGGATTAGGGTCAACATTATCTAGGGGCATGATTAGTCTGTATTCTGTATTCATATCATGTTCTGAATATCTGAAGTATTTGTGGTCCATGGACTGTTTGTGGTCGATCAGACTTTGTGTGTGACCACAAAAGGCTTTTGTATGTGTTACATCGCAATACTCCTACAGCTACCTAAAGCGAACGCAGCACCTTGGGAATGAATTTTGTGATGTGGCCTCACACCCCAGCTACTGAAATGTTTCCCATGAAGAAAACAGAAGAATTCTGTTGATCTGTATGTGGACAATCAGGACCTGAGAAACTCAAATTACTAGTTATCTGGGGGGAAATCGCAAGCCCAGTTTTAATTTCTGTTATGCATTGAAGATACTTTCAGGAATATTTAGACTTAAGGAATTTTATTCATCCAAGTAGAAGGTACATGTTACTGCAAATCTATTAATCAGGGCTGTGATACCACTATGAAAAAAAAAAAATTATTGTGCTTTTGCTCTTCTCCCTTTCTCCCCCAGACCCCAGAAAAAAATGGCTGTGTTACTCTATGTAACTTTGTGCTGCAAATTTTGAAATTCAGCTCTATTTTCTGGTTCTGTTCTGGTTTTTATTTTCTTGATTAATGGCTTTTCACCACTCTAGTGTGTTGTGATACAGCAGATATTGGTTCAGTCTTACAGTGGATCTTTGCTTACCTACTGTGCAGCGAAAAAATGATGAAGCATATTTCACAGTTTTGTAGACACTGAGATTGCTATGCTGATTTCTTTTTGCATACCTCATTTGACTGTGGAGATATAGTATATAAGCATTCAAAAGAAAAATTCAGCAATCTGTTGTGAGTGCTTGATCTAATATTTTCCTATAGTAGATAGTCTTACTGTGTGATTTACTACAGTCAGCTTTCAAAGCAGAACACAAACCTTTCTAGTAAATATATGAAGTAATAAGAAATGAAGGCATCTTTTGATGATAGAGAAACATAACTTCATTAATGAAATTCAATCTTTTCTCTATTTATGCTTAAACCTCCCAAACTGCAAAACTCTAAAAAAAAAAAAAAGAAAAAGGTTTATGTTTTCTACGTATGAACTGCCTCAGCAAAATCTACAAAGTTAAAGCCTCCAAGTGTGACCATTCTTCAAACAGAAGGAATAAAAGAATTTAAGCATTTTAGCTTAAATCCAGTGTTCCTCTTAAATCCAGTGTCAAAACTCCCACTGATTTCAGCAGGGCCACAATGGTCTTTTTTGGCCTAAAAAGTCTATGAATATTGGTTAATGCTAGTCTCAATACTGTGTACCTGATCTTTAAAAAGATACCAAAGAAGCAGAAGAGATTCAGATCTCGTTGGTCTGAGAAAGAGTCCTGCTTAAAAGTAGAGTCTGTAGTCATTTGCAAATTTTGTCAAGTCTCAGTATGTCTGTTTTAGGAAACTAGTTAACATTGACAAAGCTTATAGTTGTGCCTGTTTAGGTACCCTGGATCAAACTACTGTTAAATTTTTCTGAAGTTGAAAACTGCTTGCTTATTGCTACTGTCACTTTGTGAGTTGATAGCAACTTACTAATCCATAGCAGTGTTTTGTATCTCACCTAAAGTCTCCTACCATCTATAACAGTTCCTTGTCAAAGGCTTTTTGAAAACCTAAATAATACTTTGACATTATCCACTATTTTCCTGTCGTACAAAAATAATTTTAGTATACCAAGTCTTATAATGTGGTTTCATGACAGTTTAAGGCAATCAAAGCTACTGAGCTAAACAAATCTTGTCCCCTTTTCATAGTCATAAATTACAGCTGTCTTTTTTTTAATCTTTGGAATGGAGTAATGTTTGCTCTGAGTAAGGCTTTAGATTTTTCTTGGGAAGGTTCACCCAGGCAGTAGGTAGATCATGTGCCTTGGAAGAAATTATTCTCAAGAATGTCTCTGAAAACTTAGCTACTAAAGTTGTGGTCCATGTAAGGCCTATTTCTGATGTATTAATTTTTTTTCCTGTAATGCCTTGGGTGACTGAATGTCTTCTCAAGAGTAAAAGTATCTTTTGATGATCATCTGCATATATATACTTCTAGCACGAGTGGACCAGAAGTGAAGAAACACAGTCGATCATACAAATTTTAGCTTTGATATGTGGAAACAAGATATAAAAAAAGATTATTTTAACCAAATCATGAACTGAAGACTTTGATTTTAATCATGTTAGCAAACATACAGAAAAACTGTCATAAAGTGTGACTGCTCCTCAGACAGACACAAGGAAAGACAACACTCTGGAAAAGGAATTTTACTGCTCAGCAATTTACACACTTTTCTCTAAATATTGACTCCATTATAAAAATGTGACTAGGTCTAGATGCCTACGGAAAGGAGCTCTAACCTGTGTTCATACTATTACTCCTTGCTAATGAAAAGACTAAAGTTTGCAAAATGTATTCTGTATGAGTATATAAAAGATCGGTGAAGCAGATATAAGATAGTCTTAACTAGTATTTTTGTTTTATAACTTTGTGGCTGTTACTGGGTTTTCCCAATGTCTACCACCGTGGAACATGTCAAATTAAAAGAAGCTTTTTTTTGGATGGGGAAAGCATTTCAGAGTCGCTGAGTGCTTTTCCATGAGAAAAAGATCACTGGGACCAACAGCTCTCTTAACACCCTCATTTTTACCATCCTGAACAACCATGAAAGAGGGAAAATTTTGAGTTAGCCTGAGTCAGATTTGTGACTTGATATAAAAAAGCTCTGTCAGTTGTTGAATTTCCTTTGAGGTAACTTTGCCTGTTTTCTATACAGCTGTGTTTAACTAACTCTGAAAGTGAGATTTTGTGTATTTTGCGCATTTCTCCTTTTTCCCTTCGCTCATATTTCTCAATATATACATTCTTTTTTAAAGAACACAAAGACTGAGGACATGTGATCACTTATGCATTCATAGTTATTGATAGATGGTTCTTCATGTGAAGAACAAACAAAAACTTTTACAGAAGATTTTTTTCTTTTAAGAGAAATGAAGAAAAATCCAGATCTCTTAATGTCTTTGAAAAAGCCTATATTAAACTAAACACAAAATTATTCTTTCATTTGCAAACAGCAGAATAATCGAACTGGAATATAATAAGATATATCATCAGATATATCAAACTAGAAAACTATAAAGCATAAGATTTACACACTAAAATACACCATTTTTTTGTTCTCAGATGTATATACTGTTTAAATTGAAACACATTTTTCTTTCTAGTTAAAATCTTAGACTGTGTGTACTTCATAAACCCCACAGTAAGAATTGGGCATACTTGTGTGTTCCCAAGTACAGTACTAGTGCACAAAGAAAAACCTTTCAGTATTTTATCAGTCAGTTCCTTAAATGCAGTATAAAATTACACTTGCACCAGCAAAATATTTGTGGAGTGTGTGATGGCAAAAGCTAATAGTTAAAAGCTTTTACCATCTCCTAAGAGTGAAGTTCTAGCCTGATAAGATGGTGATAGTCATTTTTATCCAGATCCCAGACTCATTCCATACAGGTCCAACTAAAACTTTAGAATAAATACTTATTTCTGTGCATAGATTCTACAGATGAATCAAGACTGACGTCCACAGCAAATAACAATTTCCATCATAAAATGGAGAAAAAGAGAGATTGCTCCAAGGAAAATTTCTAGCATCTGACAGTGATAAGCCATTTGGAAGATTTGAAAAAGTAAGCGTGACTTTCTATGGTGATACATTGAAAAATCACCTGGTACATCAGGTGAGGAGAAGACTACACAGTACAGTTTTGAAACTTCCAGTATTTTTAACACTACCTTTGCTCAACTGAAACATCATTGCATATTTTTGTAATACATGAAGTAACATTCAGAATCAAATTTCACTGACACAGCCAGGTTTAGCCACTGATTTTCTCACCTGAACAGCTTTTTCTTGCAAGATATTATTGTTACTGGGAGACAGTAGCTTAAACAATTCTCTCATCACTCATTCTAGATCTGAAATATCTATTGATTTGATGATATGCACAGCTTTGCTCAATATTCAACTGCATTTCAAGTAGCAATTTTGTACTAGTGCTTACAAGACCTTCTTGTTTGAACTATTCAACAGAAACCCAGATTCTAAGGGAAGTTATTCAGCAGAATTGTTGATTCTAAGAAGCAGTCAGCCTGTTGTGGATGGGGAGTGCTAAATAACATCTTAGTAATGGCTTTTTGCTGCATGCGGGTGACTAACATTATTGGATGCCAGCATCCTTTGGTGACTCTAAGAGCAGCTTGTTTTAACTAATGACTATATTTTTTGTCATTTCCTGCAATAATCTGCTGCAATGAATAGTTTGCCTAGCTCAGCTTTTAATTTCTTCACGTTGTCTTATTCTGCTTCACTGTCAAGCCAGTATTGCCATTTTATTTTGCCATTCACCTTTCACTCCTAATGGCTAACATCAATGACTCCTGAGACAATGTCTTCCAGCCAGTCACTACCATGGATCCATCAGAATTCATTGTTGCCACATGCTTGACTAGACAACAACTGGGATTGAAAAATACGTGAAATTAGTAACATACACCAACCGATTGATTCTCTCCCTACATGGCATTTCTGCTGCAAAATTGTAACGTGCAAACAGAACTGAAACTCGAGTGCAACCATCTCTGTAATGACTAAACAGTGTACCAATAAGATCTTTGGTTATTGCATGTGTATGAAATAGAGATGAGTAACTCCTAGATCCAGTTGAACTTCCTGATATGGTCTGGCCTAGATTATGATTTGTTTTACTCCGTGGGCAGACTTGAAACCCAGTGATAATTTCTAGTTCGAGTTGTTTTACATAAGAATTAATGCTAATTTATACAAAGACTGTAAACTAGACCATATTAAAACTTTGGAAAGTTGCATTTGTAGACAAAACCAGCATTGTTATGGCTCCAGTTCCCCTTTAACTGTCAGTGAAATGAGATGCACAGTACCCTCCTCTGAACTGCCTTAAGTCTAAGAAATTATATCGGAAAGAACCTGTCAGAGTGATGTGGTGCTCATAGCCCCACAGGTTGTCACGAAGTGTATTAAATTCATGTAAAAAAGTAGCTAAGGTAGCTAAGTGTGAACTGATTGCTAATCTTAAAATAAACTGGTCCTTACTCCATAATTAATAAAACCAAAACATGCCAGATAGTGATAAAGATGAACATGAAAAACATAGAGTGATATCTACTATTTCCACAGCTGCTGTACAGTATGAATATAGTGGTAAGTTAAGTTGATTAGACAAGTACTCTCATAGGCATCACCTTACATTTGCTATATATACCTTTGTGATTTCTTTTACAGTTCTTTAAACATAAAGGTTGATCAGGACACAATTATTTTGCCTTCAACTTACTTAATGCAAGTGACAAATTCCAGCAGATAGAGCACACATCAGTGTCAGTTGCTCTGTTTAAAGTAGTGGAAATGCTGTCCTCAGTCCCCAAGAAAATTGCTTCAACAATTCATCTTGATGTGAACTGTACTAGTGATTTTCTTATGTTTTATTCTAACAAAAAGTCACAGCAATGGCAGTGTTACATAATATTAATTCTTACTGTCTTTGGGCTGGATCCTTTTTCCAGAAATGGTTGCCAGAATGGGATTTCTGTGAACTTTTTCCTGGTTAAGTATCCAGGAAAAAGTCCCAAGACAGTTTCAGTTTGGGTTTTTATTGTGTTATATTACTTTATATTATCCAAAACTATGGTAAAAGCTTTCTAAAAATAAAAGTATGAAAGACTCTAGCGTTTAACTTCTGATACAATTAAATTGTGAAATAAATGAAGAGGAAGAGAAGTTTCACTATCACATTGGATTATGCATTATCTTCAGGTCTTATTCAGCTATAAATTGGAATAAGAACCACTCTGCACAAACTCAGGCAAATAAGGGTTGTGAAGAGTGAAAGAAAAGATCAAATGAAGTTCTTAGGTAACTGAGTACACTGTGAATAAATTGCCTAGATTTTGTCAATCATCTTGAGAGCTAGAGTAGATGGTTGGGTAGACAGATTTGAGGAAGTATCATTCCTTACAATAAGCATTATCTTGTATTCATTATTGCTTTTCACCAAGAACAAATGGAAGAGAATTGCACCCTAAGTTCTACATTTTCCCTGTCTTTTTTGCAGGGAACAGTTCTGCTGTGTCTTTCTACTTAGTGTAGTGTAATGGCTTGCTGTAATCTTGAGTAACATAATTTTGGTTTGTGAGGTTCTGTTAGATAATACAAGTTCAACAAAAAGTCTGTTCTGATATATCTCATGCCATAAGGTCAATCTACTACCTGATTCCTTGCTGCTTATGTACAGTATAGGACAGGAGAAGAAAGAGAGTGGGGCTGTGAAGGAGTATCACAGCACCTTCAGAATACATATGTTTGTAACTAGGCTTCCATATGTAAAATTAGAGTATTTGTTCTGGAGTTACAATGACATGGATGCAAGGGATATGAAATAAAAAGTACATGTGCAGGTAATAGTAACAATACCTTGCATCTTTCCTTCATCCACAGCTGTTCACATCTTTTACAAAGAGTTCAGCATCATTATTTCTTTTACCAGCTGGATAGACTGAGAGACACTAAAGGTCCCTCAGCATGTCAGAGGCAGAGCCAAGACTAGAATACCTGCCCTGTAGTTTATTTATTAGGTCATGTTAGATTAATTTAAGCTTGTATAACCTAGGTTCTGTTTTGGTAGTCATTTTTACACTAACAATGAAAAAAAAAAATCCACTATGAGTTATTGCAGTGGTCTTATTTTGCACTGCATAGTTGGAGTGTGGAATCCCTTTTACTAACTAGTAATTAACAGATAAAATATGTTAAAATAATGCAATTATATGTCATTGCCAAATAAAAGGTAAGCATCAAATGGTAGGTTTTATGTTAAATTATAATGCACATACACTATGCCATTTCCTTCTACAGTAAGACAAGAAAAAAATTTTAAACTACAATGTCCTCTGTACAGTGTGTGCTCTGAAGGTGGTGTTTTTCTTGTATGGAGTATAAAACAAACACTGTATCTCAATTCTTAGAGCTCTTTTTTAGTTCTCTCAAAGGTAAGTAGAGTTTCTTAGCCTCATTACCACAACATGGGCTTGTATCACACCTCTATTGAAGATACACTTGTATATGCACAGAAAGAAAATGGTCAATGAAGCTGGAAGGAATTATAGCTGTGCTTATTTAACTTCTTTAATGGTGCTAAGGTTTCAAATCTAACCTGCAGCTAAAAGCATCCTAATATTAAAACCTTCCATCCCCTGCCACTATTATAAAGGATATTTACCTCCAGAATTTGATCTAAGATTAAAACTAGGCAAATGAGATCTTAAGGAATACTGACAGGACAATGGTGTGGAAAAACGTTATAGCAAAGTGGTAGTTAAACGAGAACTAAGGCTGAATACAAATACAGTAATGTTCAGAGGACAGAAAGCCAATATATGCTAAGAATGAAAACATCGGTTATAGGAGGATTTGTGTATTTTGGAAGCATCTGGAATATTTAGGAAACTAAACCACATAAAATATTTTGGAAGCAAAGCCCTATGTTTTTTTACTTGGATGCCTAATGTCATCTTCTATCGGCTTCTTGCTACTATAAACCTTCCATGTAGATTACTGCATATCTATAGTACCACCATGATGTTTTCTGGCATTGAAACTTCTGAAGGAAAGAATTTTTCTTTTTCAGCTGATGTGAAGTGCACCAGTTTCCAGGTGCCACATAACGGCAGCATTGTATCCTAGGCTGTGCCCTAGGCTTTCACACTGCTGAATAGTTTTTACAGTCTAATGTGTCCGTGTACTCTAATGGTGACATAGACTTAAGTGCCCTTCAGCACACTGGTCTCAAAGCAGTGCATTAAGTGATGATGACCTTCTGTGAGGTCCATGTCTTCTACCATCTGGTACTTATGTATTTTTATGAAAAATAACATTATTTTAAGTGTTGTGTTCATTCTGCTGTCAACATTTTTGTAAGGTTAATGTTACCATTCTCACTTTTTCTATTTTAACAACTTTTTTTCCCCTGGCATTATGAAGAAGTAAACAGTGGAAAACTAGGTATTAGTTATTCTAATCAACAGCCTCAGTTATTCTCCACTGTTTTCTGTCTATCAAAAAAATCATACTTATCAACTTTCACTTATTAGACCTTGCTTTTTACAGAATTTATTATTTTTTTCTTTAGAGTTTCTCAGGTATTATCAGTAAATTTATACCTGTTAAAACTCTTGGTGAGTTTATGTAGGCATTGTCTAGTGATTTTAACATACTTGCCAGAACAGCTGTCTCCAAATTATCAACAGTCACAAATTTGTAGCCCCTTGAAAAGCCTCCCTCCTTCTTGCCATCAGAAGCCTCTGATAATCTATGCAAACCTACAAGAAATGCTAAGGTACCAAGCACATCTCCATATCCCTTGATAAATGAAGCCTCATGATTGGTTTAATGAGGGTAGAAAAACAATTATCAGAAAATGAGAGTTTTTTTCTTCCTAGGGAAAAAAAAAAATTATTCCCATGCAAAAATTTAAAGCTGAAACTTCTTTGACAAACATAAGAAGTCTTTGGCCAAACCTGAAATATTTCAGCAGCGGCACCTCAGTGGGAGTCGTAGTCTACTTCTTTCATGCTCTTCTTTACAACTATGGTCTAGGTAGGCTGGCTGCAATGGAATGCAGGAGCAGGAGTACCTACTGAGAGGGGTATTCCCACTGGACGACAGAGCCTCTGACAAAAAGTGACTCTGAGGCTTCCCTCCAGGTAGTACAGACCAATTTGGAGACAGTTTTTGGATGAAATACTTTGTTTTCAGAAGTTGTTTTTAATAAAATGAAACATAAGGTAAATTTCTTGATAGAAAGCACTTTTGTTTCTCTCCCTTTCTCTTTTTGCAGGCATACATTTTCTTCTTTCATTAGAAAAGAGATTTTTCATTTAAAAAAATCAATTAGCACTATTCAAGAATTCTCCTTGAGCCAATATTTAACTCTAATTGAACACATTTCATTTACCTATATGATGCAGAAACCCCCCCCCCGTTCTTAGTGTCTGTGCACTGTGATGTGTATCATGAGTAAATACATACCCATCCTATATTAGACATTATTTACACTGCATCTGTCATGCATTTCAATTAATATAAATCTCTGTACACTGTGAAAGGTGCTTTGTGCTGGAACAAAATCCAGATACTGTTGTCTTTTTCCAGTTATATCACATGGAAAAAAAAATCTGATGCACTCAATGCTAATCAAAAGTTCATGCACATTGAGTGAATTTACTGTCAGTCAAAATATAGATCTATTAGAAGAAAAAGCCTGCAAGGGAGTTTCAATACATCTGCTTTGTTAACATTAAGTGAGAAACGTGCTACATATTTCACTGTGACTCTGGTTCTCTGCATCTTTCGTTTCTTTCTTAAGCTGAAAGTTGTCAGGTTTGGGGAGACGGCTTTGCCGTTATTGTAAGAGAAGCACTGTTCATGTATTTATCTCTCTGGCCTTTCCTGCCGACCTTAAAAAAATATCAGATGTACCCTGTGTTTTTCAGCTCTGTGGATTGAAATCTGTGGGTTTTCAACCCTGTGGGTTGAAAAAACATTTTCCAAAAGTTTTCTCCAGGTTGTACCCAACCAATACACGCACCTTGTAATTGTCTTTTCAGTGTTCAGTTTATTCTGCTGCATTTTATGTAAGGTAGCTAAAACCATTCTGAAAGATACAAAAATGATTACTTTAAATTACAAATGTAATCAAAGATTTTTTTAATTCTTTCTTCCTTGTCCCAGATCTTCTGCTCTTTTGCTTCTTTAGTTACCTATATATATCTCTTAAAGTAAAGTACCATTGTCAGTGACTTATTTGAATTTTGACTCTCTTCACTCTAGTGTTCCAGAGTCTATTGGTAAAACTTACTTTGTATGCAGTCTCACCTTCCCATTCAATGTCAGTTCATTCTACATACCAGTTACCACCATAAACATAGTCTCTTGATATGTGTTACTAATCAGTAGTTTATCACCACAAGAAAAGAAGGAATGAGTTTTTCAGGGGAACTAACATAATTTATATGACAGTTAATTTATTCACTCAGTGCCCTATTCTCTTTGATTAATCAGTATTAAAAAGAAAAGACTAATTCAGTCTTTTAGAAAGTATTCCCCATTGAATTATGAATCTATTCCTGATACATAACCCAGAAAGGGGCAAATTCTTCTTTTTCCGTAGCCTGTGTGGGTGATAAAGGCTCAAGAGAAACCATAGTAGTTTTCTGGAAACCTCTGCCCTAATCATACTTCATATTTTGACCTAATCATTCAAGAATCATACTTCTGTTGGATCTCTGTGCCCTGGTTTTGGAAGCGCTCTCTCTGGCTTAACAGGTAATTACAGGACTTTTATTACTGCTGCATATTTTGGAGTTAGATTGCTAGTTCTCGTGGAACTGTTTCCCAGTTCTTGCAGATCTCAGCACATTTAGCTGCCTCATCTGAGAACGGAGGATATGACTTGGCCCATATTTGCCCTTTGTTTCTGGGCTATGTTCTCTAGATGGTAAGTGACACTTAACTAGAGCTTGTTGGAAGATTAATTTGATGTTGCTTTTCCATCTCATGGAAAGTATTCCAGCCTGGGGCATGTATTAATAAAAGGTATGGGGAGGTATGGGAAGGTTTTGTCCAAAATATTTTTACTGTCTGACTGAAACCTGAATCTTTTCTGTTTTCAGCTTTTCACTGACTATTTAATTATTTTTTTCCTGTTTTGTTGCTGAATGAAAGCATATATTTTTGGAGGAAAATTTAATTTAGCAAAAATCCTTTGAAAAGTAGTTTCAGCATATAATTTTCAGCTAGCCCTATATGCAGCACTAAAGCAAAATAATAAAATCTTAACAACAGATTCCTGTAATGGTACACTTCACAGCTTGCTAAGTGACAGGTGACTACTATGCATCAAACAACATGTAAGTATTTTCAGTGAGTTTTACTTTATCCAAATAAGTGACATACATGACAGTCCCTGCTACTCACAGCTCCTAGCAAAAAAAACCTGCCCACCACTTAAAACACTCTAGTTGGTGTTTAGTTCCTCTGAAGAGGTAGAGGTTGAACAGAGATTTGTTTGTTCCAAACAGTTCACTGCAGTGCTCAGTAACCCATCTGTTTTTCAATTTTGTTGGGCTGATGCGATATCATCAGCCATGTCACGTAATAGTATCAGACAGAAGTAACTAGGCATGACGTCTTGCAGTGATGACCCATCAGCCTGGGAAATTCTAAACGACACGCATTGCTGAAAACAACCCTTACAATTAATGTGTTTTTCAAACAAACTGCAGGCAAACTCTTCAAATGATTGGGGGGAAAACGGGGACAAATTAGAAATCAACTCCTAACCATAAAAAGAATAAGCTATGGAGGCCAGAGCGTGAGTCTGCACACGCAGTATTTGCACACACACTTCTGCCACATGTACTGCCAGAAAATATACCTCTGTTTAAATAGGTCTATTAATAGATTGAAAAGGGCTCTGAGGAGGCAAAAAGAAAGGAATTTCAATTCCTGTTTGGTTACTGAAAGCGAGGTGGAAGTTTAGTAGCTCTTTGAAAGGTGTTGAAACTGCCATGGCTTTCTGGGACCTCAAGAGAAATACAGCCTGTGCCTCCCACAGTTCCTCCCAGGATCTTCCAGCTCATCAGTGAAACCTAGCTAAATGTTCAGCTGGTGTTTACTTGGTGAATTAACATTTTGCCTAAAAATGATGTACCTTAAAAATAGTGTGAAGGCAAGGGAGGTAAAGTAGTGGCTACCTGCTGCTATCACAGGTTGTGGGTGAAATGGTATTTCCACTATGTGCTTGAACATATGCAAAGTTCATATTGTAGAGGTAAAGGGAGCTCCTGCTGATAGTAAATCTGGAGAAATGGAAGACCTGACACTGTGCCACTAGCTGATGTTCTACTGGTTATTACAGTAATGCTGAACAGGCCTGAATTTTTCAATATGAAAAAATCCCTGGAGTGATTTTTACCTTGTGAAAGTTACATCACAGTGTGGATGGCTTGCCCCTTTTGGTGTTTTAGTACTAGTATTCATAAATTTCCATGTTTCAGTATTAGTATTTATGTATTTTCATAATTTTTTTCTCTTTGTATTAGCTCCTGGTCACCCTCAGAATTAAAATGAATGGTATAGGCAACGTCTTCATTACATAGCAGTAGCACTCTTAGCAGCACATCAACAGAATGTAAAAAACTCGTATGGATGGAAGACCTACAGAACTGTGAAATGTACCAAGTTTCAGTGGAGAGCAGTGCCTATGCATAGGTCTTTTATGTCTGTGATAAGGAGGTGATAGATTTTTTAAATTTTTTTTTATGTATGCCCAAATGATTCTTCTCCTTTGTTTAACAAGTTCTGGTCCCTTGCAGAGCAATCAAACCTTTACTAGAACGATCACTAAAAGAAACATATTGTTATTTTCATCTAGTAAAATCTAAGGGTTTTTTTCTTCACAAAATTATGAAACTGAGTTACTCTCAATACAGTCTTGAATTGCTCTGAAATGTTCCTTTTTTTTAACCATTTTTCTTACTCCCTAGTATTTTCTCTAGTGTTTATAAGAAAACATTTGTTTGGGACTCATGAATATTGAATATAAGCAATTCCCAGAGATTCACAAATTTATCATTCTATCAGCCCTTTCAGACAAGATAGTATGTCATCCTTCTCATAAGAGAAATGAACTGAGGTTAAAGACCTAATCCAGGGCACTGATTATGCTGTGTTCATCTTTTTGTTCACATTAATAAGAACCTCTAGAAACGTACATGTTGAGGAGAGAATAATGCCAACTTTCATGGGCTCTGGTGTGTTTCTCAAATAATACATATGTTTAAGATTGTTCTCCCTCCTCCTCACTATGCTTTAAGCAAAAATGACACTGGAATTTACCTGGATACTATGGAAACTCTCAGTTCTTCTGGTGTGTTTTCAACTCTATGTAGTTTATTTTTGAACTGAGACATTCATATTACCGCCATTAATACCAAGATCGCCGATGATTCGTTTTCTTTCAAATCATACCCTTGAAGTGTACTTTGTGAAGGCATTTCCATTGAGTACTTTGTATACCATAGCAATCAAAGGGGTGCTATTTTTTTATAAAACAGGTATGAGAAAGAAGGACTGTGATTTCTATCACTTAGAGTAAGGGCAAAAGAAAAGAAGGAAACACTGGCAAATCAGATTTCTATCAGAGTGTTCGATATGACAGCTTCCTAGCTACAATGACCTCCAGTACTTATTAGAACATTAATCTGCTGTGTCACTGAAAATGCAAAATGGGACCATCAAAATGTACTGGAAATGGCAAAATCTGGACATTTTAAATTCAGCAATACTTAAATATATTGCACAGCAAAGTGAGGAGCAAGTTACTGGAAAAAACAAAGAACATTCACACTCCACAATTTTCTGTAAATTGAGGTCATACTGGTTTTGTTAGTTCTTAAGTTGAAGTCTGACACCTTGCAGAGGGATAATAAATATAATGGACATATCCTGTTAATTGGTGCACCAGTAGGAGGCTGACCTAGATTGCTTCTTTTTGGAATAAAATTTCCAGGAGGAGAGAAAGAGACTGTATTAAACCAAGCCTTTTCCAATTTACGTCAGTGAAAGAGGGAATGGTACACTTCATTACCCGTGTTATATGAGTCCACTTTTGACTAGCACTGTCTGAACACTCTTTCTTAAAAGGCAATTTGAGGGATATAAACATATACATTTTCAAACTCAGTGAACTTTAGTGCTCACAGAAGCTTTTCGACACAAGTTTGCCAAGGCAACACCAGCTGTTATTAAGGCCTCTCATGTATGCACAGAGGTAATTGTGCCAATTTATATATTATGTGGTGATTTTCAGATATGGATAAATGACCACTAAGGATAAAGCAAGTCTAAACAACATGCAACATTAATACATATAGTGATGTCATCCAATTCTCAGTAAAGGTCTCCAAAGGTGTAAGGTAATTTTATGGATGTTATATATGACTTAAAATATTTTTGCATAATTTATGCAGAGTATGAGTCCATTCACATAAGCCTTATTTATATAAACAGCTCTTGTTCATGTAAATAATCTTGTTGTCATTTCCTGAGGAAAGCCTATCTGTGCAAGTAAATGCTGTTATGAATTACACATACAGCTAAACTATGTTAAAAATCCTATTGTTGCCTGGATCTTCCATGCTAACCTGTTTCTTCATTTACCTTAACCATCTTACCTTTCATACTGTGAAGTCTTCTGGGCAGAGGTTTAGAACTTTGTTTTATTTTTACAGAACCCAGCTTAATGAAGCCACCACATATAACAAGAATACGCAGTGTATAGCACAAAAGAATGTAATTAAATAGCTGAAAAGAAAAACTATTCTTTTGAAGCTTTCTAGAAAACAAAATCTAAAAATTACATTGCAAACATATTAAAAAGACTAAAATTCTGTACTGTAAATTGTGTATGAAAATATACTGTGATTTGAGGACAGCAATTACCATGTATATGAAAAGCATAATGAGACAAAAAAAATTTTCTCCCTCCATCTGTTCATACTTCCTACCCATTCCTAAATGTCCACATGATGAAATAAAACTCTTGAGCTCTGATGTTGATGCTTTACATCCAGTCATCTGCATGAGAAGCTTAGTTAACATCCCAGAGCTCTATCTTAAAAAAAAAGAAAAAAAAAAAATTATACTCTGATGAATTGTAATAATAAGGCTAGAAGCTGCCAATACTCATTAACACAGAACACAGAGGAACCCTGATTATCCATGTAAGGCTTTTTATTTTGCACTTCAAATACAGTGAAATCATAATCTTCATCATTTTCTCATAAAATTGAATGCATTTCCCTCGTAAGTGCATCCTCCTTAACATAATCTGAAACATCTCAGATTTTATTCACAGCTCATTGAGAATGAAAAAGGCCAATTATAAGTGAGAATCAAGCTAAGTAATAAAATCCCAACCTATACAGAGAGAACTGGGCTGTATACTCTATCTTTATTACAAAGATATAAAAGCAATTTAATTTAATCACTTTGAATTACTAAGTCTTGCCAGAAAAATAGTCAGAAGAGTATACATTAACTAAGGCAGTGCATACTTTGTAGTTTATTCCCTGAACTGCACCACTACTGCATAGTTATTATATTTTTATGCACTACTTTAGTTACTGTTATGGAAAAAGCACTTAAAAAAAGGTTTCACAAGAAGATCTCCATTTCAGTTAGAGTGATACAGCATTAACAAATTCTGCCTGTGCTTCTTCAGATTGTCTCAGATGTAACCCAAATTAAAAAAACAAATACTACTTCATTCTCTGTGACTTTTTAAATTGTAGTATATACCAAGATTCTGAAACCAACAACATACTGTTTCACCCTGATTAAACATGTCAAGGATGTATAAACAAAGAACTTCTAGATTCTCTGTCAGGAGCTGGTCATGTGGCCATGAAAATAGATACCAGCACTTCCATAACTGGAAAATGTCTCTAGCAGCTACTACCCATATGGTTTCCATGCTGGCCTCTGGTAATGGGCAGTGCATTCACATGCACTAGTTTCGTACGTTATTTCACGGAATCACTGAATCACAGGATCACAAAATGGTAGGGATTGAATGGACCTGCAGACATCATCTAGTCCTCTGCCAAAGCAGGTTCATCTAGAGCAGGTTGCACAGGAATGCATCCAGGCAGGTTTTGAATATCTCCAGAGAAGGAGACTCCACAACCTCTCTGGGAAGCTTGTTCCAGTGCTCTGTCACTCTCAAAATAACGAAGTCTTTCCTTATGTTCTTATGTTATTTCTTATGTTTTTTCCTTATGTTCTTATGTTATTTATGTTTTTATATTACTCATGTTCTTATGTTACTTATGTTCTTACATTATTTATTGGATGCGGAGGGGAAGAATGTCAACAAGGATGAGGAGAAGGCTGAGGTACTTAATGCCTTCTTTGCCTCAGTCTTTAATAGTAAGACCAGTCATCCTCAGGATATTAAGCCCCCTGAGCTGGAAGACAGGGATGAAGACTAGAATAAACCCCCCATAATCCCAGAGGAAGCAGGTAGTGACCTGCTACATCAACTGGACAGCCACAAGACTATTGGCCCAGATGGGATCCACCCGAGAGTGCTGAGGGAGCTGGCGGAGGAGCTTGCCAAGCCACCCTCCAT
>VYXH01005280.1:0-56737 GCA_013397275.1 Burhinus bistriatus
ATATATATATATATTTCCCCCCCTCATTCTCCTCTCTGCTGTGCAGCATTTTCTCCTTTCTTAAATAAATTTTCCCTGAGGTGCCACCATCTTGGCTGAGAGGCTCAGATGTGCCTTGTGGTGGGTCCATTGGAGCCAGCTGGAACCGGCTGGAACTAGCTCACAGAGGCCCCTGCTGCCAACACCTGGACACCTACACCCCATACAGTACATAAATCTAAATATAACTCAAGATATATAGAATTTTTCTGATTTTTCCATTTGTAAAACAGTAACAGGCTCCACAACAGGGTACCAGAAGGAGTTAAACTTATGACCAATCAAATCAATCTTCTTTGGCTCTACTGTAGTACTCACTTGTTCAGTCAGTGCTGAAAGACCGATGTCCAAAGTAATTAAAAACTAAGGATCCAGATAGCCACATGGTCTTACTTTTAAAGTGGATATCTATATTGTATCCCCACTTGAATGACCAGACCACAAGAATATGATCTGCAACTGTTATTGACAGATTGAGTTCCTTTATATCAAATGGAAGAAACCTCATATTAAAGGTTTCAAGTTCAATCTCTACAGGTGATTTCCGTTTAGGTATATTACATGTGAGAGCAATAGAATGGAATGAAAGGTGATATAAAGAATTTTATTAAAAATGCTCTTGCATATTTATGCAATGTGAATACAGGAGTTTTTAATATACACATTCATCTTAGATTCTAACATAGAACGAGAAGCTAATCCTGAAACTACAATAGGTCTATTGAATCATAAATGTTACACTGATGACTAAAGTTTGTGACATCAAACTTCTAATCATGTGTCTTAAATCAGTATGGTTATATTTTTAAATTAGGTTGTTATATAAGTTTTATTAGCCTCTGGAACAAAATACGTAGTGTTTTTCTTCTTTAAGGGCAAACTGCAAAGAAGGTAGCAGAATTTATTGCATATACATGTTATCAACAGATAATTTCAAAGGTTCTTTTTAACTTTTGGGACTATGCTTGTTTTTATACCTAGCTTTCGCAGTAAAAATACAAGGGAAAACTAGGATGCAGAAAGTCGAAGTAGGTTAGCAATGGCACAAGACTCATATCTGCAGATTTTCCAATAACATCTAAATGAGGTTTGAATTAATTTAAAAATCTGAAAGGGGTTGTTGAGCTATGGTTCTAATGAACAGAAAACAACGAAGATGGGAACATAACTCTGCACTGATGGCAGTAACAGATTTATGACAGAATTTCCCATGGTCATCAAACTATGTGTGGTAGCCAATACCCCCGTGTCCTGGTTCCAGCAGGGATAACTTTCTGGCCCAGGATACAGGTGTTCTATCCCATGTGAGCCATGCCCAGTCCATAGGGGGGAGCTGGCCGGGGAAGGGGGAGGAAGTCTCGGCTTGGGAGCGGGCCGGGGCTGCCCGGGGTCCAGTTGCTGAGCACTGGTACAGTAACCGTGTGTGTACATTCCTCCATCAATGTTATTGTGGTTGTTCTCCTTTTTCCTTTGCTGTTGTGTTAAGCTGCCTTTATCTCAGCCCATGAGTTTTGTCTTTTTCTTCTGAGTTTCCCCCACTGCCGTGGGGGTTGAGCAAGCAGCCGCCTGGTTCTTTGTTGCCGGCTGAGGACAAACCACGACACCCCTGCTATATGACTACTGAAGCTTTCTGAAATGTTTAGTTTTCTGTTGATTACTGAGGAGTTTTATATGTGTGTTTATCCTTGAAAAGACTATATAGCTCTCTTTTTTACAATAAAATGGACTCCATTGATCTTGGAAAAAATCAAAAGGTATTTTAATGCTATAGCTATACTAGCAATTTCTGATGGAACTTGCTTCACTGCAGGTCCCTGTCAGAATGGGTTTTAGTTACATGGAAATGTGTAGTAGTTTGGGGCAGCAATACAAATTTTAGTTACCAGATGGTCAAATATCTCCATAGCCAGTGTTAATCTTGCAAATGACCTAAGCTGGTTCTTAAGATAAAGTTGAAGTATTAGATTTTGGATTAAGGTGTAGAAGATTTTGGCAGTTTGGCGGTTTTGTGGTTTGTTTGTTTGTCTGGTTGGTTTTTTGTTGTGGGTTTTTAAATTTTGTTTTGGTTTTGTTTAAAGCAAGCTTATTATAGACAGATAACTGTTAATACATAGATATCTAAAGTCAAACTGAAGTTCATTTAAGGATCTGCTTTGAGGGGCAAATACACAAAATGAAACTAGAGAGAAATTGCTTAGACCAGGAATCTTTACCATCAATTTCCAGCATTTTAATGAATTTACATTTCTGGACTGCTGTTCTCAAATTCCAATGCACGTATATACTGGTTTATAGTGGCCCACAACATACACATACACAGGCACATCCCAGCAAACAGCAGAATTGTAAAACCTCTATACAGTACACAGAACTGGCTAATGGTGAGAATGAGGATGTAACAGCTAGGGTAGGTGGATGTCACAAGTACAAAAAACGCATAGCAAAAGGGGATCCATTTTCAGACCTCAGTTACAATAGCTGTCATCATTTGTTTAACTAAGACTTTAAATTAACAACTAATTGGTTAATAAATGAATTACAGCTGTATCCATAAGTTTCCAAAAGCTTCCAGCCTCTATAGCTAGCCATCTGCATAAAAAATCAATACAAATCCCACATGAAAAAACAAAATGAAGATTTCGGTGAGACCACCCTTCTTCTTAGTTCCTCAGAGAACTTCAAATTCCTTATCCTGTACTTTACAAATACAGTCAGTTAATGTTGATTTCCTTTCTCTTTTTGCTAAAAAAACGTCTAAGACTGACATGCAAAGTTAGAAGCTCGGTTTTCCTCATCTTTTTTTTTTCCATACACCAATGTCATCAAGGGAATGATAAAATTCTTATTTAAATTTTTGATGATTACTGAAAGTTGATGATGAGAAAATACAAGATAAAATATGGATTGAAGCAGTCAGTATACTATGCAAATTATGAATGGTAAATTGGACAGATTGATTAGATCCTAGTAGGTGGAATAGTTTGAGAAACGATGCCTGTCATCTAAGCTTTTTGACAGGTGTCAAGTAAACTGAACACATTTTTAAAGGGATACCTTTTAATTGAAATAAGATTCTATAGGAATGATTTTTTCTGTGCTCAGGGTCCAGTTATCAGTTTGTTGAATTCTGGAATAAACTGTATCTACTTCTTCCCTTCATTTCCAGACAGCATGCCCGAGTTAGGATCACTTGGTATTCTATTATACATATATATATATATGCATGCATGTATTTTTTGTTAAATTAATCTCCTGAGAACTAATTAAAAAAATATTTTAAATAAAAAATGTTGACAAACTTTAATTCTGAGTTAAGATTTAAATTTATCCGTAGGAGGAAAACCCAACCTAAAAAATGTATATGGCAACTTTGAAGTCCTTCAAGAAGTTCCAACCACCCAGCTGCTGCAATATCAAAGCGAATAGCATTGATAAAATTCCAAAACTCTTGGAAAATGTATCCACAAACACATAGTTAATCATTGCTATTACGTTAAGTATAGTGAAGCAGTGATAATTTGCCGGGTAAATTACAGTATATTATGGAGTATACTGTAAACACACATATTCATAAGGAATAATTATATATTTTAAAAGAGATAAAGCAAAACTCCCACTTGTAAACGACAATTCCTTTCACATAGATACAATGCAAAGACATATTTAGCAAGTACATGTATGACTTTTAAATCAGTTTCCACATATTTTAGTGCATGTTGGTCAAATATATAGGTGTTAAGAAATAACTCTTAGTGGAAGCTTTGATCAATGGAAATGTTCACACTCAAAAAAAAAAAAAAAATGAAGAGATCCCAAATGAACCTGTTTTTAAAAACAGCATATTTCTCCTTACTGAATACAATACTTTCTATAGTTCTGTTTATCTATATATTACAGGGTGAATGTGTTAAGAAACAATAACAAGATCTGTGTATCTGTCTGTTTACATTTGTTCTCACGCTTGTAATGTCTTAAGTGCCTGAAAATAAAAAACTGGTTAGAAACTGGAAAGTAAGAAAAGTAAATCTGAACAGCCTTCTTTATTATCCAAGCCTAAAGCAGTGCAAGATTTAACGCAAGGCAAAATTAAGCAAAGTGGCATTTAAATAAAACATGGCAGTCTTAAATTTTGTTCTCACTCCTTTGTCTTCACCCATTGTATTCTTTTGAAAGCAATAGTCTGTGTTTCAATAAGCTTTCGGTTGCAGTACATTTAGACTGGTTCCAAATTTAGCAAAACAACGTAGAAGAGGATGGGAGTCTTAGTGAAGTTTCTGGCAAGGTCTCCCCCATTCTACCTCAATATGCCTGTCTCCATATTCCCTTTCTCTTTCCCTTCTGTCCCATGGCAGTGTCTCTACTCAAGTCACCACTAATCATCTTTCCTTTACTGAAACACACTACCTTTCTCCTGTCAAAATCCTGCAATGTTGAAGGGTGCCAGGCTGGTCATTGAAAACACTAATTAGCTAGATAACTTATATCACATATTCCTTCTATCTTCACAGGGTACTGAAGAGCATATAGAGATGCTACAGAATCAAACAGGACAAACGTATTGTTTGGTTGGGTGCGTGTCTAAACGAAGATTTAGTTGAAATGTAGGAGGACTACTGCTGGTTTATGAAATGGGCAAGAAACATTTGCAGTAGTGATTTTAGGAAGCCAGTTCCAAATCTAATATCACATTTGCAGTTGTTTGGCTAGCAAACTGAAAAGTCTTACTTTACATATACTTAAAGGTTACCCAGGGATGTTGTGGAGTCTCTATCCTTGGAGATATTCAAAAGCCATCTGGACATGGTCCTGGGCAACTGGCTCTAGGTGGCCATGCTTGAGCAGGGAGGTTGGACAGAATGACCTCCAGAGGTCCCTTCCAATCTCAACCATTCTGTGATGTATTTTATATTTATATAGTTTATAAATATACCAACCATAATTATACTTTAAATTTATTCTCAGGTCATTTTATCATTTTGTAAAAATCTTAACTTGCAGGATTTTGTAAATTATTAACATGACTTCTTTTTTAAATCTGGTAATTTACATAAGAAGGATGTTAGGGTCTTTAAATGTGTGCAGAGAAGGGCAATAAAATGGGTAAAATGGCTGGACGACATGTCCTATGAGGGGCGGCTGAGGACTTTGGGCTTGTCTAATTTGGAGTAAAGGAGGCTGAGGGGCAACGTCATTGCTCTCTACAGCTTCCTGAGGAGGGGAAGTGGAGAGGGAGGTGCTGATCTTTTCTCCCTGGGATCCACTGACAGAACGCATAAGAATGGTTCAAAGCTGGACCAGGGGTGGTTTAGACTGGACATTAGGAAGCATTTCTTTACCAAGAGGATGGTCAAACATTGGAACAGGCTTCCTAGAGAGGTGGTCAATGCCCCATGCCTGTCAGAGTTTAAGAGGCATTTGGTCAATGCCCTTTATAACATGCTTTAACTTTTGGTCAGCTCTGNCAGTGTAAGAAGCAACAGCATAGAATGAAACTATTGACATCCATTACTCTAACTTAGTAATATTATAGATCACTTGATCTTCACTTTTGTGCTTTCCATGATGTGGGACGACCTCCTTGAAAAGATAATCTCTCTCTCTCTTAAAAAGGAAGCTGTTTTTACCTTCCAACTCCAGTTATTAATCAATGCAAAACTCTTAGTTACGGCTGAAACTTCTTATCATGGTATCGTAATTTTGCTCTTGAAATGTAGTTTTTGTTTTAAGATATTGATAACGGAAATGAGATAAGAAACTTTACTTTGCCTTCCAGCATTAGAAAATGTCTTGCACTGCTAATCAATTATCTCTTTGCTTTTAAAATAACTCTACTTTGGGAATAATAGGATTCTGTATATGAATATGCAATGTGCCCTTGTGTGCACATGTGTATGTGTGCAGATGACTATGGACTCTGTCCTTTTTATGAATATAAGGCCGAGTTTTAAATAACTCTCTGTTCTCAAGCAAAAAACATCCCTTTCCTCTGTTATGGAAACCAACATGCAATCTTTTAAACACTGATGTCAAAATAGGTTTCACGGCTGAACCAGGATTTCAAGCTTACAGTTAGCATATTTTGGTTTAATAGTTATTTTTTTTACAATAAAATTAATATACAGGTAACCCATAGGCAGTCTGTTCACATATTCAAATGTCATTTTAATACGATATGTAATATTTGGAAAGTTTCTTTTTTCATTATAGTAAGAAGAACAAAATAAAAGCTCTATATTGGGCATTTTTTATGTCAAGAATTGTAATTAGGTAGACAAATAGTTCCAACAATAGATGTTTTCCATAGAAATGTTTAAAAACTCTAATTGTTTTTTCAGATTGGCAGTAATGTGGCCAAATCATAAAAGGTAATTTTCTTTGAAAATAAGACCTCTTCCTAATTAAAAAAAATAAAAATTTAAAAACTATAGCAACCATAGGATTAAGATCAAGTTTCTCAATAGTATTGGAAAATATAAACTGTACTGAAGTCACAAATTCCATGATTTGTGCAGCTCTGGTGCAAGTTTGTCGGCTGTCCTATTGCACTGCAAAAAACGGTCTACAAAGTGATCAAAATTTCCCATTTTTCGTAAGAAATGCATGTTTTTAAAAAGTACTGTAAGTTGTTCAAAAATACTTATGAAAACAGTTTTTCCATAATATGAGTAGAGGATAAAGGAAATCATAAAGGGGAAAAGCGCCACCTATTGATCATAACTTGCAATCGGATTCGTTGCTGCTTGGTACCTGTTGTAGTTGTGCTTAACGAGCACAGCCGGCATTTTAGATGCACATATCTGTTACGAGTTTCAATATTGTCAGGCTTCATGCTAAAGTCTTTAAATAATATATATTAAAACATAAATAAAACCAATCGTATATTTTACACAATAGTAATCTTGTAACATAGGAACAAAAAAATTTCTTNCCTTCCTTCCTTCCTTCCTTCCTTCCTTCCTTTCACTCCCTGTTTCTCTCTTTCCCCTCTCCTCCCTCTTCTCTGTCTCCTTATCTCCTCTCTCCTCTCTCTCTTTTGCTCCTGTATCTCTTTTCTCTCTTTAAAAAGAGCTTTCTTTTGTGAGACACAGTACAGAGGGCTTGGGGAACAGCTTTAACAGAAATTCTGTTAGAGTTAGTAGAACATGAGGCTATAAAAACTGCAACACCTTCATACGTGCTGGAGAACTTTGCATGCTGAATAGACGAGCTTATATATCTTCCAGTAAAGTGGATAAACAATTCATTTTCCCTTTGAGGAGGGTGGGGTTTGCTACAGATATCAAAAAGTTGGCAACAAAACAATTCTGATTTTATGTTTTAAATATATTTCAAATCCTATCAAGATATCTGGAATTTGACATTTTTTTTCTAAATCGGCATTAATGATGTACATATTGTGACTTTTAAATCACTGGGTTCAATAATGAATAGTTCGTTGACTGCTGGTTCAATGAATTGTGTGGAAATTCATGGACCATGCAGGCAAAGAGAAAAGGTAACTGTTATTATTTCAAACGAAGATTTTATGTCTTAGTGGCATTGTGAAAGATTGACCTTCACATGAGATATTGCTGTTCTTGCATTACCACCCTGATATCAATAGAAAACTGCTTTTAATCTACACAAAGGGTCCCGTTATCCTCTCAATGCATGGGGGATTATCATGCTTAACTCTCCAGAACATCAAGAGGCAAATAGACCCCACAGTTTCTATTTGCTGTGAAGCAATTTCTTGAACATATTTCACGTGCTTTTAAATTATGGGTTTGAAAAGTTCTAGGGTTTTTTGTGTGTTTTGTTTTGCTTTGTTTTAAACTAGGAATTTGACATTTTGTTGTAAACTTGTACAAGAACACTATTTGATATGTGATAAGTAAGGCTTTACTGAGTTCTCAGTATTAGTAATTAGATTAAAATATTCATGATCATCTCAGTTAACCATATGATCTCTTCTCAGTAATGATCATTGTAGAAGCTAAGTACTTTGTGTTGTAATGAAACTGTAAATGTGAAATTTATATAGGAATCTGGCAGAGGGCACATCTCATTTACAAAGAAAAACAGGTAATGATGATATTTGTTTATCAGTATTTATTTTCATAATCTGCAATTCTGATGGTATTCTTCCTTGCTAAAATTACACTGCATGTCTGTATTTTGCATTTCCAGATCAATAAGGTAACCATGAGTTACTGTGATCTTATATATATACATATATATAAAACCACATATATATATATCTGTGTGGGTATGTGTGTACTGCATCCACACAGTGAAAACTTTTAAATATTAAAAAGAAGTATTGCATCCCATATTTCATCTATTCTTACAAGACAAGAATGACAGTATTAAGATGCACATTCAGGATAGCACTCTTTCTACTTTGAACGCTGTCAAGAACAAAGTGCTTTACAGACTTAAAATAAATCTAGGTACTAATCCATTGAATTTCTGACAACAGGAGCCCAAGGTTTCCATGCACTTAGCTGAGTACTGCATAAGAGCTTGTGCATTATTTATGTCCACTAATGGTGTTGCAATGCTCTTTGTGTGAAGCAGTGACAGTGCAATCTACTAAGATAGCTGCTGCTGTGGACAAAGCCATACATTTTCCTGGGCTTGAATTTTTGACAGAATACTCTATTAATGCCAATTCTGCTTAAGTAAATGCTGAACAGGGGTCAGTTCCTCCCCCCCATTCCCCTTATTATTTAAGAAAACAGTGCCATAAAACTGAAAATGATGTTCTGGGCTTTGCTGAATTTTGCAACACAATAGTAGCTGATAAAGGTCAGTCTGCTTTTTTGTCTACTTTTATGATTTTGTGTGATGGTCCACAGACTAAATAGGAAAGCTCTTAGCATTGGAGAAGGGAGGTGCTATTAATTCCGGTTTCATTGCCATTATACTCTTCAGTGGATCAATAGAATTAAATGAGCTGAGATATTAGGAAAATATTGTGAAGAGAAGTAGGGTGGTATTATTTGACCAAGGTTAGGATGAATAGAAAATAAAGAACTATTTATACTGGGATGTCAATAAATCATAGAACCCATATATAAAATGGAATAGAGCATAACAATCATAAGCTTTCAAATGACCACAATATCTTTCTTTTTTTAAAAAATATGTGAATGTTTGGCTGGCAATTTAAAGGGCCACTGCAAACATATTTTTTTTTTTTTTTAACTGGATGAATTAAAAAAATAATAATAATTTTGCTTATATGGTAGGTCCTGTAACTATAATAAGTTTATAATGATTATTTTAAAACATCTATCTTCTTTACTCGCTTCTCTAAACATTTAAGACCTGGAAGTCCTAACAGGGATGTGACTGAGCCCCAGGTACGTTTTTCCCTTTGCTTTCCTGTTTGTACAGACAGCCTCCTGCCTCTGCAATTTCCATTTCAGCCTTGCAGTTGCTGCTCCTAACAAATGCTTTTCTGGAGAGCTTGTAAAACATTGCGTACATCAAATAAATCTGCAGAAATGACTAACCCAAAGGACATGAAGTAGATCCTTTTGGAGTCAACTTACACAGATGCCTGTGGGAGATAGACAAAGGACTTTCAGGTATTTGAGGAGAGAAAAAAAAAAAGGAACAGTGGAGATTAGCACATTTGTCTTTATCCTCTCTGAGAATCCACAGTATTAACAGCAACAGTTCTCACCATCTAAAGAGCTCAGTGACTATAAAGCAAGCTTTTTTCATTGTTTCCCTTCTACAGACAGGAAAACTAAGACTATATACAGGTGAAGTTTTCCTAGAGTAATAGACCTAAAGGTAGAGATGTAATCCTGTTCCAAGCTTAATGGTTACTTGTAAGTAAAGTAAGTTGTGAAAAGAGGTAGGGTGGTATTCTCTTCAGCTAGAAGTGAATTCTTATATATTTATTAATTTTTTTAAAAAATATCAACAACAAACCAGGTTAACCTGCATAATAATTGGTGATAAAACTGGCAAACTGTAGATCTAAAGTTTTTGTTTAGCACTAGAATGATTCTATTTACTTTTCATGAGTCTGGTAAGATAAAATTAATCACCTTTCAAATTCTTGAAACTGAAGGAAATCTTATTTTTTCCATGACCATGCTTTTTCTTCACCCTTACTCTTCAGTTAATCTCACACACTTTCTGCCTGCCCTGTCTCTTTCTCATAGTATAAACAGTCCTCAAGATTCTTTGTCTTAAAAAGAAGAAAAAAAAAAAAAACCCAGAAGAAAGAAAAAAGTCTCTTGACCTTTCTTAGAATCACAAAATCTTCTAGATTTTTCCAGGATCTCTGGAAGTGTTTTATCCAATGCCTTGCTCAAAGTATGCCCAGGTGTAGCAGGTTGCTCAGGGCTGTGTCCAGCTGAGTTCTGAATGTCTCCAAGGACGGAGATCCCACAGCCTCTCTGGGCTGCCTGCTCTGGTGTGTGCTTACACTCAGTATTTATTAGTTTTTCTTTTTGGGACAGAATTTTCATTACTCCAACTTGCTTCATCACTTTGTGCACTGTTGAATCTGTCTCTGTCTTCTTTATACCTTCTCACTAGGTAGCTGTTGATGGCTGTAAGATCCCTTCCTAACCCTCTTTCATTAAGGATGAAAAAATCCATCTCTCAGCCTCTCATCTTGGCTTACTCTGCAAGCCACAGAACTGGTGCTGTAAGCCAGTTGTGTTTGATTCATCAGCAGCACCCTCCAGTCAGTGGTGCTCTTCCAGGAATTTAAGGAATTCCAGGAAGAAATTCTAGGAAGAAATCTTAGTTTCTCTCAGTTTACATATTCTATCCTCCACCAGCTAGCCTTCTGCCTGCCCCGTCATTACTTCAGAACTTTGTTTGGGGAAACACAGATATCACCACTACAACTTTTTGTGGGATTTCTACAGAGCTATGTTACAGCCCTGTTTCTCTTTTCACTTTTAATACTTGGTAGAGTTAGATCCTCTACCTTTAGACCTTTAGGAGATTTTCACCTGAGATTATTGTCCAGGCTACCTTTATTGGCATTTATAATGTGTGATTCATCGACTTTTGATGACTTATGCAGTAGCTCAGGTGATTAACTTCTTTTTTTCCTTCTCACTGGCTGTCATAATGGATCACTGCTACTACATCTTAGGTTTTATGCGAGAGGAACACTATCTGCAGAGAACATTTTAGAATATTGACTATGCTTTCTTCCCCTGTACTGATCATATGTTTGTCTCTCCCTTTCCCCCTTCTTACATCTCTACTTCTTATTTCCAAACTATACTCCCCCTGGGAAAATATTATGAGCCTACCTTTTTAATACCTCCTTTTCCCCCTCAGAGTCTTCTTCCATGTCTGCCGTGACGGGTATCCTGCTTGTGAGTTGGATAGTATCTTTAATTAACTTCCAGGATGTATCTAAATTTGCAGGTTCTTCTTGCACATTGACTCTGATTCATGGTCTGTGGTATCTCTCCACAGAATTCGAACATGTGTCCAGGCTCTCATAACTTTGTGCCACCAGAAATTTTTAGATTTTTTTGAGTCTTGCCCTTTCTATCACATTAAATACCATTTCTTAACTTTCTTTTTCAAGACCATTCTTAAGCTACTCCTGACCTATATTCACTTCACATTAAGCACTGTTTTAAACAGTAACCTTTAAGCAATGTGTGACATGAACCATCACTGTCCATTTGTCATTTCTTTTTAACCATAACTCATTGTAAGGCATGCATTGTATGGCATATGCCTACCATATTTCCCATGCACCTCTATGAGTTTCTTAGAAACATGTCAAAGCCTACCTGCAGTCTTCCCTCTCTTCTCTCCCTTATAACTCTGATGTGATTTCTTGGGTCGGGGGAGGAAAGGCAATAAAACCACCCTTGACAGCACGTATGTCAAATATATGTTGGGTACCTTTAACTAATATCTCATTGCTTCCTTGTTCTTAGCTTTTTGTTTCTAGCTCTTATGACAGCCTTATACTGAGATCAGAGACTGTATATTTGTTTCACCTTTGTGTGCAATCTAGCTGTTCCTTGACTACCAGCTCTCAATGCTTATAGCGGAATTCATCTCACCTAAGACTGGCAATTGAGATATCTAGACCCAAACTAATCAATTTACAATACCTGCTATCAGTGGTGAAAAAAACCATGATTCATCTGATCTAGTTTTGATATCTGCTTACATATTAAAGTGGTCTATGTTTGGTACAATTCTGTGTCTATCTATCTAAGCCAGTGGAGAAAATATTGTCGAGTTAGAGTCCTGAAACAATTACAGTGACAATGAGTAGTGGGAAAAAGTGTAGAAGTCCCACAAAATGCTGAAATAACATAGAAGCAGGTCATGCTTCCTGTAAAAGATTAAGTTCAAAGGTCACTCTTGAGAGACAAAGATTAAATCATCTCTCTATTTAAGCTCTTATATAATTTAGTTTGCAATTTATATTCTGAACTATGGCACTGAAAATCTGGAGTAGTTCAACAGCCTTGCAAGGAATTTAAGTAGGAGCTGTGTCTGGTCTACATGTCTGGTCTTATACGGAAAGATATATGTCTGTCAGCTATGTTGTAAATTTCTATAGCTTTTCTTGATTTCAGTGACCAATTTGCATGTGTTGAGAAGCTGATCCCTTGTATCTAGAATACAAGGAAATAAAAGTAAGCTTATTCAGTGTTAGTATATAGCAGCTTCTCTATTTGCACCAGCAAATCTGACATAAACCATGATTTTCAGTGGTTTATCTCAAACATAAAAAAATCACTTCAGTTTAAAGCTGGGTGCACCAGGTCTCAGCCTGAAGCTATTTCATTTTTGTAAAATTTGAAAAACTGGTTGAGCTGATTTTAGTTGTAAAAGTGTCAAGAGGAGTTGCTAGTTGTTTCAGACAGTTATACTCTCACAGCTAAAATACTTCAAACCTTTAAGAGCTCCATTCAATTAGAGATATTTTCTAGCTTCTGCAGGAAAGAATCTATGGAAATTTGCTCTGTAACCAGACAGCTGATTCAGCAAGAAGGAAGCAATAAGCAGTAGAAGTGTAAGTTACCATTTATTGCATTTGTTTATTTCTGCTGGCAATCTTGTATAGCTGTAACTTCTACCAGTATGCATCTCTACTATGGCTGGGAAGTAGCATGGGAGCTACCAAATCTTTATGGAGGGACATTGCTACTTCTGTCACTACCAAAGGAAAAGATTCCTTCCTACATACACTTATGTAGCACAACCTTGTATGACACCGCAGCACACCTGAATTCATTGATCATCTGTGCCCATAGCATCAGGTCTACCAGGTCAGGAGCAAAGAGAGAGATGGCTTGCTACAACTTGGTGCACACTATTCGACATGTCTCTGTCTCCTCTTTCACAGCCAAACAATATGTCCCTTCTTGTTATGAGACCTGTGCGTCCCACGGCACGTGACAGATTGTACTCCTGAGAGAACTGTGTGACTAAGTCTATGCCAGTACACTAGTAAATAAAACAGGGCCTCTGCAAAGGTTCAAACAGTGTAACAGGATTTTCTCATGGTTGGTTCTGCTTACGTTCCCTGGCATGATTTTAGGTCTGTACCAACTACCCCCTTATAGACGATGTTCCCATCACTTTTATTTAGTAATGTAGACGTGGTGTGAGTGCCACTCTAATGAGCACTAATTCCTATTCCTCATAACATAAGAAAGAAGAGAAAGACACTTAAAGCTCTGGATAAGGGAACATCATTTAAGCCTCTTGAGAGAGCAGTAACAACAATATACAATGTTTTCCAAGACCAACCTTTTAAAAGTTATCTACAGTAAAAGTTAGACAGAAAATCTCAGCCCAAAAGCAATCATTTTAAGCAGTTTCTTAGAAAATATCTGTATTTAGGTATTGAATCGCAGTGCCAAAGATCAGCCATTTATCCTGTTTCATAATCCAGGTGCTATTATAATTTGACAGTGATTTTAAACAGCTAAGAGCTAAATTTGTCAAGAAAATTACCTGTGATATGTTCTGAATTTTAAAAATTTTCAGGGGAAAACAAATAAAGTTGTTTAAATAGTACAGCATATAGCAAGTGGTCAGGGAGTTTGGTTCACAAATGTTGTGTTCTGTCTTTATGGCTATGTTTATAGTAGTTAAATAAAGATGGCTAGGACTGTTTTTTGGCACTGAGATCAGTTATCACTAAATAGCTTGCACTTGTACATGCCTTTGTCTCTTAGTAGGGTAGCCACAACCACCTGATGGGAATAATTCCTGTCCAAGGTTTATTTCTGAAATGTGTTCAGAATTCTTCTAGCTGCATGTCATTTTAAGAATTTATTTTTATATATATGAAAATACATGAGCCTGAAAATATTTCTTAAGTTGATCTTGTACATTTGATATAGCTGAGTGGAGCACTGAAGGTTGCCAAGGCCACAATGGCTATGACTGCCTACATAATGATTTAATGGTGAGAATGATTGCAAAAAATTTGAGGAGTATAACATGGGATTTAAGTTTTCTTACTTCTGAGAATTGTGTCCCAGTCATCAGTCTATTGGGTGAACATCTGGCATTTGTAATTCATCCTGCTGAAATAAATGAACAAACAGAAATACAAGAGTTCTGGAGCCAGAACAACAAAAGGGGGAAGAAAACACAGCTCTGCTGTCTCTGGAAATGGTAAGAGAATGAGATGAGAGTAAGAACAGCAAGGGTAGAGCACATGCGGCTAATTTTAGATATGGTGTGATTGCGAGAGTCAAGAGACAGTTATGACACTGGAGTTCACATTTTGTTTAGGAAATTTCAGTTTAATTTCTTAGATGTAAGGTTTAACAGTGTTCACGGTAAAGATGAAAACATAAGAAGAATCTTGCCTTGTCCAGATCTAGTCCAGATCGAGTTCATCTAGCATGCTACTCTGTCTGGTCAAAGATGCTGTTTTGGAGCAGCACACTAATCACAGCCCTTTCCACTACTAATTCTACTCTTAGAGCATCTACGTTTTTTATATTAAAGGTTTTAGAAGGTACCTCCATGCTTGGATCAATATACTGGTTCATAACATAGATGTTCATAAAATGGTCAGTATTGACTGGTTTGGATAAGCATCTTTGTTGGTTCAGTAGCAGGTTAGCAAGCTGATAAGAAGGAACAATGCTGGGAACAACCACATAGAAAGTAAACAAACTGTGAAGAAATGCCTGTATATGAAGAGATACTTTTTGTATTGAAATCTCAGCATGTCTCAACATGTCTTCCCAACTCTCCTCTCCCTATACTGTGTCTATAAGCACATGACTTTCTTATGTTACTAAACATTAGTGGTACTATTAGATTAATTGGTTTAAGATTCCAGACAAGGAAACCAGAAACAAGAAAGCTGTTGAATATGTCTTTAAGGTGTATGGATTCACAGATTTACATTCTTTTAAAATTTCTGGCAGAAATCAGCACTGCTGGTAAATATATAACAGATGCACCAATGTGCCTTGAGATGAATACATTATGGACAAAAAATCATATTTATTCCCATCACAATAACAGTTTGTTTTGATCACCTGCTCTTTCTGGTTGCACCTGTGACTTGTTCATTTGGTTGGAACATGGGAAAATGCCAGGATCAATACAAGCTGTGGATTCTTGTTCCCTTGTGTGGGTATTTTTTTTAGTTATTCCCCAAATATTCTTTGTGTACAGTCTTTAGGTATAATGAAGAAAAAAAAAGAAGAAAAACAAAACAAAACAAAAAAAAAGGTATTACTGCAATAATACGGCTTGAGAGATGAAGCAGTCAAAACCCAGGGAATTCCAAACTCCAAAGGAGTTATTAAAATTTATTTCAATTTTACTTTTAAAACATGTTGATGAACAATTCGCTTTTCTTTGAAACAAAAAGCAATTGAACAGTATTTACAATATTCTTAGTAGTAGGATAAACATATAAATACATTGATATTTTTTAGCTGCAAAAGCAGTACCTTTAAATTTCTTAAACAATCTGGATGTGTCTTCTGTATGACTTTTGCCTGTACGTCATTTCAAATTTTTTGCTACATACACATGTAGCTTATACTGTACAGCCCTTATTCACAAAGAGCTGCTCTGTCCTTTGCACAAAGTTCTACTGACTAGTATAGTATGTTAAAGAAGAAAGATCCATCAATAAAACCTATATTGTTTAAAGGACTGCCATGATACGGAGAATAACTTCATGTTTTCCCTTTCAGAGAATCATCTTTCAAAGTTTAAGCTATGTTGTCTGAAAAAGATATACTTTCACTCCTGAATTCTGGTGTAGCGACTATTCTTTGTGTTCAAGAGAGATCCATCCTACCCAAAAGGGTACACCAGTGTAGGAGCGTCATCAGCTGAGACTTTAGGTAAAACCAGTATAAAGCAGTGGACACTTCCTCAGGATGAAGTGCCTTTGAAAGGACATATGTCTAATTATTCAATATAGCAGGAGCCTACAGTGGCGATGTTTCCAATTTACTTCAGTCAAGTTGCTAAATTCAGTGAAGATTAAACCTAGCTTACGGTTTCCAGACATGCTGAGATATCTGTACAGATTCAGATGCAACATAATTCTTTGAGTTATAACTTCTTTTGAGTTTTGTTTTACTGAATACACAATAAGTATTGTTATGTTTTTCTAGAGAACACCGATATACCTGTACAATATCCAAAACCAGTTAGCAAAAAATATTAAAAATTATATACAAAGTTATGCACAATATGCTTTGAAAAGATAAGTCATTTGAACAGATTTATTAAAACACGTTTATATAATGCAGTTCAACGTATTTGTCTCCAGGAGTTTTTCTTCTTCAGGTATGGTGACAGAGGAGAATTCATAGCTGTGAGTAGCAAGCCACCATTTCTGTTATCATTTTCATATTTCAAGCTGGAACAGCTTTGTAATAAAATTACACCTGCAAAGTGATTTTCAGATCTTTTAATGATTTGATTTATCAGTGTTTGAAATGTCCAGCGCATTGAGGAACTCAGGAACTTGGTTGCTGTGTCTGGTTTCATAACACCATCCAACGTGAATCAAGATGTTTCTGAAAATGTTATCAGTTCAGGTGAAGTACCGTGATAATCGGTATTTTATGCCAACATTATGCCAGAGCTTTATTCCCAACTTTAAGCCAGAGCTGACTCTGAGTTGTGTGAATGAGGGTTCAGCCAGATAAAGAAAGATTCTACCCTTCTATGTAACAAACACTAACAGTTTTACACTAACATTTTCAAACTCTGGACTGTATCCAAAGACGTCACTCTGAGCCAATTTCTTCTTTATAAGACATCATCCTTCTAAAACAGGGGAACACAATTCTTATTGATTAGAATGGACACAATGCCTGAAATGGAATCTGAGTTACTGGACCTGTTTGCATCTGGTATTGCTGAACAAAAGAACATATCATCTATTCTGTAAAATGCATGGATTTGTGCCCATGTCTGCTATCGGAAAGCTCCTCAGGAGATAAGCTTAGTTTCCTGTGCCGATATAATTTACTGTCTGAATAAATAATGAAAAGGGATAACAGTCCTTATGATTTCCTTTTTGTATGTTACTGAACTTTAATGTTCACAGAGTTATACGACTGCACTGATGATGCAACACCATTCATTCACCAGGAATGTTATTATGATAGCGTAAACTCGTAACAAATCTTCCAACCAGAACAACTTTTTACAGCTATTTACACCAGCGATGTGATGTAGTCTAAATATGGACATACAATATATTCCTCTTTTGTAACAGCTTTTTAGAGATTTACTAGTCCCTGGAACTTTTCTCCCGATGCGCTACTCCTTTAATCTGTTACTGTTTTCTCAAAAGCTGTGGCTCATTAGTTAACAGTAATGTTTTTCAGTGTGAAGTTTTCAGTCTTGTTCAAAGGCCAAGGCATTCCAGCCCCAAAAGAAACGTGCTTTTACACATCTGTATTACAACTTTCAATTAATTTCCAAATTTATTGACCTCAATCAAAACAAACAACAGTAACCAAAAAAAAAAGCGTAGATAAAACCTAAGACTGGAAGGTAGAATAGACAAACTAAAGCGGATCAAACAGATAGCTAAAATTTAAGATTAACCAGAATACGAGTTTACAGGTCCTTTAAAATTCCTGGCAAGTTAAATTATAAGTAAAACACCCCAATCCTCCTCTTCAGATTCGTTTTCTCTCTATTTTTTTTTTTTTAATGTTTAAAAGAAGGAAAAGTTTTTCTCTGGCCCTCACAAGATATCAGTTCAAGCTTTCTAATTTTGTTGTTCAAATTCACATGACACTATATGAAATCTAAAAGTTGAGAAAGATGGTGAACAACCAAAAATAAGGATTTATTATTTTCTGACAGATTTCTTTCTGATATCCTTGCATTTGTTCACAAACGATATTCTTGAAGAGTGTACATTATTTGTTAATTATTCACCATAATCCAAAATTTCATTGCTTTTTACTGGCAGAAAAGCTTATGTTTGACAGGATTTGTTTGTCAAGTAGAGTTCTCTTAATTAAGTAGACGGAGTGTAGTCAGCTCCAGACCTACTAAGTCTTGCTTTAAATGGCAGATTAGAAGTTACTGACTAACAATTCTCTGGATTGCATTTTTCACATTTATTATATTTCTTTTATTGCCATACATCTTTTTCTATTGGCTAAGCAGAATCTAAAAATAAAAAGATGCTTTCTACAGAAAAAGAAATAAATAAATAATTTACTCTTATCAACCTTGCAGTGAGGGAGAAGATACTGTAACAGAAAGTCCTCTGCTGCAGATTGTTCATTGATAATGCAACTAAGGGGGAAAGCATTTAAATAATTTGCTCATATCATTAGAAAGATTACATTCTAAGGGTAGCATACCTACTGGGTCACCTGAATTAACTATTTTTTAGTTACTTCAGGTAAATATCATGACTTGTAGTCAACTTCATTTTTACCAGAATACGCTGACTTCTATAGTAAAGGGCCTAATAATTCCCATAAGTATGCTTCCCATATATATGCTGCATATGTTGTCCTGCATATAGCTTTACGCAATCCATCTTGATAGAGTTATTTTGGCAGGCAACTTTGTTACGAGTGGTTATGTGTTTACTACATTGCTGTTTCATGAGGTTTCCAAGAGTTATAAGCTTGACTGAATCACAACCACTAGAATTTTATTGCCATTCTTTTTAGTAGTTTTAACTGGTACTTATCCCACAGGGGTGGATAGTAAAAGGTAGATACTTGTTTATTCTTTTTTCTTACTTTCCTTTGGTTGGAAACTTTTAAAGATAGTAGTGGAAAAGCAATTCATCCAGAATGATGTGACAAATGCCATTTTGAAGTCCTGATTTCTCTTTCTTCTCTTCAGTCCATTACTGAATGATGTCTTTGAGTTATACAGATGGGTTACTGGACTCCAAAATGAACGGTTAATTTAATAAGGAAGGTAGCAATAAGTACAATAGATAGGTACATTGTGGTGCTTTCCTCCTAAGTCCCTTACAGAATTCCCAGTTTTACAAAGTAAATAAAATTCATGGGAAATGAGTGCCCATTTTTCAGCTGTTAATTTGCAGTTACTGCTCAACTCAGGCAAGCATAAAAAATATATATAGAAGGAGTTTTTATGTCTTTTTCAAAAATAATTGAAGATTTAAACTTTTTTTTAAAGCTTTTTCCATCATGATCACTGTTCACAGGGTAATAACCTAATTTAGTGGGTTTTTTTTTCCATAGATATATATTTTGGACTGACAGTTACTCCCAGGCATAGCAGAGATCATTGAAAATATTTATCAGCTAAATACTTTTTACAACTTATGACGTCAAATTTAATAGAAACATTATAATGTAGGAAGAGGTAGCACTGATTTATCCTGAGTATTTTAAGACAGTAGCAGTATGTCCGCTATTCGACCACTGTTTTGTATTATATTAGAATATTGAGCAATTGACATATTTGATATTTTCCACTTTTTTAAGTGAAAGGAATGACGAGTATTCTTCTAGCCACTGCTGGGACTACAACAGCTATTAGAGACCTGACAAGTATAACTTAGGTGACATGCATTAGTTAATTGATTACTTGTTAATAGTTGACCATTTTAAACTGTTTGATGTTTAATATTCAGTAATAAAATTCCGACATATTGGGAAGTCTAAAGTTAACTTCAGTGATAAGCCTGATTAAAATTAATGCTCTACAGTATCTCCTTCTCTTTATGTACTCTACATTGTTTTTTATCACTTTTTCACAATTGTGTTCAGAAGCACGCCTGTAGAGCCCTGGATGTTAATCTTGCTGTGTTTGGACAGCAAGATGTTGGTTTATATGTCTGTGCATTCAGAAGTTTCAGTAGTTTAATTCATTTATGAATGGTGCTTGGAATAAAAAATAACTGCAGACTTCAAAGCGAAGTGCTTAGACCTCATGAGGTGGTACATAATGCCTTCCATTGTCATTTTCTTTGGGGCAAGCCTAGGTAGAACTTAAATGGTAACATATCTGAATATGGTTAGTGGGTATCTGTCCAGAATCCACTACCTACATTAAACCAGTTGCTTGATGCAGTTCCCACACAGAGCACCTAGTGTTGTCTAAAGGTGCCTGACACTCATCACCAAGCAGAGTAAAGAGGCCTTAGCATGAATGAGAATCAAGTGTTTACTTTCCTGCTGATACAGATGTAGAAAATAGTGAGTATTTTATTTCCTAAAGGTACATTTTTCCTATCTTTTCCAAACTTTCGGATGAGTGATTCTAGCATATGTGGAAGACTGTGGAATATAGGAAGAATCCATCAAATCTGAGCATGTCAAGATCAGCAGAAATCTGTGCAGATTATATTTACCATAAATGAGTAAGCCGCTATTTCCTCTGCCTAATAAAAGCTAAACTATTTGCCAGTTGTTTCCCTGCTGGAATAAGATGCTTAAGTTAAGACACACGAAGGACAAAAGAGGAACTAAAGTTTAAATTCCCTATCAAAATTTCTTTACAAGTTTTATCTGCTGTACATCATACTCTTCATGCATAGTCAAAAAATCAATGAACAAGGTTGCAATTGTTATCTTGTAAATACATAATACAAGCCCCACAGTTATAAAAGGGAAAGTGTTTCGATCCAAGTGTTCATGTTTGCTGCTTTTAGTTTTAACTCAGGGACCATTCCAATACACAGTAGCAGCCAGGAGGAAAAAAAAAAATAAAATCAACAAAACTACTTACAGGATGATATAATATAAAATAGAATAAATGAAAGAGCTTCTGATCACCCTAAGCAGCATCCAGGTTAATACCTCTAGCAGCTGTCCTGATCTCTGTGGTTTAAGCTTTTAACTAACTTTAATTAAATAGAATCTTTGGTGTACCAGGATGCATATGACTGGGATATGAATAAAAGAAATAAACAGCAGAGACTGGCATATGGTTGAAGGCACATGCATCATATGATTTTTGTAATACTTTTTTTTTTTAATCTATTTTAACATTCATGAGCAGTAAAAGAGCTTAAAACAGAAATAGAATTGTCTCCCTGGATTTGGAACTTTGACTGTTACTGAAGGTTTTCTTTTTCTATTATTTTTTCCATTGCAGAAAGTATATTTAAAAAAAACCCCAACACTATAGATCTTAATTGTCGTATGCACAATCTGCAATGTTTAAATGGACCCTGTGGATTTTGGTCCAAAACCAAACCAATCAGTTACAAGCTATTTTTCTTTTCTGTTAGATGTTCTCCTGCAATATTTGCATAAATGTAACCATGCTGTCCGTCTTTTAACTTTCACTCAATTAATTATGCTCCCAGCCCCCTGCTGATGGACAAAAATGAGACTTCATCTGCAAATAGCTTCAGCAGTTTACAGCTTATTAAATGCCAAAATCTAGTTAAGACAGTTTGAGAATTCTCATGTCAGGCATTTCAACATGCCAGTTTTAACACAAAACTCTTATTAAAAGGGAAAAAAGTGAGCCCACTACCTCAAGACAGGGGGAAGAAAATGCAATAGAATAAAGGTAATGGACAGATAAGAATTTTCTACAAATTATGTACTTAGCATATGTGGCACAGTCTCAGTATGCTTTAATTAGTTCCCCTAATAATGGAAAACATTGGAAAAGACTACCAGTTGACAACAAAATGGTCTCTGCAAATAGCAAACAGCGTTAGTCTACAGTATCACCTTTTATAATTTTTATGAAAGTCTGAACAAACCTTGGAATAAGCAGATTACATTCTAAAACATTCTTAAAAAAATAACTTTTCTATGACTCTTTTTGACAGGTTTTACATTTTGCACCAAGCATCTGGTGCTTTCATTTTTCAGTACATCATGTTCTGGTATACTTTATACCATGCTGGGTGGATTCGTGATTTAAAACAGAAATGGAGAACCAGTATGGTTTACAGGGAAACTGAAGTGTGCCATGCTCCAAAATAAATTCAGTAAATGTTTTCCCACTATAACCTTGACCAGATCACTTAACCTGGTTGACCTTTAAGCAGTGTCTCTTTAAAACTGGGTGTAATCAAGAACTCATTGAAGAATAAATGTTATGCCTGCATGTCAGCTTTTCATCTTGAATGAATTATGAAAAAAGGACTAGCAAAATTTCTCTTTAATATTACAAGTTACATTTAATTGTTTCAATTTATTTTTGTTGTTAGCTTATAAACTTTCCTTTATCTGTCTGTTGTTAGTGAAATACATATAAAAATGCCAGTCAAAAGTAGAGACAAACACAAACTTTAAAAAACATTATCAGTTGTAGTTCTGAAAAATGTAATTTCAACTTTTTTTTTTTTGGGGGGGGTGGGGGTGGGGCGGGGAGGATAATATCAAAGCTGAAAGAGAAAGGTTTTTTTTACCTAAAAATTTCTGACATATTATCTGGGTTATTGTGACATATTTTTTCATGTTTGTTGTCTCATGTTATAAACTAATGTGACTGAGCAGAACATGACATGATAATTCATGACAGAAATGTCAGGAATTAAGATGAAATATAACTCATGTCCATTCATATAGCAATTACCAGTTCTCTTATCAAGTGCTTAGATTTTTCATGTTTAATGTAATGGAAAAAAATTACAGTGTATAGTATTGTATCAGTTTCCCACCTTAATATTATCTTTAATTTCTGAAAATTTATTTCGAAGTAGTATACACTAATAACCTCATCATGTAGAAGTATAGTGAAATTTGGTGGTCTATATTGAGATTCATTCCTCAACAAGCAGACCCAATGTTCAGGGTGTTCCACATGAAATGTCCCTTGTGCATCTGCTGCCCGTAGTCTGAATTCCTGCTGTATTGGTGAGAAAATATCAGCCTTCTCCTTTGCAAAAGTAAGTGCACCTTCAAGCAGACTCCTCTTACAGTCAAAAGAGGGGGAATAAATGAAATATGTTCCTGTTTTGCATGATTCTGTTGTTGGTAAACTTCTATCTTTCTTGGTCATTTTTTGTGCTTACAGTATATTCAGTGGTTTCTAACTGCCCTGCCCAAATGTGCTTAAAATCTCAGAAAAGAAGACATCATAAAAGATATAGTGGAACGTCAATCTTCCATTATGTTATATCTCCTTTATTATGTCTCTCAAAGCAGTTTTTTGTTAGCTAGCTTCTTTTAGGTATCGTGGTGGAAGCAGGTACTGAGGACATTTTTTTAGAGATAGTAATGGCCTTATAGCCAACCGGTAGGAGGGTGGTTGATCACCACTGCTTCTAAACAGTGTAGAAGTATAGAAGTAATTGCGGGAGAAGTGGGTAAAGAGAGATTGAGGCTAACATGACTGGTAGAGTATCTTCAGGCAACACAATAAAAGACTGGACCTGGGATGTGATCAAAAGTGACAGAAAAAGAGTGGGGGTGGTGGTAGTGGTGCAGAGGGCTCAGGAGGAAAGATAAAGTGGTCATTTTCCTGACATCTGTGTTAACTCACAGCTGGCATATAGAGGAAAAGTATATTTTTTTTATTTTTTTAATTTCAGTGTTTTAGCATCATGGTGGACAGTATGCCCTGGAGACCAAAGTCTTGTCCTCCATGCTGGTTAGTGGCACTGAGTTCTGCTGCATGTATTCTACCTCTTCTCCTGCAGTATTGACATAGATGGACCACTTCTAGGTAGGACATGGTAGGTTATACTCTGCCAATCAGTGTGCCAGTTAAAACCAGTTACAGAGATATGTTTTGTGAGAGGAGGGACAATGTAATATGTAATAAAGGGACTTTTTCCAAAAAAAATCCAGAGGAAAGTTGGGAGCATATTACAATTTTCCTTTTATATCATTAATCTTTACATATGAGATTATGTCATGAAGGTGCAAGCCTTGTCTCAAACTAGAAAGAGATTTTCTTTACTCATTCTACCTAATTAACTGTGTGGAATATGACATATCAGGTTTCATACCATAAATGATCATTTTCTTTTTCCTACTCATTCCTGTTTATATTTATGAAAGAAATTATGTGGGGTTTTTTTCCTGGTAATCCAAGTTCATATGAATTCTCCATTTTCCCCAGGATGTTTTTATTCACTTTATGCAAGGTATCAGCTATGGCAAGTATTTTGGTAGGTGTGTTTGAATTTGTTTTTGCATAGTTTGCTACTGCAGGAACAAAATATGCATATTTCATTTTTCTTCTTCTATAGTGAAAAATTTATCTTACATATATCAATAGATGGAATCAGATAAAATTAAATCTTTCATTAATTGGAAAGAAAGGACAACAGGATTTAGTCCATAATGACTTTTTTTTAGTATTTTCCATTATTTTGAGGATCATGTAAGCCCTAGAATACAGTAACTACACCTTATAAAAAATCTACTAATCTAAAAGAGATTTTTCTCCCCTGTATTTCAATAAGGTACGGTACTGTAGAATTATGTAAACCAGGAAAACGTTTCCACCTGTAGCATGAATGTAGCAACTTGATTGTTATTACAGAAACAGCAAAGTTAAAGCATATTAGAAGAGCAACACATGCTGTATTGCTATTAAAAGTTCCCCAAATGCCCTTTCTTTAGTGTTATGACTATAATGTATTCAAAGCAGAGATATATGCTTCATTAGTTGCAGAGGTGTTGGCACTTGCTGCTTTATAGCCAGAAAGAAATAATAGATCATAAAGAACGGGAATGTGTAAAGGAATGAAAAACAGTAATCAAATATGTATGTTTATGCACAAACACAGACCACAGTAAGGATACACATACACCTGTTTTCAAACATATGTGTGTACACCCTTTATGTAGAAAGCTTCCAGAACGTGGATATGCTTATTTTTAAATGTTCGGGTTTCGTGAAAATGTTGGATGTTATAAGGATATAAGATGTAAACAGATGTCAATGTTGTACTTTGAACAACACAACTGATTAACTATTCTATGAATACTATAGTCTGGGACCAATGATAAAGAACTGAAATTGTTCAGGCATTTATTATGCAGCATGCTTTCAAAAAGGGCAGCTTCCTTTTATAAATCATTATAGACTCACTACCTATCTGCAGTTAGAATAAAATATTTTGATTCTGCCTTTCTAAGTGCAGAAGTGGTGAGAACACATTCTTAGGCATTGAGCGACAGCCTTTTCAGCAACTTACTCTGTTAGCATACAGAACGGCTAAGTGAACCCTGTAGAAATCTGGACAGCCAGCATTATTCCTCACATTCCAAGCCCCTACGATATTTTTGTTTGGTTGTTTTTTACTTATACTAACTGTAATGGAAGCCTAATCAGGAACTGGCCCCATTTGCAAAGGAATGTACAAATATAAATATATTGTAGGTCCCACTGTGAGGACCATGCAGTGGAGAGGTAACACTGAATGAAAAGAAGGGGAAGGGAAAGGGAAGACGAAGGGGAAGAGGAAGGGGAAGGAGAAAGGAAAGGGGAAGGAGAAGAGGAAGGGGAAGGGGAAACAAAGGCAAATGTAAAGCTGTGGGTGAAGGCAAAGGAAGGGAAAGAAGGATCATAAAAAAGTAGTTGGTAGAATTCAGGAAAGAGGAGGTACAAGGAACAGGTGAGGAGAAAGATGAACAAATTATGAAGAAAAGAGTGGGAAAAGTTTTTGGCAAATAGATACTTAGCAGAGTATAGAAGATCTGATCAAAATGATGAAATATTCTGAAGCAAGGATTCATCTACCTGAGCTTTAGACAACATAGTGAAGTAGGCACATCTTATGTGTGATTCATCTGACCTATGTTAGATTAGGTTCCTTGATAAAACTGTATACAAGAATATACTAGTTGCCCTATTGGTTGCCCTTCTGAGTCAACAGTTTTTCTGAAAAAACAGAGATTTTTCAACTCTACCTCATAAACAAGCTTTTTAATTCAGACCTGTTAAATTGTTCAGCAGACCCCCGGGCTGATGCTCTCAAAATGCTCTTCATATATGTTTACCCTAGATCTCCTCAGAAATGAGTTTGCAGATTTAATGCTTTTAGTTGTTTGCAAATAAACCAGCAGGAAAATAGTTCATGCTTCTGCATGTCTAGAATGTCTTCATTGAGTGGTCCTGTATTTGAGTGGTAGATGTATAATATCCATCTGCAGACACTGCTTTCCCAGAAAACCAGGAACAAGTCGAAAATTATGTAATTTTCTAGTTCCAGCTAACTCCTTCCCACTCTACTACTGTTAATACATCATGAGTATCGGAAACTCCTGACTTTGGACATTAGGCCATGCCTGAAATTTTTCACAGAATCAAATCTTCTCTGGATTTTTGTATCAACCACCAGTTTTGACCACTTCAAAATCTCCAGGGTCAACTGTCTCAGAAACAGATTATGCTGGTGAATTTTTTGCTTTTTCTTATTCTGCTGAAATGTAAATGATTGAACACATGTATTCCAAAGCCATCGGGTGTTTTAGGAGTCATATTTTTACTTCCTGTTGCCTACAGTCTCACTCCAAGCCATCTCAAAATTAGAAGCATACAATTCATATCATCCAGCTTCAGCTGTCTGAAAGTAAATCATGAGCATAAAGTAATCTCTTTGGATACTCAGTGGAATCTACAGCTGGCAATTCAGAACATCCTGAAAGAAATGTCTAAAATACTTGGATTTTCTCCTCTGGTGACACCCAGTTCTTTTCATTGTTGTTTAAAAGTTAAACTTAGACTACAGGAGGTTAAGTATGACACTTAAACTGGATACTTAATTTTTAGAAATGAATCCCATCTGTGACTCTGTATATACAAATACTGCTATTCTAATTTAGTATTCTTTTAAACATGTTTTGGACAGATAAAAAGATCAGATGAGCAAGGCAGCAGATAAGCAGGCCCAATACAAAGCTGAAGGGAGCATAATTTGTTTTCAAGTTGACATTAACATTTTTTTCTCTTTATTCTTTCCAAACAGTCTTTTCTATTTTGTCTGATCTTCTTACTTCCCTGTTAGATACTAAAATGGCTTCAGTAGTATATGACAATTGCAGTTGTAAAAAAGCCTAGTGAAGCATATGTGAATGCAAATATTCATTGTAGTGACACTAATAAAGGAATACAATGCTAGCGAAGCCAAAAATGTATAATGCAATTTTATAATACACTTTGATTTTACATATGTGTATTTAAGGACAGGGTGTATAATGAATGTACTGAACACTTTACCTTTAAGAAATGTCTTTTTTGTATTCATATTGTTTCAGCTGCTGAAATCTGAAATGGTGCTAGATGCTCAGTCATCTACTAAGCTTTCAGTGAAATATCTCAACAAAACTTTGAAGCGAGAACTGTACTAGAATCAAAAGGAATTTTTGTTTGATTGGTTTATTTATTTAATTCTGAGCCACTCTGTGACCTCTATGGGTAATAACACAGAGTATTTAGATTTATTTTCTCTTTCAGAAGTACAGAGATTTGAAGATTATTATTCAGTATTTCATTACAGTGATTTCTGTGTAGAAAAATGGGTCAAGAGAGGACCCTGGAAGAGGGATGTTCCTGACTAGTTCAGATGATAACTCACAGAGCACTAGCAGGGTTTAGCGACTATGTTTTCCTCTTTCCTGAGACTTTTGCCAGTGTCTATGCAAAGGCAGAGACGTGAACCTCTTGCATTCTTTCTAGAACCTGCCCCTGGGGTAAAGTCCTCTAGGTTTGGTCAAACGTGTTTGAACAACATGAGCAAGTACTTTCCATGTTGCGAACCAGCATCAGGATCCCCTAGAACACAAACGACTTTATATGATACTTCTTTTTAGGTAGTTACACAACTAATTGAAATGTTAAACTTGAACAAGCTCACTGAACTGAATAATAACAAACTAAAATTAGTGAAAGCATGCCTAAGGCAAAATGTAGCTTCTTACATCTGTTTTAACTTTCAACTTGGCTTTTTCTCTGAAAAGTATGTGACCAAAAAAGTCCTAACAAAATCATATTTACAAGACTGTTGTAAAATACAGACTCAAAAGATTGTTTTTCCACAGTGATGATACTCTTTTTCAGCACACTTTCCTGCCATTTATTGTTGACTGGTTACTGGGAATCTACAGCTCTCCTGTTCTATGTATGTGGAAAATCTCACACTTTAAAAAATACACACCTCCACCCAGTAAAGGAACTATGATAATAGGTTAGAATGTATTTAGGTTAAGAAAGACAGAAAATAGCATATGGAGTAAATAATTATCAGGCAATTATAGTAGTAAGAAGTTACTCTCAATTGCAGTTTCAAATACACTGTTTTATGTCTGTGTCTTAAGAACTAGTATAGAGGGCTGAAGATCTGGAAAAAAAATGAAGAAATGCAAAAAGAAAAACTTATAGCTAATAAACTAAAGGGGAAATGGTACCCTAGAATTTACAGCTGAACCTGAACAAGTGCCTAGGAAATGACCAAAAATACAGTTGAATTTCAGCATCTAGTGTATGTGGGTTTAAATATTTCAGTGAAAGTAGAGTCCAAAGATTAACCTAGTAATTACTTCCTAATTTATTTTTGTTTTTATCCAATTCTCTTTTACCTCGAACTAGGACACTTTCAAGTGCAGAATATATGCTAGAGGTGATAGCTTTTAGTCTCAGAGTCCCAGTCAGGATAGCTGGAGAATGCCTAGAAAAACAGACCTTAACTAAAATTATGTGCACTTGAGATGTTAGGAAAAAGGTGAGTTTGGGAGACATTGAATAGAATACTGAGCACGGTTAAAATAAATGAATCCAACAATATTGGAAGGAATTAAATAGGTCAAGGAAAACTGCCTAAAATTTTGCATAGGCTTAATGGGAGATGCCTGTGTGCAAAGTAACAGGTTTAAACCATGCACCTCCATGACATAATATCTGGAGGTGAAGAATTTGACTTTAATTTGTCTTTAAAATAGCATGCTATACCTCAAATGGAAATCGAGTGTTTGAAGTCAGAATAACTATATACATCGTTGTGTGCGCATTCAAGTGATATTGAATAATTCCTTTATCTTATATTTCTGATGGGTTTGATGTTGCCTACAGTAGTAAATGAAAGGAAGAAGGAAAATCTAGTTGTTTCCAGATATTTTAATGAATTTTACTAACAGTTTTAAAGAAATGTTATATACTTATTTCATCTTTAAAAAAGAAATCCAATTTTGTAATGACTTATTTTTCATGCACCGTAAGACCAAAACAAGCAGTAGATGCTGCTGACTTTCTATGTCCTTTATAAATTGTCACAGCCATACTTCAGTATGGGTAAACCTGCAGTGGAAAGCATCAGGGTTCTGCATATGTGATGCTATGTGGGAATCGCTTGAAGCAGTAACAGATACTTCTTACAGAAAACATGAAACAGTGGACAGCTTTTCCCAGGATTTTATTTGTGTAGTTGTTGTCCTTCTCCATAAATGTTGTCTGCTCATGGATGAAAATTCCTTGAGCTTCAATGCTCCAGGAGCTTATTTCATTCTTCAATTTAATCCTCTGTTCACAGCAACATCAAAAGGTTTTATCCTGGGAGATTTTGAAGTTTTATTTTTCTAACTATTTGTTTGCCTATTGATTAAGAGATGTTAAATGTAAAATTACTATATTTTAATTAGTAAAAAGTAATATCTCTTTACTGGAGACACAGGATGCCCTTATTCTACTTACTTTCATCAAAAATTGTAGTTATTCAAGAACACATAATTAGCTTGTTTTAATCTTATCATTTTCAGAGGCATACTACAGTAATTGGCTTTCTTTCCTCTCCTTTTTACTTAGAAGATTGCTAAAGGATCAATGGAGAATACATTTTTCTATTCTACAGCATCAATTACGGTGACCCTGGGTGTAAATTTATTGATTTTTCTTATTAGAACGTTATCACCAGTTATTCACAGCATGGTGTTTATTAATTAGTACGGAAAATAAAGATTCATTTGTGAAAAATCTTCCTTTTAAGTTCTCTACCTAGCACATTCATAGCTATATGAGATGCCCTAATTGTACTCTGCCTTCATGAACTATCATGCAGTATTTCATTCCCTATTCTGTTTGTTTTTTCTTATCATCCTGAAAAAAAGTTACAAAATTATTTCAGCTACAGTTCTAAGGTACAAAAATTTTCCATTTTGACTATTGACCTGCAGAAGCCTCCAGCATTTTTTGCTTATGGTGGCTACTTTATTCTGGGACAGAAATAATAGGATGGAATGGAATGTTAAAACCGAAAATGTACCAAAAAAAAGAAAAAAAAAAAAAAAAAGAACAGGAGGAAAGAGGCATTTATTGCATTATCTCCCAGGCACAGCTCAACTTTCCAGTTATCCCTGCAGCAGGCATACCAGGTAAATAGAAGGAAACCAGCTTTTAATTTTAATGGTCTTGCTAATCAGCATTATACAGAGCTAACATAAGTAGTTATCCCAGCTGAGACCTGTATTCTGGCTTTGGATGGGGGGTCTCAGCACCTCAGTCCATGACATATTAGTTAGTCAGTGAATGAAAGCAGATTAAATATTTAAAAGAACATACAATAATTTTTTTCCCATGAAGTACATGACTAATAACACATTTAAGATGTGTGAATAGCATTTGTATTAAAGTTTAATACCAGAGCTGTAGGACCCTGTTAAGTTAGAACAATTTCATTTAACAAGACAGAATGTGTTCAGAATATTTTTCAATTTATTGCAATTATAACAAAAAAATTATTGCTAGATTCAAGAGATTAGATTAGAGAGCACAAAAATCTAGTCTCACTGGTCAGTCACTGCATTTCTGTTTTCATGCATAGGAAAAGCAGTGATTTGTAAAAGAAGAAATATTTTCAATAGGATACAAATGAAGTCTAGATACCCAAGAATTTATCAACAATTATGGACCTTTTTTTGGGGAGGGGGGTAAAATATGTCACTATTAGTATGAAAAACCTTTAGCTAGATCTTTTTTACCATGTGAATTTTTTAAAAAATATAGGTCTTGATCCTACTACTATGTTTGAATAGGAACAATTAATTCCATTCTAAAAAATCTACTAAACTAGTACAAATATTCTTCATTATAACCTACCTGTAAGGACTGATTGCAATCAAAATGCAATGGATGTTCATCTGCTATGAAAGCCACACTAGTCTATATGAGGTTTCCTCTTTAATATCAGTTAGATAGATGATCTTTAGATGATAGGTGTCTTTCTGAGGATTATCAGCAAGTATGGCTCTAAAAAGCTGGCAGAAAGAGTTACACTGAGTGCACTGAAGGCAACTGCTTTAATATCCAGAACGTGAAATGACACAGGATTGAACTAGAAATCTAGGATGTCCTATTTGCCTCAGTTTAGGAAATGGAACTGTTTTAATTTGAAATATTTGAAAGTTATTTGTTAAAAAAAAACCCAAAACAAAGCCAAAAAACCTGAAACAGAAAACACCAAAAATGAGTACTGTGAAATAAAGCTGTTATTCCTTGATTTTTGTCTTACATAAAAAAGCTACATTCATAATAATATGAAAAAAATTATTTCAGTTTCAATAGTTCGGCCTTTTCAGTAAAAATGCAATGCTGTCTTTCTGCAGTTTTGCTTCAATCAGTCCAGCATAAAGCACAGTATAAACAATATTCAATATATAACAATAAATTGATCTTCAGTTGAATAATTGTATGTGAAACCCAGTTAAAGATAATTTTTACAAGTGAGTTATAACAAAGCTAAAATTCAGTCCTGAAGTGGAAACATAGGATCTTACATTCAGCAGCAACAGGGGACACTGCTGTAATAAATTATCATTCTTTTTATCAAGTACTGACACTGTACTGTAATTCAGGACTGACGGTAATTCAGTTCTGAAGGCAGTTTATGGTATCAGCAGAAGCTTCTGATGGAATCAGATTCCATATATTATTGGACATGTTAACATTCGGGTTACCATTGTCTATATATTTTCCACATTATGTTTTGCTCAGTTTAGTAATCAGAATGAGTTGCTTGTGCAGAGCTCTAAGGGTCAAAGCTAGCCATATTCTATTACATACATCATTACCAACATTATTGATTCTTGAAGTGGATTTTTATTTTTCTCTTCTATTTAAATACATTATTATTATTGATGATTCTGTGAAAAGCAAAAGGTAGATGTTGATTTCCCAGCTAGCTTTATTCATGCAATATAATCAGTAGGGTTAACATTAAAATCTTCATTAACCTCAGCAATATTGCTATTGATGATTTCCTAGAATATAATGGTAGATGTTGATTCACAAAGTACAAATTTGTTCATAAAATACACATGGAAGTAGTATTATATTAAAATCTCCTTAACTTATAAGTAAGAATATAGTCATATGTTCTTAAAGACTAATATCGTCAAATGTTAGGGATATTTAAGTACTGGAACAGGACAATTAGAAATAGTGAAATCTCTTCTATTGGAGGAATAGATTAAAAAAATATCAGTGTACATGTATTTTTGCTTCAGTTAAGAAAGGTGAGTATGATGACTATATAAATTTTGAGGACCGCTCCAATCCTGCATTACTAGGAACTGACATATGTTTTAGAGTAAACAGTTGCTAAATCCTCATTAATTCAATAGTGCTAATGAAGGCTTTAATCCAGTTCTTTGTCTCCATTTAGAAATAGCCTAGATTTTTAAACTTCTACTCTTAGCCTAGTAAATAACAATATTCAAAATGAATTGTAAATTGTTCCTGGACAGTACTGTATCTGGAATTGTTACATCAAGATGAACAGACGATGTATTTTACAAATGTATTTATTAGGAATGGATCTAGAAATACTCTTTCCTAAGATGTGGATGAAGAACATAGTATAAATGGTAAACGGAGTCTCACTTTAATCTCTGCATGGACTATATGTTTAAAATTTGTAGTGTAAGAAATGCCTTATTTCAAGTAAGAATAAAGAGATGTTTATGCACCAGTCCTCAGAAGAATCATCTCACTGACATCAAAGTCTGGATGTCCAGAGAGGATCTTGGCAATTCCTGGCTTCAAAGACAATAAGAATGGAAGGGAAGGATTTTTTTTTTTTTTAACCAGAAAGTCCTATAATCTTACTCTTGTATAAAAGCAAAAGCATCATTAGAATTAAGATGATATACAGTAAAAAAATAAATAAATAAACTAGTCTTCTTTCTGTGCAGAAATGGATTCTGCAATACCTCAATATTTGGTAGAATATACTGTGGCGTACAAAACACTTTTATTCAGGATTATCAATTTTGTAATAGTTTGGTAGCTTTACCAAACATATAGGCTTCTAGAAAATACCAAGTGCAAAAGAATACGTGCAGATATTGAATACGTTACTCTTCTTTCTTTACAAATGATATGAGGATCATTTTGGAAGGCAGAAAAATATGCAAACAGAAGGAGAGATGAGAAAAGATACTTCACTTGATCACTTTCGTTGGAAATATAGATGTAATATTTTATTATTTCATGTGCAGTAAGTGATTGCAATTAATGCTTTCCAAAAGATGACTGCAGTATAGATTACACTTACAAGCATACAGAACTTCTCAACAGTTTCATCTAGCTGGAAATTAGGAAGCTCATAAAATCAATGGCCATAAACTAAAAACATAGTCTGCAAAAAGAGGTAATAAAATCACAAAAAAAGTCTATAAAATTGGGTGGTCATGAAAAGAATATTCTGGGTTGTTTTTTTTTAAAAAATCAGTTAAAATATTTACGTATAATATTCTTTTCCACCTAAAAATTGCAGTTCTTTAAGTCAAACCTCATGGAATGTAAGAAGGTCACACGTACTATGAAGCAAAATCAAAGAGAAGTAAATCTGTGATGAATCATTTTGTGGACAAACAGATTTAATATATATAATTATGACAGTTTTCACCTATTAAGCCTCCATCTGAGGATGGCAGATCACTACAGAACTAATTAAAAAAATTATCAGAGGTACATAGGCACTTAACTCATTATTGTCAGCTACAGTAAGGGGCTGAAATACCTGTGAGAATCTGGGCTCAAGTGGTAAGTTCCTATCAGATCTAGAAAAAAAAAGTTGAAACTTAATTCTGATATTATTCACATTGGTTTGTGCTTAGGAAGAGGTAACGTGTTCTTCATCTGATGGCATTTAGCTCTTTCTTAAATACATTTTCCCCGAGGTGCCACCATCTAGTCCAGCCTCCAGCTTAAAGTAGGATTATCACCAACACCGTATCAGGACAGCCATTAGCTGTCTCCAAAGGTGGGGGTGCCACAACTGCTGTAGGTAACTTGCTGCATTAAGTTCATTGAGAAACTCCTTTCCCAACCAATTGGGCCTTCGGCCAAAATTCCCAGTCTTCCTGCAGGTGTAGTTTGTCCCTGAGCTCCCAACACATTTTCTTCTGATATCAATTAGCTCTCCTCATTGCCTTTCTCCACCATCCTAGCAGCTTCCTAGCATTTGTTTGAAGAGTTTGAAGTCTGTTCTTATTAAGGCCAGAGACTTAGCCATCTTGCTTATCTTCCAGCTTTCCTCTAAGGAAGATAATCTAACAGCCAGTGCAGTCCAGGTTGCCGTCTCTGAGTGTACTTGTCACAATATCTTCCCTGTTTGTTAGCAATGGATCAGGATCAGCATTATCCCTGTTTGGCATCTGTAGTAATTGGACTGGGAATTTGTCACCCACACGGTCTAGAGACTTCCTGGACTGCTGACACCAGTCTGTGCTGCTCTCTGAGAGCTAGCACAGGTCAGGAACAGTTCAGAACAGACACTTTGGACATTTGGCTGCTGTGGTTTAGAATGTAAGAGAATTTAACAGTGAGGATGTCAACGTAAGAGAATTTTATAGTGAGGATGTCAGCCATATCAAAAAAGCAATCCCATAGCCAGAAAATGAATGCTCCTGGGCACGGCTGTTTCTTAGAACAGCCTACTAAGCTAGTATGGCTTTAGAGATATTGGTGCTGATTTTGGAACAAAAGTAGTGCCATTCAAAACTTTAAACATTTCTAAATTTTTTTTCCCTCCTGAAAAGCAGTCTAATAAAGGTTTGATACCCGCACTGTCTCTGGAGGATTAAATTGGCACTTAGATAAGAAAAGTATTTTCAGCTAAACTGAGTTCCTAGAAAAGTAGTTCAATACAAAAATAGATATTCATTTTACTGGTGCCACCAAATTTTGTAAAGGCCCATTTTTCACCATTGAACTTAGTGGTAGTTTTGCTATTGGTAAAAAGCAGATTTGAGTGTAAATCTAGGAAATTGCTAGATGTGTATTTTTATAAAGCTGTTGTAATTTAAATAACTAAATAAAAGTCTATGAATACAACGTTAATGCCTAGCACTTTTGAAAAAAAAATATTCAAGAGCAGTTTCTCCCAGGGATAATGCCATCCCTGGACTGCTGCCAAGGTCAGTTCCAGTTTGGATTATCTACTGTACACGTGCCCGTAATTCAGTGTAGCCTCGTGCAGGGGTTGCTCTAACATGCACGTTAGTCTGCTGAAGAAAGTATGATTGCCCTTGAATGAGTGGTCTTTGCTCAGAGAGTTCATTTATGCATTGCTAAGTTGTGTTCCTAAGGGGGTTACATTTTGTGATTGAGAATTACTATTTACTGCATTTCCTATTAGGCATTGAATAACGATGATTATGCATAAATATTTATTTTAGATGTATTGTCTGTATAGTTATCTGGAAAACTGGGAACAAATTAAGAAGGCTTAAGGAAGGAGAAATATTGAAAATCTTTTTTCAGACTTCAAATTCCAGACAAAGGACTCGATATAGTTGATTTCCACTAACAGAGCAAGGATTTGATTGCTGTTTGGGTTTTCCAGTTCACATTCGAATCCAAGTGGGGATGGAAGGAACAGAGTAATAAAGGGTACCTTTCCCCATAGCTAGCAAAGACTGTGAATCTTGGAGCCACAGTCCTACTTGAATTCCTACATTGACCCCAACTCAAACCTTCCAGACACATCTGCCTCAATAAGTGTATTGCTGGTACACTGTCTTCACCACCAGGCAAGAATGAAGATACCTGCTGTCAAATCCCCATCCTGGGTTCAAGGGTACTCAAGTGAAATACTTATGCTTCCTGAACAGTTATCAAGGGATGGCTCCAGGACCCAGTCCAGCCTTTTGGTCTGCTAAGCTGGGAACCACCTGATGCCAGTCACTAGGAAATGAGAGGCGTAACAGTATTTCTGAAATCTTACCACACTTGAAAAGTGACTACCTTAAAATTACATGGCTCCATCTATAATCCACATTGCTGAGATTTCTTCTAAGGTTAAACATATAATTATGCAGACTACCTTTTTCAAAATATCCCCACATTTTAGAGCATTTTACTGGCAAGTGAAAGAAATATCTTCTGGATCCTATATGCCACTACATAGAGTGCATTTAATAAAGGAAGACTAAACATTAAACACAGTGAACTCTGTCTGTGGACATGGTTTAGTGGCAGACCTGGTAGAGTAAGGTCAATGGTTGGACTAGATGATCTTAAAGGTCTTTTCCAACCTAAACGATTATGTGATTCTGTTCTATGATTCTATGGACCACTCTACAGTAAATACGCTCTGAGAATTTTACCAGCTAAATAGCAACATCAATGTTTAAGAATTATCTTTGCGCCAGTGAATGTTTTGGGGAAGAACTTAAGTATCTACTGTCCCTCTGAAGACTGAAGTCTGCTGATTTCCACCACAGCTGCATTCTGGAGTTAATACAAGGCTAATATGTTAGTGTCTAACCATTAGTTTACGGAAGTACATTTTTCTTTCTCTGGTAACATCCTCTATAGCAACTGCAGCTTATGCAAAGTCAAGTCTCATAATGTCATTTTGAGACACCTGATGGATCGGGGTTGCTGGCCAGGTAGCAAGATAGGTACTCTCTAAGGATTCAGCAGCATTAAGACGCAGACTCTAGGCATTCATTAAAAAGTTCTCCTGAATAAACCTACACCATGTTGTGTATGACAATATTTTCTATTTGATTTGACTCCATGTGAATGAATTTTTTGACATGGAAACAATTTACCTATGCCAAGGTAGCTCTTAGCGTGAAGGCCACATTAAGGTAACTACAATGTTTGTGGCACTCAGCTTTAGTCTTCAAGGTGTTACACTACAGCGAGTCTGAGCAGTACTAACACCCTGTACGGCACTGCAGGGCATACTGTAGACATAAGTACCCAAGCAACCTCTGAAACAGGGACTTGTGGACTTAGCAACAGATTTACATTTTTGATTTTGGTAAATAAAGTGGCAAGGAGATGTGTAGGTCCTTTTACAGATATAACTGCAAGTATACTGACATGAAGAGCAGAGCAGCGGTCTGCAAAACTAATGGATGGTTTAGAAGAAAGTGAAATTACATGGTATGAAATACCATCAAGGGTGTTGCATTTCAAAGATCCTTCTTTAATCCTTAATAATTATTGAGAAACACTTTGGGATTTACACCAATAACATTCCTGTTCAGTTTTTCTTTAAAAATTATCTTTATCTTTTAAAAAGATTAGGTGTAAGATGATTCATACATATACAGAGTTTAGTAATAATTTTTAAAAAGTAAATTAGTTTAGCGGATTTATTCATGGGTTGGTTTCCTTTTTGCCTGTTGTTAACCACAGTAATAGAACAGAAATTGGAATTTTAGAGAAGAAATTGCTCTGTGCAAAATATTGCTCTGATAAATACCTGCTCTTTCTCTTTTGGCAAGAGGAATGCCTACAGCTGGCATTGGGAAGTGACATTCCCAGAAAGCTGGTTAAGTTGATTGCTTTATTTTGGAGGAAGCAGAGAATCTTTCCTCAGTTTTCTGCCAATAGAAAAGTTTGTAAGAGCCTTCATATTGCCATCCTTTGGGCATATTCAGACCTTGCATAAATGGACAAAAAGGAGTTAAGTTAATGTAATGAATAAACTGAAGGTAATCACTGAATTAATGAGGTAGTTGCAAATTAATTAGCTCAATAGAGTTAGGCCATTTAAACGAGTTCTGGATTTAGCTTATTTTGTTTAAAGAAATCTTAAAAATAATTTGAATCCAAACCAACAAACCGACCAAACCCAAGAATTTTAACAAATAAATCAATAAACGAAATCACTTTGATGATGATAGATATCTATGGCAAGGGCCACATGTTTCCTTAATAATTGTTTTCTTGGCATTAATATTTAAAGATATTTATATTATTATTATTTATTTTTTTTATTAGACATTTATTTTCAGCCTCCGTACTCTACACACTATCATTTCCAGCATGAATCTGCTTGAACTGATCCAAGATGTCTCTGAACTTAGTTTGAGCATTCATCTGAAAAACAGGAGAGTAAAATTTTGTCTTTTACCCACTCAAAGTGTTCCTTTGCCTTTTAACAAACCAAAGCAAATGTTTAAAGTAGGATATGTACATTTCCTCAGAGAGAAATAGCATAAAAAAGAACGAACAAAACTGAGGCACAAAGGAGAAAAACAGTTTATGAATACATGCAAAAGCTTTTCCTTCTCCAAGTAAATTTCACAATATTTAAATGTGCCTTTCAGCATTAGCAGTAGACTAATTCCATTATCATAATTTATTAACCAGATCTTTTGTTCTATGTAGTAATACACTGTGTTTCCATGCTGTGTATTTTTTATCCTGTGACCTAATTTGCGTAAAAGGAAACTCTTATAACTCCCTTGTTGTAATGAATAAAATGTTAATGAAGAACTACAGAGAAATCCCCTTTGCATTAGTTCCTTATTCCCAGGAACATCATCATAAATTTGTTTGCCTGGTTCTGACAATGGTAGTGATGTTCAAGCTGTGGAGAAGCAATAGTTACACTAAATGGTTCTGATGGAAAAGTTAAAGATATTCAAGGCACTGTCATCAGGGATGGACTATAGGAAGTTATCTTTTGGAAGAGGAACCTGATGGATTTGGCCAGAATCCAATTTTTTTAAAAAAAACACATTTATTATCTGCATTGATAACTGCGCTATGAGATGCCTTTTCAGAAAATGTAAATTAAAAAAAGAGTTGCGAAGAAAGGGTTTTTTTCTTCAGTACATGGAAAATTGTAGATTAGTGCACTACATTGCATATTGGTTATATTATTCAGTAATTTCTGGCAATGATATCATGGTAGAAGTATTAAATTTAAGGAATGTAAATCATTATGTGTTTCCACTGATTAGAGATTAATTCTTGGTAACTGTATCATATTTACTTCATTAGAAATTGCCAGGTGCTGTTAGCCTTTAGAAATTTTAAGACTAGAGAAATGTTAAATCATATAGGCTAATGGTATTCCACTTAAATAATTCAACTTCTATTAAGAAACAAAATATACATCAGTTATAAATTGTATTCTGACTGTTCTGTCAATATTTGTACAGAACTTAAAAAATATGAATGTTCATTATAAATTGTACCAGATCATGGCCTCACTGTCTGACACTTCTGGATTTGCTTCAGACAGCTCTTTGGAACTGAAGCGTATTCCAGTCCTGAGGCACTCATGAAATGTCAGAGAATTTCTCATTTACCCATCCCTATAGATTAACAAACTCATTTTAGCACCAAAGCGTTCTTTCTTTAGAAAGATCTGACCTACAGATCACATCACGTGCATTGTTGATATAATCATAAAAATGTATTTGCAATTGTCTTACCACATTTTAAGATTGTCTAATTTGTAAACAATTATTCTTTCTGTTTTTCCAAGACGGAGAATTATAGGCATTAAGAAAAACAGTTCAGACGGATAAAAAAGCTTCTATGAGAAAATCTGGGTATAAATCTCTATCAGTTGTTGTATGGTAGCATTTCATATACCTGGTCTTAGTCTGTGTTAGATGCGAAGTACTTCAAACATAATAAGCGCAATAAGTGACAAAATAGGTCAGCTTGCATGCAGCTGTTTGCCTGCTTCTGTTCCTACCAGTACAGCATGACTTCAGTGGGTCATGGGTTTGCTTACTCAGCACAAGTGACTGGTCTTGTTCTTCTAAAATAGCTGTGTTGACTGTCTCTCTTCAGGAAAAATGGAAGGAAATTTTCAGCTTTTACTCTGTATAACCTTTTGTTCATGAATCTTCCTTTTAAATATGTCAGAGTCAAACAATAAGCACACATCACATCAGACTTTTAAAATACAAATATGTTTTAAGATTATAGTACATTAAACATTAAAATAAGCATATTATTGTTATGCTGTTGTGAAATTTTCCTTTAACTGCATATCCTTATAGAAGCACATGATATTCCATGTTTTCTCCTGCTTTTCTGACAAATCCTCATAATAGTAATCATAATAAGTGTAAAACATAGGTGTTACATGAAAATGTGTAAAAAAATTCTCTTCTTCTGCTTCTGCAATCCAAACACTCTTGTTGATAAAGTATCTGTTAAAAAGCCTGTTTCACGTCACGTGTTCATCACACCACCAAAGGAGAGGGGATATCACAGCATTCATATGTATCCAAAACCTGTTTATCAAGTCACACCACCCCTTTTATAGCTCCTTAGCTATCCCCTTAATAAAAGTGCTTAGATTATATGGACCGATATGTTTGGACAAAAAAAATCCAGATTCTTAGCTAGTGATTTACACTGAAGTCAGCAAAAATTGTAGAACAAAGTTCCAAATGCAAAAGTGGATTGAGGCTTCATTTCAGCAGAAATTGCAGTCCTAAGGCCTTAACTAACCTTTTTTTTTTCAATCATCCTGAAGACACCTGCACTTTGAAAAGCACTTCAGAAGTCTCCTAGATTTCCTGTCATGTTTTGATTTATTCCCTGTTGATCATGAGAGCTCAACCTCTTGAGCTTAGTACTTGTTTCTTCTCCCTGTGTCATAGACTCAGTTTGCTAGATACTATCAGCACAGCAGTTTGGTTTCCACAAAGTGGAACAGCAATTTCTACATTCTTTATGATATAACATAATAGAGGAAAGGCCACATTTTAGCATTAATTTTATACAGGAGCATTTGCTTGGATATGGAGAGTTATAGGAGCAATTCACTTTTCTATTTGGGGGATTCAGACCCTTATCTTGTGCCTCCTTAGAGACTGTTCTGTGTCCAGGCTGGTCTGGAATAGCTGACAGTTTCCCCATGAAGACAAAATGAAAGATTATTTTTTAACTAAATAAGGGATAAAGCAATCTTAGGGGGAGGGAAGGTAGTTTTTGTGTTGTGATCCATTTTTCAAAATCTACAACACAGCACAGACTGGTAGTTTATGGTGGTTTAAGGATATGCAGATTAAACCTTCCAAACTGTTTTTTATTGTCTGTATTAATCCAGGTTTGTTGAAGAGAGAGAGCAGAGAAATTTCAGGCACATGTCTACAACTTCTTGAGTTCTGATCTTGCTAGGATCAGTTGCAAGGGGAAGTTTAGATTGGACGTTAGGAAAAGGTTCTTCACTGAGAGGGTGGTTGGTCACTAGAACAGGCTCCCCAGGGAAGTGGTCACGGCACCAAGCCTGTCGGAGTTCAAGGAACATCTGGATGATGCTTTTAGTCATATGATTTAGTTTTAGGTAGTCCTGCAAGGAGCAGGGAGTTGGACTCGATGATCCTTATGGGTACCTTCCAACTCGAGGTGATGAAGAATAAATCAGCAGATTTCTTTTTAAAAAGGAAAACAAAATCCATTAGTTAATTTTTGTCATTTGATTTAGCTAAAAGAAACCCTCCATAATCTGAAACTTCACCTCCTTTTTTGCTGGTGTGAGTACTGCCTGTATACCTTGCAAGGATAGAGATGTACCAACTAGTTCAAGGAAAAGTAAATATTAAAAAAAAATTACAATGACATAAATTTGTTTTTAGTTAACTACTATGAAACTGCAGATAGAGAAATTCTGTGGGATGCTGTCCTGGTTTGAGGATGCTAATAGCTTTTTATCTATTCTGAACTGACAACAAAACGTCATCTTTATAGATACTTTAGCTGACAAATATGTACTTAACAATGGAAGAGGAAAATCTAACTAGTAGTTACCAAACAGCACGGATGATATAACGAAAGATTGAGGGTGGTGAGACACTAGAACAGGTTGCCCAGAGAACTTGTGGATGCCCCATCCCTGGAGGTGTTCAAGGCCAGGTTGGATGAGGCTTTGAGCAACCTGGTCTAGTCGAAGGTGCCCTTGCCCATGGCAGGGGGTTTGGAACTAGACGAACATTAACATCTCTTCCAACCCAATCCATTCTATGATTCTATATGATTCTATGATGAGAAGTGATCTCTTTGTTACTGAGCCCTTCTTTTGCTGTTATACCCATCAGATCACATAAACCCATTTATAAATTGACGTAACTTTTCCTGAAAATTAGTTGGTGCTTTGCTTCCATATACCATTATTGGAAGACTGTATAATTTCTGATGGCTAAAAATCTTTACCTAACTTTCAAAATAGCCCTGTTTAAAATTAATGCGTAGTCACTCATTCTTGTGGCAACAACAGGCTTTACCTTAAACAACTTCCTCCCCCCCCATTTTTGTGTCCATTTCCATTAGCTGGTATATACAGTATTAACATTTTTTTTTTTTTCTGCATTCAATTTATTAGACTGCACAAACCAAACTCTCAGTATTTTCTTGTAGTAGGTTTTCAGTTAGGCCAATAATAATTCAGTTTCGTTGTTTTTAAAGAAAGTGACTAGAGTTAAATAAAGTATTCCAGAAGAATACTTGCTAGTATCATATATATAAAGAAATTATTCTCTGTCTTTTTTTTTTTTTTTTTTTTTTTTTTTTGGGGGGGGGGGGGGGNTGCTGTTAGGCTAAGAATGTGTTCAGAATTGCCTCAATTAGACTAATTTTTTCCTTTTTTTTTTTTTTTTTTTTTTTTTTTTTTTGGAGGGGATGGGGTGGTGATGGTGCGCATTTTTTCAGCCCAAAGTGCCTGGGGATTAGGGTTATGTCGTAGTCAACAAGATTAATGCTGTTAAAAGGTAGTATTAAAGACAGGTCACATGCCTCAAGACCTGATATGAAGGCATATAGAGTGCTTGATGGAGCTGCTGTGACAGCAATGGAGGAGCATATATAACATGGGGCAAGCTAAATTTGGTGGTCTTATTCTGTAACAATTTCAGAGAATAACTTCTGGAGTGAGTTGAAAATATCTTAACCCTTCACTGTCCAGACACTCATCTCTTTTTGAGATAAGCTAACTATTTTATACTAAACCATAAACACTGCATTTTGTGATGTAGAGGAGCTTTATCAGCTGATGAACTTACTGCTTGTAGCAGTCATTCTCGCTATTAGTCCCTAAGTACTTTGAACTCTTCTATCCCATTTCTATGACTCCAATCTGATTTGTCATTATTTCCTGCCATGTGAGATTCTGATCTTATATCAGCAATATTTCCCAACTTTATACCATTGGCACATTTCATTAGGAAGCTCTTAGTTTATATTCCAATGAAATGTATGTCAAAGTATATGTCAGCCTGACTGCAGCCCAGTACTTTAAAAGCTCACTCTACCTCATCACAGGAAGGATGTTCTGTTCTGCTGTCGTTTCAAATGCCGTGCTGACTCCTGTAGTATTTCTGGCTTAAAAGTGTCAGAGAGCCTCACAGGGACATTTACTGGGCTGGAATGTGTCCAGGTAGATTTGGCTCAAGTTATATACCCACCTTCAACATCATCAGTTAATCCTTTACCTCCATATTGCACATCACTGCCCTTTCTGTAAGCTAAGGTAATGCATTTGTCTTTGCACCACGCTTAACTTTAAGTTCTAACTCATCTTCTCTGCAAAGTGACCATGTTTTTTGACTTCTTGTGTTTTATCATATAATGTTGGTGGGTTTTTTTCAAAGGTTTAATTCAGTTTGCCTTTTGGCAACGCTTTTTGTACTTTTATATCTTGATCTCTGAAAATTTTCATTCTTTGTAATCAATTCTGTTTTCTATTCTTTATAAGCTGTCCAAGGAGCCTTTAATTTACTTTTGTAGATGGTTTATCATCCGGTTATATCTAAAAGCCTTCACTTCAGTCTCTTTCTCATGGTTTGGAGCCATCTCCACCTTTAAGTATTTTGCCATTTTGTCTAGCTGATTTATAGTCCTCTAAGTTTCTCTATTTTTCATTTTGGAAATTAGAATATTAATGACAGTACTGCTTTTATTCAGCCTTCTAATTTAAGCAAAACTAATACCTGACTAAGTATGAACACAAGATTTTATGGCTAGTTTCTCCGCAATATCCTCCTTATTTGTAAAAAGAAGTTTAAAATAGTATCAGTGTCTGATGGTTTAGTGATTATTTACTGAAGAGGTGTCGGCTGTCATTTCCAGATTATCTGAACCCTACTGTTGTTCAGAGCATGTATTTTAATGATCTCTTAATACTTTCACTGTTCATTATACCATTAACATTTACAACTACCCCAATACCTTTACCTTAACTGCTCCCCGACATGGACAGAGCAGATTTTTGATAGATGTGTTTCAGTTCTGCCTAATATTTTGCCAGCGTTTTGGTTTCACTATAGCCAAGATGATTCTGGAGCCTTGATTTTGCTGCAATAATGTGTAAATGACAAGTATAGGAACAATAGTGAAATGGATGTGAGCAGTAAGGCTGATATTTATTATGTTTAGTACTTATAGATTTTATCCCTCTATCTGAAAATGTACATGGTGTCCTAGTTGTCTTCTTCATTTTACATTAGTATGCTACATTTTTACCTGAAAATAAAAGAAAATAACCTTCCTCCCCGTGAAAGCTTTTCAACTATTAGAACTTTCATGGAGCAGTTAAGGATTTTCTTTCTTTTTAACAGAAACTTTACTTTCAAAACCATGTATGTGTTAGTTTAACCTTGGTACATATGCTTAGCTAGAGGCTAAGAAAAGAAAGGTTCACTATTAAATGACTCTTATTAATCAGCTTTAAATCTGATGAATAATACTTTACAACCCCTTTGACATATGGTAGGGTCTGCAGCAAGTTTGGCATAATGGTTTCACTTAATAAACACCTGATTAGCATTGTTTAACAGGTTTGGATTGCATGAAAACAGTAAAATGGCCACATTCTGTCTAGTTAATTCCTCATTAGCAGCCTTATATTCACTGTGTTTGACAGACTGTATACCAGCTTTGACACAAGGTGACCTCTTGCATGGGCCCGTTCATCACCTTCAGTCTGTCATAATGGAGTCAGTATAAATGTCAATATGAATGTGCCATCACTAGAGATTTTTGAGAATTAGAATCCATCTGGTATCATAAAGGTTATTTTTTCAACCTTATCATTACAGACATGATGAAATTATATCGAGTAACAGGTGAAAATGTAAGGAGATAAAGCCACAGTAAAATGTCTGGGTGGAGACTTTTATTTAATAGATGTTGTAAAAGCTTAAATTTTGCGATATGTAATTCATTTTGGAAAGTAGAGAAAACATATCCTAGCTTATAAATGCATTGTTCTTAAATTTTAAACAAATATGAAAATATTTGTTCAGTTAAAAGCTTTGGGGAATTCTTTACTGCTATAATTTGGATAAATGCATTTCTAAAACATATTCCTTTTTTTCTTTGAAGAGTGATTAGAGTTTGACAGCTCATTCACTTTATTTCCTCCCAGTGGGGGTTATCCAGGAGCTAATCACATCCAGTCCTAGTATGGGGACAAGAGGACAATTTTAACTTAAATAGTGGAGAATCTGACCTAATAGAGTTATTCTCCAATATGAACTCATCCTAACTTCTTCCTGGATGTGTGCTCCATCTAACGAAGCATAATGTGGTATCAGGCAGTGCAATGATCATAGAAGATTAGAGTCACCACCACATGGCATGCACGACATCTAGAAGGCAGGAAATATCCCCTGCAGATCTTCTATTGATTGAAAGTCCTGTGAACTTGGTGAACGAGAAAATCTTACCCCAGTACTAGTTTTTATCATGAAAACTCTAATTAAAAATTCTGTCATCCTTGATAAGCTATTTCTGAACTAAACATAGCTGTTTCTGGAAAAATAATGATAGAATATCAATTTGCCTCTTTCTGATAGAAAGCTGAATGCTTGTTTCTTGAAAGGTGATATTAAATTTCAATAATTTTCAAATTATTACACTGAGGTTGCTATTGTAAGTATTATTATACAATTAGGTAAAATAAAATATGGAGAGCAACAGTATTTGTCTAGTGTCCCAGAACAAATTTGGTATTTTGATTACAACACTCCAGCTCAGAATTCAGGTGAACATTTCTCTCCTTTCATTAAGAAGGATAATCTAAAGATAATACGGTCTCTCAAGTAGGTACTGGGCTGGTAGTTAAGAACTTTACATTTTATTACCAGCTTTACCATGAATTCTTAAGTGACCACATGCACGAGACTTGCAATTCTCTTTTCTTGACATCATAGCCATAACAGGAAAACTGAGGCTAACTAGCATTACCACGAAATATCAGCTATGGTAAAGTTTAGGCATGGTATTTTCAAAGGCATTGCTTGTGAAAAATAGCCTTCAGGACTTTCGTTTTAAAGATGACATATATCTTCCCCATGATGGGGATCATTTATATCTTTAAAATCACTGGATAAATCCTCTACCAGATTCAGAAAATTCTGGTAGTAGTCCTGATACTTGTTTTGTGCCCCTATCTCAAATGAAAAGTACAAATCTAATCAGAATTCCTTTGGATTATTTAAACACTTTCTTTAGAAAGGTTATCTGAACTTCAATATATCTTCTTGTCCCAGAAAATAATGATTCTGTTGTCATATATTTGATAACCTAAGTATCCACTTAAGTGTTCTTTTGAAATAAAATCACTGGTATGGGCTCAAATAGTGTCATTTAGAAGTCCTAAAGTCTCAGTCACTATCAATTCAGACGGCAAAGATGAGAATTATTCTGTGTTTGAATCTGTCTTGAATTCAGTATCATAAAAGCCATTGATTCAACACACAATAAGATTGCAGACGTTACCAGTAATCTTTTCTTGGAATTAATAGTTAAGAGAAGGAATAATCTATAACAAGAACAGACCATGTTCCACACAGTTATTTCGGTGAAGCTTTCTGACTCTATAGGTGAAACTTAGGGTCTCCATTTATTTTGAGCCTAATATTGTCTCAAAAAGTAAAAAATCTAGCAACAAGGAAATAGTTCTTCTTGGTTGATATTTCCAATGTGATATTCAAATTTTTTTTATGAAGTGTCATAGATAAATTTACAGGGAAAATGCGTTGTTATAGGTAAAGACCAGTTTCAAACTATAAACTTCAAAACTTATTCAAAAGTACTAGTATGACTTCCTCCAGGCTGTATATGTTGTGATGCACTCTGGCCTCCTGATTCCCAAGCATCTGGGTCAATCTTCTTTTGTAGAATCTTGTGTCTTACTTCGGATATGCATTTCTGAGTTTTATTCCTGTAGATAAAAAACACTGAAAAGAGGGGAAAAGTCCTGCTGTTATGTACTACGTCTCCCAAAGCAGAGAGAGAAAGTGCTCAGAATACACATCTGGACGCAGGGTCTCAGATGTGCTACTAGATCCATGTGGTGAGACAAACCCTGCACAGAGCAATTCCATTCTCCAGTAGTTTACTCACAGAACTTAATATTGTCACAAGATTAGAAGAGAGCATATGCAACAATTTAGTCATCTCTAGAGCAAAGTTTCAGTGTTACAGGTCTTGTATTTGGAGCACCTCTAGAATTATTTCAACTATGGACTGCAATTTGTACAGACCACTGTGTTTTTTTTTCAATTGTACTCCGCCAAAATAATGGAAACTTTGCAAAACTCGTATTATCTTTACTATTTGGCTATTTTACTATACGGAAGTCTCAGAAACAATTTTTCAGCTTTCTCAATGAACTCATCATAGCTCCAATGATCCCTGTATCGTTTCAATAACTCCAAAGACCAGAAATGCTTCCAGATATCTATTTCATTGCTAACTGATATAAATTCTATTCCAGACTCCAGCTAGCTAAAAAGGAAGAAATCTCTCATTAATGTTAACAACAAGAGCTGCTGTCAATCTTCAAAAAAAGCTAACTGCCAGGTAATGAGGCAAGCATATCGTTTATTTTAGATTATGTATTTATCCACATCTAATATGAATGTAACCGTTGCCCTGAAACCACCACAAACAATCTCATCCACACATATTTACACATATAGTACAGTTGAACAGGATTATTTTTTCTGGTTAACAGTAAATAGTTTTCCTGTGTCTGTGGGTTTTTGGAACATTTTCTTCTATAAAACTTACATAGCAAAAAATATGAAATAAACTTTGCCATAAACAACTGTTCTTACTAGAAACAGGCTTTCCTTTTAAATGTTAGGGTGCCATTATCATCTTAATAAATAGCTAATGCTTGGTCAGGAAGTCAGATATTTTTTGATTTAGACCGCAAATCAGGCAGCTATATTTTAAACCTGCTGTTATTCAATATGTTGTCAGTCCAGCTGAATGTCTCAGGTATATCTAAACAAACAGCGTAACATCTCTTATTTCATTACATAGGGTTTAACATACTGTAACAGCACTCAAGAAGCCAAAGATTTGTGTTCAATCTATTTTAAGTAGTGGAGAGGTAGTTTCTGAAACTTTTCTGCAACTCTTTAAATGGCCTTATACAATCTTGCTGTGAAAACACAGGAACAGCAAACTGGGCAATGAATCACATTTTCAGTTTTTCCTTCTTCACTTGTAAAGGCGAACTAGTGACAAAAAATCCCTCTTTGAGCAGTCTTTTAAATTAAGTGTTAAGAAAAACTCTATAAGCACCCTCAGTGATTTCACTGGCACAATCTGCATAATCTAATACTCTGCTTGTGAGAGGGTTGTTGTGTTTTCTACATTGTTTTGTACATTTCCTACACTATACATTATGTATTTTAGCTCATGATATCCTTGGTCCCTGAAATGCTTCTCATTATACAATAATTCCTTAAGCACATTTTATAGTTAAATTAGCTTAAATTGTTACACATTAATTGATCTATTAGTTAATTAAACTTATGTTATACTGTCAGCAATGTTCTTCAGTAATGTAAACCATTATTTTCTTTCTCTTTTTATTCAGTTTATAAACACATAAATGTTCCAGATTCAGTGTAGGGTTTTTTTGGTATTTGTCGCTCAGTGAGTTTTCCACAATGTCTATGTGTTTGCTGTTGACATCAGTGCCTTTACTGTTAATAATTATTTGTAGTCATTACTATTACATGTCACTTTGAAAAAAAAAAAAAAGTAGATTTCTATTCAGCCATTTAGCTCAGTATGACATACTTTTCTTTCTTATTGTATTTTTCTTCTGGTAATCAGAATATCAAAATACTGTTTACATTCACATTTGGTTGGACTGTGATGTCTGAGTTAAACACCATACTTTCACATATCATCTAAGTCTTGGAGGCTTATTGAGGTAAAAACCTCTCTGGGCATAAAAGCGTAGCTTAACAACTCCTTATAATTTGTCCTAACAATGTTGAGAGATAGGCAGTGATGCATCAGTATTTCTGAGGTATCTATAAGGTTTTGTTCTGAATATGCACCAAGTATGTCCAGAATATACAGTTCAGCCCATTCTGCCTGCAGTGCAAAGCACAACAGTTATGGAAATTATGGTCAGCTGATAAATTGGAAAAGACACGGTAGTCGTTAGAAAAGTCTGGTGGCAAAAGTAAGCACACAGTAAATGAAAGAATGAGTTCGGAGCTCTCCTTGAACACCAAGCCCGGTCCCCAGGGAAGACCCCTACCTTCCATCCTACAGCTGTCTGCTCTGCTGTCTCTCCTGAACAAGTGGAGACACCAAAGAGAGAGGAAAAAAAAAGGAAAGTCAGCATCTAAAATAGGGTGTTTGGAAGCAGTTCTCTCAAAACTGGGAGCGGGGGGGAGGGGAAAGAGCAATACAATTTACAAGTCTGAATCATCATTTGCTTACTCAAATATTCAGTTCTTCTGAAGTCAATGTTGTCATTCTTCCATTAGATACATTCAGAATTCTATCCAAGAAAGTACTCAGATATATGCTACTATGTCTCACCTTTCTCAAATGTTTGTGTAGAAATCTAGAACAGCTGTACATAAACTAAAATGAGGGGGGAAATATCCCCAGTGTAGGAAATGAAGATGAACTCCATATTGCCTTATCAGGATTCCCTTGTGTTCTTTGATGAGGTGCTGTGGGCTCCAGAAAAATGCCTGGAGATTCAGCATGTAAGATCGTGTTGCCCAAAATTAGAGTACACAATTTTAATTCACAACAGTGATTGCTTCAGCCCTGAGGAGCCTCAATATCATCAATAATCTTCAGGAATTCATCCTAACTAAGAGAGACAATGTCAGGAATGGTCATTAAATCCTGCTTATATTTGTCCACATGATTATTTTAATTAATTTGATTGAGATTAATTATCTTAGTAAGGTGGATATCATGACCCAATATATATGATGAGTTTGCACAGTGTTTTGCCTTCAAGTTCATATTATTTCCTTCTGTTTTGACTATCCATACCAATCCAGACTTGATGATTTCCTACCAGTGAGTCAATATGTACTAAAGAATCAATTTTTTACAAAAGATTTTGAGACAACGGTTTCCTAAGAATAATCACTGCTAGAACATATAAAATAGGGTAAGTTACCCAGTTTCAATCTCAGATACAAATTTAAGTATTGGATATTGTCTTGGATGTCTGTTTTTTAATGCCACTTTAATCCCCAAAGACACAATTGTAAGACAGGAAACCAAGTCCATTTGTACTGAATCTAGTGATTCTTCACAGTGCTGACCTTGCAATTTAGCAGTTACATGTGAGATTTATTACTATTTTGTAATTAATGTGGAATTACTCACAAACTGAAACATAAGTTCCTAAAAATTATTTACAAAATTCAGAACAAAATAACATGGAGCAGCCAGGCACGTACATCTTTATAAGTACTCCTGAAGACAACTTTCCTGCAGTGCTAGCAAGAGTACAAAGAAAGTTGCTGTGCTTACAGAAACATTACTGTTGAACACATCCTTATACTTTAAGCAATTTTTTCTGGCAGGTCATAGTAATATAGAAGAGTCACTAGAGGCATAAGTTCATTTAGTCGTGTCCAGTTTATACACATCAGACAAGAAGCTGACCTACAAAAAAACCATTTCAATGCGACTGTCCTGATTTCCACCAGCTGAGGACTGGGCCCCTGATTTTAAATCTGGTTTGTGATTACATTTCAAAATGACAAATGTTAACTCAATGATGTAATTTTAGGGGCAGAGATTTGATCTGACCTAGTATAAAATTATATATTAAAGGAGATGTGCTGTTTATCACAATTACTTTGTCATCTGTTACAATCAGTGGAATCCAAGGTCCTTTTTAGTACAGCTCTTACTGATAGTAAACATGTAAGCTCACTATAGACTATTCTAGTCACTGTTTAGATAAAGAGAGATGGAGCAATAGAAACTCTCTCATTATACTATTTATGCAATTAGTAAAAGAAAGTGGTTACATGTTCATCTCGCAGAATCCAAATTTGCTCAAAAATTAAACATTCCATTCAAAGTTAACTTTACAGCACTGTTGTGCTTTTAGAAGTTTTTGAGGTAATTTTCCACCATTCCAAAAAATCTGATGAAAATCAATAAAAAGTAGTTTCCATAAATTTAGGAATTTGAATATATAAAAATTATTAATATGTTTATATTGTATAATTATTAATACAATTAAAATATTATTATAAATAAATTTACAAAGAGCAGTTCTTAGTTTTAGTCTTACTGTAGCTGACCTTTCTGTTTCTTCTTCTTGGTCCCATGTTAGTGGAGAAGCCTAGTCAAAAAACCAAAACAGAACAAAGTAAATATTTGTTTTAAATTTTGGACTGGATAGTAAAAGTTCAGAAGTTTTTTAATTGCTTTGGAAAGAATTTGGGAAATTATTTTTTATTTTTATTCTTTCATACTCTACATTTTTCATGTTCTGCTCATCAATATGAGAAACCACCATCACATTATTATAACTGCAAATAATTACATTCACAAGTAACTGTCACTACAAAGGACAATATTTGTATATCTGATTAAATTATATGTATCTGCACTAATAAATCACACAATTAGTTAGCAACATTTTCGCATTAAGAAAAACACTGAATTGTACAATTGGTTGTGGGAATAGAGCTTCTTTTCTGATACTGGAGGCTATTTAAGTATCTCGCTATGGGTAAGTGTATAATCTTAAAACCACCTATTAAAGGGAAATACAAAATCTTGACTATGATATCAAACTTGCAACAGTAACTGTTAACTGTAAGAGGCAGAAAGGCTTAAATGAACCCTTTTTGTACATTTTTAAAATATCATTTTCCTATAAAATATAAGCCTAAAGTTATATATTTTTACTATTACCGATATGCAACATTTAAATAATATTTTATCCAGTGTGCATGTATTTAAATGTGAATTTTATGTCCATATCTTCTTTCTTAATATCAATTCTATAGTATTCATCCAAGATAGAGAGGAGTAACACAAAGTGAAGTAAAATCTTTGGTCCAGATATATTTAACATTTCAATTCACGTTGCTTATTCATTTTGGCTTCTCTGAGATGCAGTTGCTGTATGCGAACACATTAATAAAAAGGGGAATCTTAATGGTCTGTTGTTTCTTCAATCAAACATGAATAAAATGGACAGAAAGTTTTAACAAATACTGATGTGGACAAGAACATTGATATGAACAAGAACACTTCTTTTTTTAGTATTCTTTATAAAAACAAAGAAGTATGAAAATTCTTCACATACATAAACTCATTTTTCCATACTGACATTCTTTACATCAACTATTTTTATGTCATTAGCATATGTAATTCAACTTATTTCGACTCATTCCAAATTAGCAGAGGTACGAGACTCTTGCAGAAGTCTAACTGTGTCATTCCTTCTTTTATATATCCACAGGGTACTTTTTTAATGTAGTTTGAATTTAGTTCTAGCTTTTTGATTTCGGTTGTTTTTTTTTTTTCTTTCTCTGACATTGCTTATTTCAAGCTCTTTCTCTAGCCAACTTTTCTTTTAAAAGCTCTTGTTTTAACCATATTCTTTAAAGCAGATATCTTGCTAAACATTTAGAATAGTTGCTGTTCCAACACCTATCAAGAACACTTTTAAAGCTTTTTTATTTCTTAATTATTTTTTTTGTTTATGCCTCAATGATCTGTGGAAGTGCAAGAACTCAAATGGTTTGTAAAATGCCCAGTATTTTAAGTAAAAGGTAATTGTTCTGATGTTAAACTTCAACGACAGAAAAATATCCATCAATCTAGTGCTTAAAGAAAATATGGATAGCTAGTTTTACAAAATTTATGTCTTGTCAGTTTTTAAGTACCAGTAGTAACTTACAGTGCAGGAATTAGTTTTGAAAGTGTTCAAAACTTTTTGTATTTTTAATTTCAACACATCTTTATTATTGATTCATAAATTTGCTATAATTTATAGAATAAAACGTGAAATATAATCAGCATTTAATAAAAATAAAATTCAAACTTTTACTGATGTGATATCTTTTTTCCATGAAGTTCGTAGTCATCCATCTTGAACCCAAAGCATGTAGGAAGACATAGGTAGAAGTATATTAAATCTGACAAATGACCTCCCATGTGCAAAGGAGGAAATAAAGATTCATTCTCCGTGTTTGTGAGATCATTTTGATGAAGGGAAGGCTAATTGAGGATGACATATATTCTAAATCTAATTCAAATCAGCATTTTTACATGAAGACTCATCACATTTCCAGTGGTACACTCTACCATAAAACAGCTTAGTAAAGACATTCTGAATTTGATTCTGGAAATTTTTTTAAATGCTTCATCAGAACTGACATTTTTAGTGGTAATGAGTTTCCAGTCTTAGTACAAACGAGATACCTGTGGTATTTCACAGGTCTTATAGGAAGAAACATTTCTTCTTAATATAGTTAAGTTTCGTATTTCAGAGAAAATTGCAACTAATACGTGATTATGTTTAGGAAACATGCGGGAAAAGTACAAATATAGGATTTCTTCCTGTAAAAACTAATCACGTTGAAATTGTTATAATGTTAAATTATAGACTTTTTCTCTGGCATTCACAAAGTAATCATCTTTAAGAACAAATAATAGTACTATTTCTTTAAAAATGAGAAACAGTAATATTAAGTCCCACTTCTCACCTTAATGGCAAAAGTTCTTTGAGGTCATCATTAACTTAACACAAAGTTAATAGTTCAGATCTATCAGAAGACTCATGTCATCTTACACTATTAATTTTGCTTTGTTCATGCCACAGATTACAGCTTGTGGATGTAATGCATACTATGACAAAACTTTGTGCAGTGGGTGAGCAGGACAGAACATTTAGGAGATTTGCTGCCTTAATGTGTGAGTAATACTTCTCAATCATTTTAATTAAATTCGCATGCAATCATTTTTTGCAGGCCAAGTTGGTATAAACATAGCTGATAATAAGATCTTTTTATTTATAATACTTAATTTTCACTCACGCAATGATTATTTATCCTTCTCTCCATCATGAAAAAAATAAAAATATGTTCAGGTTTCTCTAGCACAGCACTGCTTTAGAGGTAGCTGAGTACTGAAATATGGAAATTTTGTTATGCTACTTGTGGAATCCATTTCCTTGAAAATCCTAACACTTTAAAACTGTGCCATAAAATTTGGGAAATTTACCATTCATACATTGACAATAAAGCAGACAATAGTACTTAGAAGTTTTGACTTACCATTTCAGGCATTGAGCAACACCACAAAAAAAGTACTACTTAAATATTAAAGGAAGATTACTTTTCATGGAATAGCCTTTCTAACATTATGATAGACTTATATGAGACTGTAGCCTTACCAAAACTATTCAGAAAAAAAAAAAAAAAAAGAAAAAATAAGAGTGGGACAAACAAAAATTTAAAAAATGGCCAATTATGCACACTTTGCCAGCTGTGGATGATGGCTCTAAAGGAGCAGTTGCCCAGAAAAAGGGGTTACAAGTCTTAGTGAAGCAAGAATCTTCACAAGCAACAACTGGGAAAACTCCAGGGAGAAGAGGGAGTGTTGACAAATGCTGCTATGGATTTGCTTATGAAAAGATGATTTCCATCTGACGGGTGCTTAGTAAATGCTGTGAAATATTATTTTCAATTCAAATACCAATTATACATATGTTATATACCATAGAAAATGTGAAGATCTGAGATTATGTTTTTGGAGCTGCAACTAATGTTATTTTCTTCTTCATTTTTATTTGTGATCATCCCTTACGTAGAGGTGCTCTTTAAAAAATTAAATAAATAAAAGGAGCCTTTATTTCCTGAAAGTGGAAACAAAGGACGGATATATGTAAGTCAGATATGCATGTCTAAAAAGAACAAATTATTCTTCTGTAAAATGACAGTAGTATTTGCTTAGAAAAGCTTGTTACTTGACTTCTGGATCTCATCCTGGCTTAGCCTTTGCAGCGTGCTTCCAGTCATGCCAAACAAATTGAGCGGAAAGAAATGCCATTTTGTGGATATTCAACTAGCAACAGAAAGAAATTTCAAATCGCACCAAAGTAGTTTACTTGTGTAGATATTTTCCTACGTAATCTCTTACAACTTCTGTCACCTTCCTGATCCATTAATAACATCTTTGGACAAAAGGAGAACAAAAGGACCACTGTACTATATAACTCAGGCTCTGTTGCTTGTAATGATTGTGTTCTTCTTTTAAGGCTCCATTTATTCTTGACAGAAACAATTATGTGGGATAATTATATCAAAAGACAGGTGGTATGCAGTGTTCAATTTGGAAAGTAAAGAGCATTGTTTGACTGCTACCTAGAACATCCCCAGTATTGAATGAAAGTTTATATCAACAGTCAACAGTATTACATCTTTGTAATTTATTATTTAATTCAGATATTTTTGTAAACACAGTTTAACTAACCAATATGCAGAAATAACCCAAGCATAACTCCAAAGCTAAGAGGTACTTTAGATCGAGATCATCACCTACATAAATGAAGAGATTTCCAGACATTTACAGTCAGGCTAATTGTTGCTGTATAAGACTCTAGTATCATAAATGCAATAAAAAAGAACACATATGTATAAACTAGCTGATATTATACTCTGGAGTTCCCATATAATGAAAAAATGCATACTTTTACCTGTTGAAAAATAATTGAGTTAATACAATTAAAATTTAACATCTATACATACAAGTATATTAGGGATGTGTTTTGTTTTGGAATTTAACAAAAAAAAAA
>VYXH01005280.1:56783-81205 GCA_013397275.1 Burhinus bistriatus
AAAAAAAAAAAAAAAAAAAGAAAAATTGTTCAGTCTACCACACTATTTTCATCCCACTTTATTTCACAATTTTTCTTGTGCCTTAGTTGTAATAATTGTACACAGTGTTATTGAAATGTTAAAACACAGAAACTTCCCAAAAGTAATGCCAGTGGTAAGTAATTTGCCTCTTTCGTAATGTACAAGGAATCAAAAGAAGGAAATACCTGCTTACATTCACTTGAACTAAATATTAACAACCAAGTTAAATCTTCATGTAAGCAAGTACAATTCCATTTAGTCTGACTTCATGGGAGTCATGGCAGTACAAGAAATAATTCCCTATCTCCTGCGCAATGTCACTAAAAGTACAGAAAGGAGTCACGGACTGTAGAAAAGAGGAAATATTAACTGCTTTTTGATTTCAATCCATAAAGCAGAAAAGTGTAAATCTCATTTCGGAAATTGAATTTTCTTCCTTAACAACTTTCTAATAGATTTACATATATACGTTCTTGGCAGAATGTTGAATTCTGTGGAAAAAAGTTAAATGAACTGGTAAAATAAAAAGTTGTTTAAAACACCAAGTAAAATTTTATGGCTTTACTAGAGCCATCTGTGAAATCAGGGTAATTAATGTCTGTTTTTTGCTGATGTCTCAGTTTGAAAGATTATTTCTTGTTATTCAGGTTGTCTGTTTGCCAAAGCACTAGTCTCTGGGTTGGAAAGTAAAATTTTTAAGTTACATTTTCTCACTATAGAACATCTGTTTCCTTTATAAAAAGAAAAATATTCCTTGCCACTTCCCAGTAACGCCCGTTCTACTGTGATTTATTCCTACGCTAAAATCCTTTTTTGACATGTGTCATTGTCCAGATTTGAGTGACACAGGATTAATTTCTCTTTCAGTAATTTTAATTTTCAGTAGAGTCTCTTCTAATAATGCTTCGGGAAATTGTACTTTCAGAAGACTCTAGTGTCTGGATTTGTGAAAATATTTACTTCATAGCCAGCTATGGCATCTGGGTTTCAAGGTCTCAGTGTTTTCGAGTTAGCCAGGTGTGGGAATGAGGAGGAGAGAGACCCAGGCACTTGACCTAAGCTGGCTGACAGGATTATTTTGTACCATGAATGTCACATTCAATATAAATTAGAAAGTTTTCTGAGGAGTTCTCTCTCCTCCATGATGGCTGTGATCCTGAGAACTTCTTGCCCCAGTGTCGGACCCCTGAGCCCTTCCCTTCCTCCCAAAGCCATACCTCTCACAGTGTCCAACATTTGCTGTCCACTGCTGGGAGTGCAGAGCTTCCTACTGATAGAATTGGCTGAGTACAATCCTTGTATATTTTTATATTTGTAACGGTATCAATATTGATCCTTTAGTGTTATTAATGTTAATTACCTAGTCTTATTCTATTAAATCTATTTATATTTCAACCCTCCGGTTTCTTTGTTTTTTTTCCCAATTCCCCTTCTTGGGTGGGGAAGGGTCATCGGGTGATAGAATAATTGTCTAAACAACAATAAATTGTTGTGGGTTCTTCAAACCATAACAGTCATCATTAATCATTTGTTATTAACTGACTTTCACCTTCCCTGTCTACCAACAAGAAAAGAACTTCAGAAATGAATTTTGTCTACTTATCTACACAGCCACATTTGTAATTGTTCATGGGCATTTTAAAAGCTGGGTATGCAGAAAAGGTAGAAGGATGGTATATTCTTACATGGAGCAAAACTTAATGACTATAGAGTTTGGCAGGAGTTGGACTACAGCTCTGATTCTTGAAGCCATCCCATTAAGTACTTTAACTCATAAATGCTCATAGCTAGCTGTGTGAGGAATCACATACTTTATAGAACCCTATCTGTGTGAAGGAAATTTAGGCAAATTTCAGTAAGTATTCTCATTTCACTTGCAATTAAATCTTAGAAGAACTATTTAGAACTTAACTGCATATAGCTTATTCTTTTGACACCTTTCTTAGTCTCTTTCTTCACAAGCTTTTTGTTTCCTTATTATTTTGCTACATTTAATTTTCTCATCATCATTGCAAATGGAAATATTGCAGTTAAGATGTATTTTTTGAAAGATCTTATTTTTCTAACACCTAAATATACAGGGTATTGTTTCATTTTTATTACCTTTTCTCCAAATGTATGCTTCAAAATCCAAACATACTATGCTTTTTAGAGGTGTCCATGGTAAATACAAGTGTTGAAGGACTTGAAAGTAATATTGAATAGTCAATTTCAACATCGATGAATTATGTTAACATAAGTAAATCCGATGTCACTTAATTTAAACATTTTACTTGTTACAGTTGACTCTATCTAGGTCTACAATAATTAAATTGTTTTACATTCTACCTTTTTGTTGAATTACACAAATTGCTTTCCTCTTTATTGAAGGAAAAATGTACCATCCATAAACACTGGACATGTTTTGCAAGATCAAATTTATAAGATCAAATTTCCACTAATATGTTTTCCTAATAATAATTTATAGAATCATAGAATATCCTGAGCTGGAAGCGACCTACAAGAATCTAGTCCAACTCTACTCCACTTTGGACAACTTAAAAGTTAAACCATATATCTAAGAGCATTGTCCAAATGCTTCTTGAACACTAACAGACTTGGGGCCATGACCGCTTCCCTGAGGAGCTTGTTCCAGTGCTTGACTACCCTCTCAGTGAAGACTTTTTTCCTAATATCCAATCTGAACTTCCCCTGGCACAGTTTTAAGCTGTGTCCTTGTGTCCTGTCATCAGACAGCAGAGAGAAAAGATTAGCACCTCCATCCCTTCTCCCCCTCATAAGGAAGTTCATAGACAACAATGAGGTCACCCCTCAGTATCCTCTTCTCTAAGCTGAACAAACCAAGACTTCTCAGCTGGTCCTCATAAGTCATGCCCTGTAGTCCTTTCACCATTTTTGTTGCCCGCCTTTGAAAACATCTGAATATTTTTATATTGTTATATTGTTGAGCCCCAAACTGCATGCAGAACACAAGGTGAGGCCAACAAGTGCTGAACATGGTGGGACAATCACTTATTTTGATGTGTTTGATGCGCCCCAGGATACAGTTGGCCCTTTTGGATGCCAGGACACATTGTTGACTCATGTTGAGCTTACGATCAACCAAAACCCCCTGCTACATTTCTGCAGGACTGCACTCCAGCATCTTGCCCCTCAGACTACATGTACATCCAGGATGATACCATCTTAGGTGCAGAAACCGGAATTTGTTCTTGTCTAATGACTGCACATGCATGTTTATTACATGTTTAATGAATATATATATACAGCATATTGTAACTTATCTCTGAATACCTCTAGATAGTCAGTTTTGGAGAAGAAAAGGAAGAAATGGATTTATTCTCATCAGTAAAACTGCAGCAAAATGGATGCAGGAAAGGACCTGGAATTCTTTATTAGTTAAACTTTCCGATATTGATGTTTTCCAATAGGTGTTCCTGAGGAAAGCTTTTGGCTTCTGTATTCTAAAAACTACAAAATGCAGTTCCACTAAACTTTGTTTAAAACATAATAAGAATAAGCATGAGCGTAAGCATAAGCATAAGCATAAGAATCGAATAACAAGAATGAAGTAACAAGGGTATTTATTTTCAGATGGGCAGTATGAGACGCAGGATGAATATATGACAAAGCTAAGAATTAATTACATTCTTGAAACTTTCATCCATTGCTGATTTTTTTTTTTTGAGAACTCTATCCTTGTTTCAGGTTATTAGAACTAGATTCAAAGAGGCTAATAGTAAAGACTACAAAACATAGGAAATGGAATTCATAATGAAGTGTTTGCCCAGCAGTACAGTCCCTTTTTGTCACCTGCAATATAATGGAGCTGTTTTGAATCAAAAATAAATGTTTTTCATACATTTAATATACTTGTGTGTATGTGTGTGTGTGTGTAGTGTTCCTCTTTCCTCCCACCTATTCTCCACCTACATGTCTGTCAGTCTGCTCCAGGCAGCGTTAAACCATAGGTCTTTTTTTAAATTGAACACACAAACACATAATTGTATTTTAATGCGATGCCTCACACAACATAAAAAAAGGTTATAACTAGTTCCTCCCATGCAGAGTGAAACAATATGAAGGAAATGGATTGCAGCAGTATGGAAGTGTTGCTGTAGTTTGGATGTATGTGTTTCCAGCAGTAAGATCTTTGACTCCCCACAGTCATTACAAAACGTCAGAGCATTTAATGTCTTTCATCATTTTCTCATAGCTTTCAGTTTCATTACCCTCTCCCCACTTCTGTTTGGTCATTTTCCCATTAAATACTGCAGTGAGTAAGTTTGTTATACTTTCTCTGTAGTCTTGACTCTTTTGCTTTTTTATTACCCTTTTCAGTAAAATGGACAAAAGACCAAAGAGAAAAAGCACAGAATTTTAGACCATATGAAGTGTTCAATAATACCACCATTTTGCAGATGTGCTTTGAATTGTAGGAATAGCATTAATAAATGCATGCTTCCATTTTGCTGTTTTCTTTGGAGATTACTAGATTGTGTCTACCTGACATCTTCTTACAAGAAGTAGTTGTAAGTTCTATCTGTTTGCACAGGTTAAGAATATATTAAGAAGACCTTCAATATTGTGTAAAAAATAATTTAGATTCATATCTAAATAGCAGAATATTACATTTAAATAAATTGTATTGTGTGATACATTTGATGATATCTATTGTAATTTTCAGAAAATATTTTATTTTTAAATTCCATGTAAGCTTTCCTGGATAACAGAACTTACTATAGCACACTACAATGGTATAGATTTACTAAACTACTGAAAAATTATGTCCATCCTGTTTTGAACAAGTCTGATCTTTTTTCAAGCTAATTCTTCTCTAACTACATTTTTATCGTAACTATTTATATTGTAGTGGCATTTAAAATGTGCTATTTGCCATGTAAACAATTAAATATTCACTTCTTATTTAATAACATTTTCTGCCATCATTACATGTGCACACCAGATCAATGGCAAGATATAGTTTCACAGTGCTATGGGGAATTATGTTACAGTATGCAAAGTGCTAATTTCCTAACATTGTAATTAAAGTTTCTGAGTGACAAACTTTGGAAATTAGATGTAAGTCTCCAGTGTTTAAGAATGTCTGAATCATTTGCCATCATGCTTGAGTACCTTTTCTCCTCAAAGTATTCACTAAACTGACTTGGGCGGTAAGGGGGAGAGGGAAATTACATTTTTGTATTTCTTGGCTTTGCCTTTGGTGACTTAGAAGTATGTACATCACATGTCTCAAAGGCAACAAATTTGCTGCCATCTCTTGTGAATACTATTGAAGGTACAACATCTACATGTGTTTTAAAGGCAAGAAGAATTGGGGAAGATCACTACAAGAACAGGAGTATTTTTTGACACTTTCTCCCCCAGAATTTTCACGGAAATCCTGCCAGCTACATTATTCCTAAGACTTTTAAGGCTTTTAGAATTTTAAGGTTGAATCTGGAATGGACTGAAAATGAATTTACTTATCTGATTCAAACAGTTTTCAGTGTGGTGGAGAATTGAAGACTCCAGATTCTTTTTTTTATTTTTTTTTTTTTAGGTTTATTTTTAATTTCAAATTCATAAGAATTAATAATATGTTATACCGGAGAAATTGTTTGAAACCACAACATTTATTCTTACCCACAACAGAGTTTTTGAGCATGATGCCAATTTTATCAAAGCTGGATTCTCAAAGGATGATTCAAATAATGTTCAAGGTCTCCCTGTATAAAATGGTGACTGTCAGAAAAACATTACTTGCATGTCAATCAACTAGGTCAGTTTTCTGATAGCTAGGACATCCAATGTACTGCCTAGGAAACGAAATACTCTATATTAGTAATTTTTATTCATGTAGGAAGTAAATTATCTTTACACACTTCTGTTGTCAGGGACATCAAAAACATTCATATCCTGGAATGAAAATATAGCCTATAATTTTTGCACTAGTATTACAAGCAAGAATTATTATTGCTATTACACAGTTCTTCCATGTACTAAAAAGAGGTCAGAATCTCTAGCATCTATTTACAGATAGCAAAATTTATATCTGACTTGTAATGATTTGTAAGGGTTAGAGGAGGAAGTTTCAGCAGCTGAACTTCCATATGGTGATCCTGGCCAGGCCCCTGCTATTTATGAGGCTATGTTGTCTCTTTTGTAAAGCTCTAGCAAATTTGAAACTGTCTTTAATTTTAACAGTGTCTTAGACTTCAGCATACAAAATAGTCACAGTAAAAAGCTCTTTTAGGGAAACTGAATTACAGAAGAGAACCATACTCATTCTCCAGGAACCAGTAACCCATAAGCTTGCTTGGAACTGATGATACTGAAGTTCAAGTTTTCAGGCTGACTTCTGTAAAGCAAAAACTTTAATCTTGTTTTCCTAAATATTTTTCTTCATTAGTTACTTTATGTTAGAAATAGGGACTATCCTGATACAAGAAAAGCATTATTTTCCACCTTTCACTTGATTAGGAGAATTTTGTATTTTCTGAATACAGAATTTTTTAAATGCTATTAAAGCTTAAAAGGGATGGGGAAACAGTTTCTTTGCTGCTGTGTTCTTTTTTAGGCCTGTTATGTGAAGGAGGGAATTGAGAATACTGAAGAAGGTGCATACTTACAAGAGGCATTTCAATGTCCAGTCTAAAAGTTAGGTATATATAATCAGATGGACTAACATAGGTCAGTGTATTGCCATCCAGAAGTGCTTATAAGAGATATCAGAATAACTAAACGCCTAACGTGGGGCAGATGACCCTATAGTTCATTTTGGAATGGAATATTTAAATAAATTCGATTCAGCTCACTAGCGTTTCATCTAGTTTCTCTCTCTTCCCTTCCTAATTTATCCCTTACTTTCAGCTACTAACCACCCTTTTGTCTGATTTCAGCTTAGATCAGTTGTTCTTAAATCATATTTACTTTGAAGAGTTTTGCTTCTGAAGAAGCTTTTGAGTACTCAAAGCTTTTTCAAAACTTCTGAAGAAGGTCTTGTGTACCTAAAGTTTATTCAAGTTTCTACATCTGCTACTCCAAAAACATTGGCTGTCCCTACAAAACCTTGCTTCACTTGATATAGTCCAAAATGCGGTAGGAACATATAGAAATATGAATGATCACACTAATTCGAACCAAAGATCTATCCAGTCTACTGTCTTGTTTCTAACAGTACCCAAAAGGACAATTAAGGAGGAGCAAAGAGGACAAACAGATTAAAACTTCTAATACTCCTCTTCCTGAGGAGTAAACCAGCCCATGTCCAATTTCTTATTTCACCCTCCTCAGCTTTTGGAAGAAAACGAAACCAAAATATTTACTTCAGCAGCATGAAAATCATTTGCCTTTTTTATTTTGGTTTGGTTTTGGTCATAGATGTGCAAAATTTAGATTTGAAGTATTGTAAAGTCTGGGAAATATTTAGAGTCAGTCATCAACAGCCTTAGGACTTTTCAGGAAAATGTAAGGAAAAACTAGACATTTATAACCTTTTTCCTGTTAAAGCTCTAGAATAGCCCCTTAAACCTTTCTTATTCTTTAAAATCTCCTGATAAGATTAACTCTGTTTGTTAGATGAATAACTGGCAGAATGTTTTACCTGAAGACAATTGTACTGTCTAAGCACTTCTAACATTTAGTTTAATTTACTCTAAGTGTTTTGTAAATTAAATTTCTTGGTGTGCTTTTATCTATCGTGAAGTTTTTGTCTTTCACATACTTCAGTACCAATTTAGCAAGACCTTCGTTGTGAGAATCAGTTCTAGATTGCTTAAGAGAAAATTCAAATATTTTCTCATAACACTACACTAGATGAGGTTGGAATTTTTAGTTATAGCTCTTTATTATGTTTCACATGGTGGAACTACACTGAGGTGAAAAGATATGTTAAGTTACAACAGCAATGGTTTTAATTTAAAAGGCTTTCCTGTTTCATTACTTTTTACTCTTCTGTGGATCTACAGAAGACTGGAAATGAAGTTGTAGGAACTGAGTGTTAACTTTATGCATCATATATTTAGGGTCTTGCCATATTTCCATAAAGACCATCTGTAGGGGGTAAAAAAACCTAACAAACCAAAACCATACAGGCTGTACAATAAAAAATGTATATTCCACATTAAGCAGTGGTTTTCACAAAAAGAATTTTCATTTTGCATTGGAGTCTCCTATTTAGATCTTTTGGAAGTCTATGAATGTGTTTTGTATGTTGCCGTTCACTGTTTTACCATTCTGTCACCTGAAATGCACAGCCAGGTGATGTGAAACAGGTTGACTGCTATTTCATTTTCAAACATGTAACAGGGAAAATACACATTGTTGCACATGATTAAGCAGTTGATACTTCTAATCTGGTACAAACTGCTAAATTATTTTAAACTCTAGATAAAAGCTAATAGAGGTTTATTTTCTCCCTGTTTTTTTACTTTTATTTTTGGTAAGAAATATGCATGATCATTAATTTGAACTTTGAAATAAGCACAGGTTATCTTATGTAATACTTAAAAGAGAAGAATGATGTTCATTTTTCTCAGGCAGATATCTTGAATATAATATTTCTGTCCTTATCAATGCTTGTACAGTACTTATGCTCAAATACAAAGTGTGTGTGCTTTAGGTTCCATATGCTAAATATGTATTTTAGGTTATACTTTTAAAAAATGACAAGTAAATAAAAAATATAGTCACATTGAGTAATAAAGTTTTAATTAATTAAAAATTAAATACATTGCCATGAATGAATTAACATAAAAAATATAATTTTCTTAATTTTCTCTATATTTTTCCTTATCCTTATTGCTTTCAAATTTTCTGATTTTAGGACTTGTCTTGACTCTTTTCAAGTCATCATCTAGATGAATTTCATTCTTCCAGAAGAATAACTTTTAAAAAAATCCAATAAAACCTGCCATTTCATGGAAAATGATGTCAGCATTCTCCTTTTTTTAATAAATTACCAAAGAATTTTTAATTATCTTGACTTTGAATCACATCTAGAATGCCAAAGATTTTGCTGTAATCTTGCTGTGACTCAAAGCCTTACTGCTACAGCAGCTGTACTTCAGAGATAGATTTTTGGCTAGTTTTCATTTGTCCTAAATTTAGAAATCTCCAGTTAGGCATGGGCATGTGAGCTCTTTTTCCTTATAGCTGCTTTCCGTATAACTGCATGTAGAGTAATAGGTGCAGTTCATCTTTTTGCTAGATAGATGTTCACAACAGGAACAAATGAAAAAAGACCCTGCAAGTCTCCATAGGTTGTGTATGAGAAGAAGACGGTCCAGACATACACAAACATTTAAAGTTAGGGGAGAAGAATTCCATTCTTGCTGCTTCAGTGGACAGGCTTGTATAAAATAAAGGCTGTCTGAAACAAATAATTTTGATTTTGATAGTTTAGATAGGGTAGTTTCCTGAACAACATGGTGCAGAAACAGTACCATGTCTATTTAAAGATAGGTATTTTTATCTAGAGTTCTGATTTGTCTGCTTTCTACATTATCTAAAATGAACATGTAAACAGCATTTACAATAGCTCAGGACTAAACTTAGGACTAAGCCAGCAACTAATACACAGTTAAATAACAAAGACAAGTTATACTCATTGGGAAGAAAAGTAAGATCAATGAGACTCCATTGAAGAGAATGACGATTAAGATAAATCATATGCTATGCTATTTAGCATGTTTTCAACAAAATATATTATACACAAACTTACATACTTTTTTTTTTCTCTTTGACAGTTTGTGACTGAGTGTTTTGTGAAGCCACGAGCACTGTTCTCACAGATTCTCTGGATCTCCCCTGGGTTATTCTTAGGTTTTTTGTCACATTCCTACTAAAGCACTGGCACTAAGTACTGAATATGTAACTTGTTTCTAATTAGATACCCTCTGTTTGCAAAATCTGTGACCAAAAAAAAAAAAAAAAGGAAGTGTTTTACCAAATCTAATCTGGATAAAGGCAACTCATTATGAATAGCATGTGATATGTCTAAAGGTTCTATCAAACAAAAGGAGGTGTTTTCATGCATTCCCCTGGAGCCCTGCTACCCTGATGGTAATTTTAAATTTGAAATATATTATCATTTAAAGAGCCTGAAAGATGTAAAGAATTAATTCTCTCTACTAAAGTCAACAAATAATTATGAGTGCAGGATTAGATTGATAGATTAGTGGCATGGTAAATTAAAAGTAAAACAGGAAGGGATATATTAAATCAATCTAGGTACTTTGAAATTCTTTATTAATACTCTATTTGGGGATTTTAAAAGGCTGATACTGATGACACAGCCACAGTGTCTGTGGGGATCCAAGTTTTAGAGATTAAAAATGCAGCTTTTTTTTCTTTTTTCCCCCTTACTATGTGTGCTTTCTAGCCTTTTGAATAGTATGGGTGTGCCTTGATTAACTTTTCACTTTTGATCAGGAGTGCACTTCTGAAAAGAATTTACACTTATAGGTCTGGTTCAAACCACAGTGTAGTATCATCCTACATGATTGGCTTCCTTTCGGATGAAAGTAAACCAAGAGTTGCACACTAGAAACTAACCTAACACGATCTAAACACTAGGAGGTATTTACTCGGCAGGACTATCCTAGAGCTAATTGGAAGAAAAACCTCCCGAGATGTGTACAGCGTGGATGCCAGGTCCTCAGCATCATCAGTTTTGCTTAGTGGTACATTCTTATTGTGCCACACTGCTAGATACTTATACTGCTAGATCTTATGTTCCTGGCACAACCGGGGACCTCAGGGAAGGCAGGATGAATCCAGGCCCCTACTCCTGGGCGCTGATGACCTCTGTTCTCTTGGGGGTTTTCTGTACATCTTAGTTTAGCATTTCAGTATTATTTGATGTATCAGAAGCAAAATTATGTGGTATGAAACCATGATTGGCATCATTGATCTGGATTTCATACAGATTCACTGACCTCTAATTCCCTTTGCATATTGCTGCTATTGAGTGCATCTGCCCTGCCTCTCTTCGTGTCTTGACTGAAACAATGGGAAAAAAAAAAAACGAAACACAAACATTCTGACTTTGGCACCATGTTTCTTGTTTTATGAATTTTGAACCTATGCAAGAACCAAACCTGTATACACAACTTTGATTTTTAGGCTACTAGATATTTTTATAGTTTTTACAGTATGAACAAGCTGTGGAATTGACAGAGCAGTCTCTCATTTTACTCAGTCAAATGGAAGCTTCATTCATTCCCATGACGTGCTGTTGGCAGCTGCTAAAAGAGACATTATCACTTTGCCCTTTTAGTAGTCTGAGGTAAACTGGAGCTAGGGTATGGTGTGGATTAGCAAAATATGTGGGATGAAATACAGCACTGCTCAACAAAAGGCTTTCTTCTAAACTCTCGGATGCTAGAAAAAGACTGTGACAAAGAGAGGGTGCGCCTGAAAGGGTTGCTGAACGCTTGAGTGGCAGCTCTCTGTATGACAAGTCTTGGGGGATTGGGTACTTAAATCTTAATTACAAAAAACAATCATCATCAGGTATTAAAACCCTATAGGGAAATTGAAAGACTCAGAGAAGAGAATCCCAATAGTGGAGATCTGCTCTACGCAAATTTAATTGACTCATATTATACAAATAAACCTGATAAATTAAAAAAAAAAAAGTATCTGTAAGAAATTGTTGAGTGATTCTACTGTAGAGCAGATGCTGTGAAAAAGACAGAGGGTGGGATTTTCAACCTGAAGAAACTCAGTGACTGCTTAATGAAGAGCCAAATGTCACAGCTGACCAACTTTTTTAGAGCAATCTGCAATGAAGCTGAAAGCAGAAAATCTTTTAGATCACTATGCAAAACATACATTGATACATACAATGAAACATACATGTTATTTAGGGTTTGTCATGCTTCTATGATGCAAGCATGTAATAAAAAAATTTGAAGAAACCACATTGGTGGAAATGAAAGTGTCTTTAAAAAATGAAAGAGTGCTTTATTGCAGAGGTGTAATAAAAAGAATGGGTTACACTATCATTCCTTGGAACTGAAGAAGAGTGGCAGTCACTGTCGGTGATGGATTTTGTGATAGCAGTGAGCAGGAGTGTAAAGCAGGATTCAATTTGAAGGAAATGATTTTCTAGTTAAACAGTGGCCAATTTTAGATTTTTCAGAAACAATAAGATAGTTCTGTCGCACTCAATTCACAGTATAATTAACAATGGCACGCTTTTTTTCTTTCATATTTACTAAACACTTCTGTTATTGTATATGACTGATGTACAGAAAAAATAAAGTTTATAGACTAACCACATGAAAAGTTCTGCTTAGAGTACACTGCATTTGTTCTGTACTTTCTTTATTAACCCTATTGGCAATAGCAATAGTCACAGGGAAAAAAACCCACAGTTGGCTGCTTCTTCGTAGTCTTTGAAATGAAATGTTTTCTAAATAATTTCCTACAGCATGGACAGCCATGACACTGCATGTTTCACATGTATCAAGTCATGCTTTGACTCTGTTTTCTCTGGTCATAAAGGCAGCTTAAGAGGTTTCCCAGACTTCTTGGACTGTCCTGGCATTTCTACTATGATTCACAGCTTCAGCTGATTTAACTGTTTGTCTGAGTGTGATGTAAACTGGACTAGGAATGATGAAAGTTATAAACAAAAGCAAGCCTTGCTTTGGAGTCCTCCCCTAAAAACTTAATTGAAAACAATTCTGAGGACTGTAAATGACTGTGCAGAACCAGGAACAAACATATGAGGGTAGTAACCTTGTGGGCCGGCTTTGATATTAGAAAAATAACAAAGCATGAAACTACACTCTCAGATTTTACTATTATACTAGCTTTTCTAAAGCCATTTTAGAAGGGAATCAATCTGTCTCTGGAGATATTTTTTTTTCTCTTTCCCCAAATAGAAGAAATTTAGATGAGAAGCTTAGACTAGATGGCTAACATTTGGACACCTAGAGGCAGGAGTGATGAATGACTAATCCATGTACTTTGAAATACTCAGTATTTAATGTATGCCGTGTTTCCTTTAAAATATTGGCTGCTGTTGTCTCCCCACCCTTTTATGTAGATCACAGGCTTCAGGAACGTGTGGCTTCAGTTATAGACTCACTGTGTATAAAATTCCTTTTAAACTCAGTTGGAACTCGAATTGTGGAATCTGTCAGATCAAATCCTCTCTTCTCTGGAAGTGAAAAAAGAAAGGCATGACTGAATATGGGGTAAGGTACTATACTATCAGTCCAACAAAACTGCTGTTCTTGTCTTAACATTTAGCTTGTTTAAAATGGTTGTGATGCTCATAAATACAATAACGTAAAAAACAAAAAACCCTCGTGTTTTGTTTGGCTAAAGCAAAAGAAATAATTCTTCACAAGCTGTTGCGCAAATCTATAAATTTTTAGCCATTCCCACCTCCAGATACCCAAATACAAAAGCAATAAAAAGTCAAAATACTTTACGTTAGAAAAAAAAAATTAATCAATGAAGTTGCTGACATTAGGGGCTGGAAAACTACAGTCATTAAAAGGCCACCCACTGACACAAATTCTGTAAAAAAGTTGGAATTTTACTCTTCAGGGCATCTTTAACAACACATACTGACAGTTTATTGAAAATTATAATGAACATGTAATGTATTATAAAGTATGCTTGACCAAAGTTTGTAAACAATGGAATAAGTTTTGAAGAACAAGTAAACAAACAAAGTCCCAATCTTTTTTTTGGTTCACTTTGTTCTCTTTTTTACAAAATGCACAGGTCATTCTTGGGGTTCCAGTAATTACCTAACCTCTGTTTCATAAGCTTTCCTCATAAGCCTTTCCTTAAATATTCTTTTGTGAAATTCTTGGAAATATTCCATAGATTTTTGTGAAATAAATCATTGTAATTTTTCTCATAAAATTATCAGGAATGGATAATGACTTTAGACATAGTTATGATTGATGAGTTATTTTCTGCAAAACTGTCCCATCAACTTTTAATGTTAACCAATATGTATGCTTTAACTGTCATGTGTTCTCCATCAGTGGAAAGATAGTTCTGTAGTATTACTGGATGAAAGCTAAGTAAGAATACACAGGTGATATTTCTCTGAAAAACATATAAGCACAGGTTTATGACTTTACCATGCATTCCTTACTCTTATAAGTACTGCTCTCATAAATACTTATAGACATGAATGTTCCCATTGTCTTTTCAAATCACAGTATCTCTGTATGCAGCAGACCACACTAAGGATTCTTAATGATCTAATTAAAAATTACCTTATTTGAGGGAATTCTTTCCTGTTGTGATTCATGTAAGAAACAGAAAAGCAAAATTCTGATCTTGCTGAGTTAGATTGCATAAGCATTGAAGTTGCTCAGAGGAGTGCATGCTACAGAAATATGTTTAAGTCACCCTATTGTTAGCTTGTTATGGTTCTGCCTGAGACTGCTAAGAGGAAAGGAATAAAAGTAAGAACAGTCCATAGCTCTTTGTCACTGTTAGTCAGTCTGCGTATGGCACCTTTGACCTAATAATAAAAAGCTCTACTAAGCATTTGATTGACCTCATAGTGTTGCCTCTTTGCTAGCCCTGCTTGACAACATTTTTGATGGAAATCTTCCATCAAGAAATTCAGTTTCAGTCTGATCTAAATAATCTGCAGGGGGTCGTTAGTTTAGAGGAATTTTTGCAATGCAAAGTCAAAATATGATGCTTTGATCAAGCCAAAATGTTTCGTTTTGACAGTTCCATTTTTATTTATTTCATAATGATGATATATGTATACATTATGTTTGATATTATGTTCCTAAAATCTAATACTGGTTATACTACTATAATATTAGAACTTCAGTTCAGATATAAAACTGTATGAATTAAAATAATAACATTGAAAATAAAAGCTTAACTGACTCAAACTAAAAAAAAAATGTTGAGTTTCACTTCAGAAGAAAAAGTATGTTTCTCATCTGAACTAAAAGAAAATTGGAAGGAAGATGTTCTTCCAATATTAAAGTTTTGCACAGAGTCAAAATTTATGTTTTTTGATCCCCACTAATTTTGGTTACATCTGAATACTTCAGTACTTTGCTCACACACGTTCTAGCCTAATTGAGAAACTTTTAACAAAAAATCCACTACTGTTACCCAGTCTGGTATGGCCAATTCAACAGAAGAGAGAAGACTATGTTACAGAGAGCCTTGCAGTATGCCGGAATGGGGCATGCTGAAAAATCCAGAGAAAGGCAAAGATGGAAATACTCGTTCAAGGAACAGGAATATCATGCGAAGAAACCTTTTACCACTACTTGTAAAACATCATTTCCTCTGTGTTTAGGATGGATGACATTACTCTAACTTTATCCCAGCTCTGAATTTACTCAGGAGGTAGAATGTCATTTACTGAATCATCGTTAATGTAGTTTACAGCTGATTTTAATTCAAACATGGTTTTCAGCTTTGAAATGAACTGGTAAAATGCTCCAAAGTGACTTTGAAAGAAAAACAGAGAATTGTTCTGTCATTGGATTTCCTTCTTTATAGATTTCCTCCTTAGAGCCTTTTTAACAATGAGTGTTATCAGGCAAGGGTTCTGTTCTGTGAATGTTTATTATTGTTTTGTTTGTTTGTTTTATTAACTGTAAAGTGTTGTTTGTTTGGGTTTTTTTGGGGTGGTGCTGGCTTGGTTTAAAAAAACGTTTGCAGTCATTATTAAGAAAATGGTTAAACCTGCTGTCAATTAACTTAATTGATTTTAAAAGTTGATGGACACCTGGAATGGAAGTATTTTGCCTGCAGCTGAGCTGAATATAAGAGCAATTTATTTTAGTAATGAATGGTGGAGGAAAATTGAGCAGAAATGCTGTGCAGAAAAGCCTTAGAGGGTTAAAATAAACATGCACAATGGCTGGTGTTAATGTTTCTGATAGTGGACTGAGATTTATTAAACCTTTTAACATTAGTGCAGTAGAAGTAGTTTAAAAATGATTGGGCAAATACATTTTAGAGTAAAAGGGATCATCTTCCTTAGAATTGAGTGAAATTTAGTGGCGCTGTGGAGAGCGGCAGTTTACACAGTGTCAGCTGATCAATAAAACACTATTTAATGTAGGAAAATAACCTAATTGGCATAGATATGACATTTTGTGAGTATGCAAATTCTAAAGTGAATATAATTCACTTACCTTGAGACTATGGAGCTGTAGTCAAGTTAGTTCTTTCAGTCACTACAGCTTGTATATCTAAGATAAATTGTGCTTTGAATACCTAGAGGCTCATGTTTCATTCAATTGTGACCAGAATATTGTGAGAGTTGTTTTTAACTGGAGGTGAATTAGAAGGAAGATGTTTCTACAGATTACCCTAAATTTCTGCTGAATTCTGAATTAATGTAATTTGGACTTTTTTTTCCTAACAACTTTGTTGAGTATCCAGTAAGTATTATATTGCCTTTTTTATTCTTTCTGAATGAATAAACCACTTGCAAAATACCAACAAACTAATGTTTGGTGTTTGGCTGCAATTTCAGGCTGATATTATAGTCGAAGGACTGATTCATGAAGGAAGTATTTGAAATCAAATGGGGAAGACAATAATAGTACCAAATAAATTATGATTGAATGTGGTCTCTGCTTTAAAGGACTTCAAAGTCTTTTGAAATGTTATGTTCCAAAAATGAAGGAGAGACTGTGGATCAAGAGTTCAAGCTGGTCACAACTTGTCTGAAAGTGTGAAAAGGAAAGGAAATGCTCATGGTGATGTGTTATGTAAATTCAAGTAATTTAGTGGTGAAATAAATGCTTTAGACACTTACTAATAGAAAATTTCCCTATATATTGTGAAAGACAAACAAGGAGTGAGCTCAATTAAAAAGTGTATAGCAATACCCTAGGAGAATATGATCATTCTATTTCTCTGTTCCAGTACTCTGGAAGTACCTGTCTTTTCAAATGTGTAGCATTATCTACAGAAATCTGCTTTAGTCAGTTATGTCCTGATACACTATAAATACAGATTAATATGTTCAGAAGAAGACACTTGTGAAGCTAAATGTTGGGCATTCAGCACTTTTGAAATATATTAGTTCATTATATTCAGGTTGAGAAGCTTACTGTTGTTAATATATTAGGAGGTCTTCAATGTACACTGCACTTTGTTCTCAGTGAATTTGATGGTAATACAGTCACTCACTGAAATAAAAGCACATTTAACTAGTAGTAACTGTTTCCAAAGAATGTAGTATATGGTTTTGAATGTTTTGGGCATTGCTTTACATTTTCTATGTGAATCACCCTTGCAGGTTTTAGAAACAGAAAGGAGTTCTTTACCATGGCAAATAATGCCTTTTTATGATTTATTTCTATTCAGTTATTCAATATATTTGTCCAAATCAAAATTCCGGGAGACTTTTTGACTATTAGATACTTCACCTACCATTTAATATTTTAAGTATTTATTCAGATATTTCCTTTCACAGTTAAGATATTTTATCTCGGGCATCCAAAGCTGTACTTTGTTCAAGAGCAAAAAGAAAGCAAGTAATTTTTAAGAAATGGAGTGATATTACTAAGGCAATATGTCTTTCTTGAATAAAAAAAGTAACATGTTTTGAATCTTTTAACAACACCAAATAGGCCCGTTGTGAAAAGTAGTTTAGCCAAACCATATCTTAGTATAATGATGCAAAATGCACTGAGAGAAGGGAGTATTACCAGGCCAAATGGATTGGCTTAACCATTTTCGACACATGCCACAAGTTCACATAATCAGCCCGAGGCAGTAGGAAACTTAAAAGCTAGTCTGATAGTGTTTCTTACAAATATTCTTTGAATTTTATTACTTGTCTCCCACATGAGGCGTAATAGTTTCAATGTTCTAATTAGTACTTGTGTATATTGCTATTACTTTGTCTCTTTAATCACATTATTAAGTCTGTTATGGAGATTCCTTATAGAATCACACTTTATAATAGTGTTTCTAATTTGAATATGTCCTTTTTTATGTTGTTTGAATCTGAAACATCATAAACTCTTTTTATGGGTCCTTTGATAGTAGTCACTTTCCTGTTTTATGCTTGATTAGAACATACAGTACTAAGTAATAAAGCAACTTCCTGAAGCTTTGGAGTTTTAGTACCAGAAAACATTTCAACTTCCTCAGGCTTTTTGTTCTCTCTCTGACATTAGGTCAAATATATATATCCCTTTTTCCATATTAAAGTATTGAGCAGGAAATATGTAAGAAAGAAAGCAAGCACTTTCGTTAAATTATAATAGATTTTATACAATTTCAGAGATTGATTTTCGGTCTGCTTTCAAACAAGATATATAAGAAATAGTCTAAAAACATAAAAGAATTCTGATCATTTTCACAAACTGAAAATATAGATACATATAATTATAAACATGAATTTAATTTTTTAAAATTGTGTTTAGATGCCAGTGAGAAGTAAGAAATAATACAGAAACCTGTCTCTCCCTCACTCTGTCCTTCTCTCACTCACCCTTTCTGAAGAGATAAACACATCATCAGATTCAGGGAAAAATGGTTCATTTTTAAGAACGTTGTTATAATATCTCCCTTAGTCTGATACTGAATTTGATAAAATAGGAAATTAAGTGGGATTTTATAAAAAATACAGAAATTAATAATTTGGTTAAAACATAAAAGCAATTGTACATGTCAGAAACTGTAAGAGATCCACAAATGATAGAAGAATTAAAATTATCTAAAAGGCTTCATATGAGTGAACAATGGTGAAATAAAGTAATTCTCATTTACATAACAAGAAAGAGCTTTTAATAAAGCTTAAGGAAGCAATAGCCCTGTTTGGTGTCCTCACTGGAAGTCTCTGAAGTCATAGTGAAGTGGTTTCCACCTACGGTGGGATTTGGATCAGAACCTAATTGTCAATAGACTTCACAAAGACTTTACTATCAGCTCTTGTAAGCTCCCTTTGGCTCAAGAACTTAAGGAAATGGGTGAAATTCAAAGAACAGCATAAGTGATAAAGGATTTATCAGTGGAGATTAAAACATTAAAAATATCTGTTTTCTGAACAAATGATGAAGTCTGGGGATAGATGCAAGAATTTATACTTGCTGACAATCATCTAAAAATTAGAAAAAGAGTATTAGCCTAATTCAAAACTAAAATCTGATCAAAGGAAAATAGTGGGAAATAATCCCCTTCATCAGATCTTTTGCATTCTGCAATTTCCTTCTCAAGTAAAGTAAAAGCTGTTTGCTCATTATAAGCAGTTTGCAAACATGCACAAAAATCATTTTTCCAACACAGATAAAAACAGGACTTATTGGTAATTATTTATATGCAAGATCTAAATGACCAGGAGTTATCTAATGTTAAAATTATGCATATTGAAACTCTGTGCCTTAAAATTTCTAGTGGAACTTTGTAATTTCAATTTCATTGTTTGTTAATATTTAGTACTTACTGTATTTTTGTCAGTGTGTTTTTTGTTATGTTTTGGTTGGGTTTTTTCTCCCTAGTACTAGTAGTAGCATCAAAATACAAGTAAGTCAGGTGTCAGCAATTGCTTTCTCCCAGAGTTAAAACTTGGCGTAAAACTTACTACTTCCACCTCATCCTCTCACAAACTAAAATTTTTCCCTGACAGAACAAAAAATGAAAAGACAATCTATCTTTAACAGTGCTTAGGAAATGCTGGCATTTTCAAGCATTCTTTGGGGATTTTCTCAGCTTTTTCTAAAATAGAAAACCTTGGAAAACAAAAGAGGGTAAAGCAGAGGAAGTACTGTTCTGAGGTTTCCCCTTTCTATCTGATTTTTGAATGGTTTCTGAGGAAAACACTTATAAACTGAGACAGTCTTGTTCTAGAACTTTCTTCTGATCTTCTCTGTTTATTGGAAACCTGGCGTTTCAACTGGAGCATTTCAGATCAGCATTTTTGTTGGACTGAATATATACTACAATCTCCTGTCCAGAATATAATACAAACATCTTTGGGATTCTTTTGCTGTATTCCAGTGTATAAACTTTAGTAATGCAAATAAGGATCTAAATGTGAGAAAAAAAACATCTAAACATCTTGAGATGTCACCTACAAGGACTAAAGATTAAATTTAATTCCTATGGCTTTTCTAAGGTGTGTTTCTAAGAAAGCAGTATGTTTATTGGCAGTCTGGAAAGTGAAATTTATTCACACTTTTTGTTCTTTGTGTTGTAGTAGACATAGTAGCTAAATGTTAAACTTGAAAGTTTCAAAAAATATGACAGTTAAAATACTTGTCCATGGTCACCTGGGACATAGAGAAGGCTGGGATAGTCAACAAATTTTTGCCTCAGTCTTCCCTGGTAAAGGCTCTAACCACACTGCCCAAGTTGCAGAAGGTAAAGGCAGGGACAGGGAGAATGAGGTGCTACCTACTGTAGGAGAAGACCAGGTCCGAGACCAGCTGAGAAACCTGGAGGTGCACAAGTCATGGGACCTGATGAGATTCATCCGTGGGTCCTAAGAGAACTGACAGATGCAGTTGCCAAGCCACTATCCATCATATGTGAGAAGTCATGGCAGTTCAGTGAAGTTCCTACTGACTGGAAAAGGGGAAACATAACCCCCATTTTTAAAAAGGGTTAAAAAGAAGACCTGGGGAACTACAGGCCAGTCAGTTTCACCTCTGTGCCCAGCAAGATCATGGAGCGCATCCTCCTGGAAATTATGCTAAGGCATGTGGAAAACAAGGAGGTGATCGGTGACAGCCAACATGGTTCACTAAAGGTAAACTGTGTCTGACAAATTTGGTGGCCTTCTACGATGGCATTACAGCGTTAGTGGATAAGGGCAGAGCAACAGTTGTCATCTACCTGGACTTGTGGAAGGCATTTGACACTGTCCCACATGACATCCTTGTCTCTAAATTGGAGAGACATGGATTTGACCGATGGAGAACTTGGTGGGTAAAGAACTGGCTGGACAGTCGCACTCAAAGAGTTGAGGTCAAGGGCTTGACGTCCAAGTGGTGAACAGTGGTGTTCCTCAGGGGTTGGTACTGGGATTGCTGCTATTTAACATCTTTGTTGGTGACATGGATGTTGAGATTGAGTGCAACCTCAGCAGGTTTGCAGACGACACCAAGCTGTGTGTAGCGCATCCAGAGGGACCTGGACAGGCTTGAGAGGTGGGCCCATGCAAACCTCATGAAGTTCAACAAGGCCAAGTCCAAGGTCCTGCATGTGGGTCGGGACAATGCCATGCACAAATACAGGCTGGGTGGAGAATGGATCAAGAACAGCCCTGAGGAGAGGGACTTGGGAGTGTTGGTGGATGAGAAGCTCAACATAATCAAGCAATGTGTACTTGCAGCCCAGAAAGCCAACCATATCCTGGGCTGCATCAAAAGAAGCGTTGAGGGAGGTGATTCTGCCCCTCCGCTCTCATGAGACCCCATCTGGAATACTGTGTCCAGCTCTCGAGCACCCAACATAAGAAGGACAGGGACCTCTTGGATAGGATCCAGAGGAGTGCCATAAAGATGATCAGAGGGTTAGAGCACCTCTCCTACGAGGACAGGCTGAGAGAGCTGGGGTTGTTGAGCCTGGAGAAGAGAAGGCTCCGGGGAGACCTTATCGCAGCCTTACAGTACCTGAAAGGGGCATACAAGAAAGCCGGAGAGGGACTTTTTACAAGGGCAGGTAGTGATAGGATGAGGGGTAATGGTTTCAAACTAGAAGAGGGGAGATTTAGCATAGATACTAGGAAGAAATTCTTTACTGTGAGGGTGTTGAGGCACTGGAACAGGTTGCCCAGGGAAGTTGTGGAGGCCCCATGCCTGGAAGTATTCAAGGCCAGGTTGGATGAAGCTTTGAGCAATCAGGTCTAGTGGGAGGTGTCTTTACCCATGGCAAGGGGTTGGAACTAGGTGATCTTTAATGTCCCTTCCAACCTAAACCATTCTATGATTTTAATCTAGACCTTGGCTTTATTCAGCTACCTCTGTCACTAAAAGAAGAAAGATTTGTTGGTTTAGTGTTTTTTTTTTTTTAAATTATTTATATGAATTTTTTACTTTCTCTCAACACTGTCATTGCCATTTGATGGCCACTAAGTGTGGGTAGTCAGTCGAACTACCCAAGACATAAACAGCACCATAACAATTAATGGTAGTTGTCACTTTTTTTGGTAATCTCATTAGAGAGTAGTGAATAAACAGAGGATGATTTAGCTTCTCTGCCAAACAGAGGACAGTTCAGGAGCTGACTGAAGGCATGTATATGCAAACTATTGCTGCTTGTGCTCTATTTTTCCTACAGATTTGAAGTAATTTCCTGGTTTATCAGTCCTGAGAATCTCCTTATGAACGTTAGTAATCTTCAGAAAAATCAATACTTCTTATTTCTTATTTGGATTTATTTGGAAGCCTAAGCACTCAAAGCTAATAATTAGACATTCTCCACTAGAATATACTTATGTCTGTTTACCTCAAAAAAGTGTCTATGTATCTCATGTTTCAATTGTAAAGTTCCTTACTGTAATTGCATGTGGAACATTTGCATGTACTATAACAGTAATTGTTAAAGCAAATCATATCATCATTCAAAGTTCTTTACCTTTGCTAGCAGGATAAGGCATTTTATGAAGTTACTTTGAAAAATAAGTGTTATGGAAGTGAGACAGAGCTCTTGAGTTTAGAAACTTTCTCTTACTCTGCACAGTTCATGTTGAGTAGAAATAACTTGCCAGTTTCACATAGCTTTAGACTCTTTCACAGCTATTACTGTGTTTCTACAAAACAGAAAATCCTGATAAACTGTGAAGCCACTAGGATATATAATAATTCAACAGCAGAAGTAGAAAGATTAGCATGTGCATAAATAATCTGAGAAGGCACCACACATAATGAGAAAGTAAAATATTTTTCAGTTTGTCCAAAAAAGAAAAAAATGGAGGAAAGTGACAATATGCTTGCTTTAATATGTAGCAGCTAGAAAAAAAGGCTTCTGCTAAGACAAAGAAACAATTTTGTGGCAAAAAAGTTAACTATAATGAAAAAAAACCCTTAAAACCAAGCATTAAAATAGTCATGGAAATAAGATACTGTATTATGCTATCTAAGTATTTAAGATCTGTCTGCTTTCACACTGGAAATGATGATTAGCTTAATAGGAAGTCACTCATCTACAGGACTGCAGGGAAAGAGAAATTATAATCAGATTCATATATTGTAAATTAAAGGAAAAAAAGAAATTGTTTCAACAGCTGCACATATTCCGGCTTCAGTAAGTGCTGGGTTAAAGCAAGTGTAAAAACACAAAGCTATCAGAGTAGCTATTTAGATTAAAATTTTAGAGAGTAAATTCAGACCATGATCTAGCTTTAAAGTATAAACACCGAAATTTAGATAGCAACGTGTGAGGTAGGTGTCTAAACTCCCATGACAGAGGGTAAAGATCTAGGTTTCAATTCACTAATTTAAACATAGACATCCAGTCACATTGAGATGTCCGGGATATTGAGGATATTCACACATGACCCAGAACAGTATATTTAAGTGTCTTTTAAGGTATTGTCTTGGTTTAGATTAGACAGATGACATTATGAGATCTAGGCATATGTATAAATACGTGATTGATATGTGGAATCAGGTGAAATGAAGTATTCCTTTAGTGAGCCTGCAACAAATAATATCAGCTGAAAATTGAGAAACCACTAGGAGAAAAACATGCTAAAGGAAACTAGAGGTTCTGCATGAAGCAGGGTTACCATCAGAACTATTTGGGTGGCCTATCGGAAGATATAATCACTTATTCATTCATCCACAATATTCATGTCTGGAACACCAAAATGAAGAATATAGTTCTGAAGACCAAAATGAGCACCTCAGGATTTAAAACTTTAAATCATGGAAAATGTCCAGTGCAAGAACACTTATGCTCCAGTTATTTAATTGTTGATTGTTAATCATTTTCCATTGCAGCAGCTGACAAATTCCAAGTTTATCCAAATACATTGGCTCAACACTCAGTTCTGTCTGCTGGAATAATATTTTTAGCACTGTCACTCTGAGGATGTAAGAAAAAAATCTGGGTTGTTAAAAGAATATATGTGTTCATGTTACCATGTATGTGATTGCTAAGAAATGTTATTCAGACATGGCAGGTCATCTCTCTAATACCAATAGGTGACAGAAATTAAATCGTTCCTGTTTTGCCTAATAATCAGGTTTTGTGACCAGTGGATCAATTTGTTGCAATATCCCTATAAATAAAGGACTGCTGCACTGGAGCTACCCAAGTATTTAAAGTTATTTCATTCTATTGATTGTTTTTGTTTGGTTGGGGGGTTTTGGTGTTTGGTTTTGGGTTTTTTGGTGTCGGTTTGGTTTTTTTTTTTGGTGGGTTTTTTGTTGTGTGTTTTTTGTTGTGGTGTTTTTTTGGTTGTTTTTTTT
>VYXH01005280.1:90508-122611 GCA_013397275.1 Burhinus bistriatus
GTTTAGTGGCAGACCTGGTAACGTAGGGTCAATGGTTGGACTAGATGATCTTAAAGGTCTTTTCCAACCTAAACAATTCTATGATTCTCTATTCAAGTTTTCAGGTTTAACTCCAGGCAATGCTAGAAAATATAGGTCTATGTTCAGTCCTCATCACTCAGACGACAGAATATTTGTATTCATCCATTCTTATAATATTACATTGAAGTATCTTTCTTTTTTTTTTTTTCCTGACAGTCTTGTATTATGTTTCTTTAGCTATTCAGACTGTGCTGTTCATTATTACTGTGAAGCCATGAGCTGATGCCAAAGGCTGATTGCACCCAGGGCTGCAAGGAATGCAAGACAGAGGTAGATACTACTTGGAATCCTCTGGTCCTCCTCATCTCTAGTTGATTTAATACATCAATGTCTGGGGTCTCCAGAGAGAATGGACTGAAAATTTTTGGTGTTAGGATGAGATTTAGCTTGAAGCACAGACTACATGTTGTGGAAGATCAAGACTTTGTCATCTTGCTGTGCTTCAGCAGGCTGCTTTTAATTTTAAGGACCAATTGCATCCCAGTCTTTGTTAGTACAAAATGCTCCTGTTTGTGCTAGTATCTTATTTATCTTACACGCTAGACTTTTTATTTGTCCACTATTAAATAATTGCATCAACTGGCTTTTATCTTCTACCTCCAGAGTTAAGAAAGAACACTTATTCACTGTTAATTGTAAGCAAACCTTCATCCTTTCTGTAATTGTCAATTAGAAAGTACCATAACCACAAACTACCAGAAACCAGGAATTATATTAAATATATGTCAGACAGGCAAAATGTAGTTTCTAAAGTTCTAGAGTCTACAGCACTTTGGATTATGTTTTGATAAAACATGTGGAATACACACTTTACCTGGAAATTTACCTGGAAAATATTTGGAGAAATATAAAAGCTTTTAACTAACTCCTCCATTAGACTGAGAAGAATCTTTGTGCACTCTCAGTGGGCCTATACCTTCTTTACAGAATACAGCTGCCTTTTGTAGTATGAAATAATTTTTTTTTTTAAAAAGAGTTACAACTCTGCCTTAATCAGACTCCTTGGCAGTTAGAACCCAATGGTTATATATTACTCATATAAGCAATATAAAACATGTCAACATATATGATTATTGAGAAAGAACAAGGTGCTTAAAAAAAATCAAAACATACTTGCAGTGGTAAATTCTGTTAGAATTGAGTATCTTGCAATATCTCTTTCAGTGCCGCTTTTAATTTAGCCTTTAATTCAGTTGGGATTTGCAGAGTAATGTCTCAAGTTTATGCATGTTCCAGGATGAGTTTTCATAGGACCTGGCATGAACAAATTTTACAGAAGACTACTGCAGGGATTCAGTGTGCTGATACAGAACTGCAATTTCGAGAGGAGCAAGGTCATTAAAGGTTATTCGTCAGTCTTCCCTAATGAGCTGCTCAGCCTTTTCAGCATTCATGTGTGTTGCTGCTGACACAGGTCTCCCAGATCATGGTTTGTCACAATTGCTAGTCTCACCTGACTTGAAATGTTTCAACCATCTGTACACATTTCTCAGTTTCATGGCTTCAACCTTGTACAGTTTGCATATTCTTACGAGTCTTTTTACTGCCTGAACTTTCACTTTGCAGAACTTCTTTCCTTTTCTTGTTATATGTGGTGCCATTATCATCTCTTACAACGTTCACTTCACTAGCATTCAAACAACTGCTTTAGAAACTCTCAAAAGCTGAGAAGATATGGATGCAGAATCCTGAAAAAATTTAACCCTAAACACATTAAGAAGATATTTTTTCCTCATGTTAACATTAAAAGACTTATGACACTCAAGAAATTTTAATAGCTCTGTTTACGGTTTGTGATAATAATACAGCTATTACCTAAGAATTTCTGGAAAATCTATTGATTTCTGAATTTCTGTATCCTTCAGCTGCAGATGATGAAAACTGAAAAAATATACTCAGATGTGACGCTATACATTTGCCATCTTCTTGTGTTCTTCTTTCAACCTTTGCTCTTGGATATAGTCAGAGACATGACTGAGCTCAGTGACCCATGGTTAGACTTGGTGCAGATGTTGCATATTTACCATGTTTCTATAAACCTATTTTATGGAAATTGACCATCACAACCACTCTGTATTAAAAGTAATAGGAAAAAGGAATACATGCAATGTTGTTAGTTGACTTTTTTGGATTGGGAAAAGAATCAAGAGGTTCTTAGAAACCAAGTAAAAGAAAGTAAGTAAAATAATCCTTCTGGAACCAGATAAACTGAAATTAAATAGATTAATAAAAGAGCCACAGTAAATAAACAAATAAATAAAAACCCAAGCAAAAATGCCCCAACTGCTGTCTTGAGAAGAAAAAAAAATATATTGCAGAGAAAGGATTCTGAATCTTGATTTGTTTGAAATTTGTACTCAAAGAGAGTGAGGAGGGAGAAAGGGATGCTGGAAACATTCAGAGGAGCTGGTTACATATAAACCTCAGCTCATGAGTTTCCTTTTCTTTTTCTTTACTGTATATATGTAGACAAACATAATTTTAACTTGATTAGTGCAATAGAACAGGTTTTGTATTTCCCTGGTGAAATGCATTACTGATTAAAAAAAAAGGAAAAAAAAAAAAGAACTTTAATCCCAACATTCTTCATCAAACTTCAGCTGTTAAAAGCCTGTGACCAGGGAACCAGAAATGCAGATATTTGTATATGTTTCCACAACTGTATACTGGTTTTATTTGTATGCATTCTTTTAATAGTATAATCCAAATGCATTTTACTTGATAAGTTTTTATGCAGATCTTACAACACATTTTTCTACCACATGTTGGAACATTTGTGCAAAAAAAAATCCCATCTTTATGTTTGAAATTTATGGGAACACAATTAAAATGAGAGGGGTCCAAAGGTATCAAGATAATTACATTTTTCTAATCTTACTAAACAAGATAAATTACCTGCAGGCCCTCTTATAAAAGATGAAATCTTCATAATAAGTGAATTAATCAAGCAGCAGCTTGCTACTGCACATGCATTTATAACAGGAATGATTCAAAGACTTATTTTATGGGGAAATTAATGGAAACAGGCTTTTCATTCTTCTGCACCAATTGAAAACCTCAGCAACCAGCTGCCCACTTGTCAAGAAAACAGAAAGAAGCTGGAAACAAAGATAAATAAAAACACCTTTTTCCTGGCACTTTTGAAGAGAAAAAGCAGCTCTCATTTACAGCAGCCATCTGTTTGTTATTTAATATGGGTGAATTACATGCTGTAATGAGTTTGTTTCTGCATCACTCAGTGCAATGGAACACAAGTTCACTCTCATAATGTGCAGCAGTTTTTAAAAGCTAATCATTTAATTGGACACAATAGTCAATGACAAATGGAGATGTAAAAACTCAGCCAGCTGTAGAGTGAATATGTAATCATTGTGAAATCATATTATTTTACATGCTTGAAGACTCTTTAATAGTAGCTGATGTTGGTCAGCACTACAGACTCTGAAGAATGGAAGAAACATGATGAAAAGCAGCATTTCAAAACCATTCTTAATATAATTGGGCTATATTCAGGCACATGTTGTAGCTGCCATTAGGTTTAGGTACTTTATCATCTCCAAATTGTTTAGTGGCCTCTCCCAATTTTTGTTTACATTTGCTTTCAACATTTATGGTTCAGTAGGCATGATCTACAGTTTGTTGGGAGTCATCTGATTAGTTTCTGTTTAGGCTCCCTCATAGTTCCCACTGACTTGCTGTTTGTTTTATTTATAACGCTACATTAAAATAAACAGAGAAAAGTGGAAGGAGTGAATCTCAGTGACAAAAATGGATTCAGGGAATCTAAACTTTTGTTTAGATGGTTTTTATTTTGTGGCCAGGGATTTATCTGTTTTCAGAACTTCGTAAGAAAGCAAATGAATTTGCAAATGTGTTTTTCTTTAGACATCTCACAGATTCAGCCAGTCTCTAAGCTTTAGCCTATTTCAGTAGAATATACCCTTTTTCTGTTGTACTAAATTTATGAATTCTTCACTTGTGAAGACTGAATAAGCATCCTTTATTTTGGTTTAAAGATAAAGCAGGAAAAGCAAGTATAATGTCTATATCTTATATCTCTGGTAAAGCAGGACAGATCTTTTTTTGGGTAACTATTAAAAGAAGCCAACTTGAACCAGGATTCAATTTATGTTAAAAGATTCGAAGACCTGAAGAGATTAAATGGAGCACATCAGGTTTCTGATAGCATGTTTGAATTATAGAATCTCCTGGATTGGAAGAGACCTTTAAGATCATTGAGTCCAACCATAAACCTGACACTGACAAAACCACCACTAAACCATGTCCACCAGCACCACATCTACATGTCTTTTAAATACCTCCAGCGATGGTGATTCCACCACTTCCCTAAGCAGCCTGTTCCAATGTTTGATAACCCTTTCCCCATGAAATTTTTCCTAATATCCAGTGTAAACCTCCCCTGGTGCAACTTAATGCCATTTCCTCTCATCCTATCGTTTGTTACTTCGGAGAAAAAATCAACACCCACCTTGCTACAACCTCCTTTCAGGTAGTTATAGAGAGCGATAAGGTCTCCCTTCAGACTCGTTTTCTCCAGACTAAACAACGCTAGTTCCCTCAGCCGCTCCTCGTAAGAATTCTGCTCTACAGCCTTCACCAGCTTTGTTGCTCTTCNAGGGTGTAGTTGATCCCCTCATCCAGGTCTTTGATAAAGATATCAAACAGAACCTGCCCCAATACCGAGCACCACTTGTGACCGGCCACCAGCTGTTCATCACAACTCTTTGGGCCTGGCCTTCCAGCCAGTTTTTGATGCAGAGAAAAGTCCATGCATCCAAGCCATAAGCAGCCAGTTTCTCCAAAAGAACGCTGTGGGATGTCTATTTCCATCCTGTTTCTCATTGTTACATAAGGGTCTGTGTACTAGGAGGTAATATAAGCAGATATATCCAGCAAATTTTAAAATATGAAAAGGTAAGAAGTGGGAAACAATACTCATAGATAAAACTGAAGCAATTAAGTTTATTTGCTCCTTCAAAGTTTTAAGAAATTCAAGACAAAGAAAAAAAACCACAAAAAATGAAAAACGTATCACCACAACAGCTTTGGGAGAGGGTACTTAAAAGTGCCAACAGGGGTTTAAGTAGCTAGAGAAGAAGGGATAAAGAGAAGCTTCAGAGTAGAAGAGTAACAGATAGGTTATCTCCTTAGACATAAAGAGAAAATGGGGGAAAAGGCTTACTGATGCCAAAAACATCCACCCAGGAAATAAGATAAAGAGAAATGCACTGCAAATTGGAAAAGCTTTTCAAGCACACATCACAAACATAATCAGTAGGAAGGAAATGTCATGCAGTTCCTAGTAGATGATTAAAACCAAGTAAGGAGAATAAATTATAAAGTACTTTCTAATACAAGAGTTGTAACTAAAGTTCAGAAGAGCTGACCATGTTAAACTTATTAACGATGCACACAGGATGAAAGGCATAACCATTTGCATGGAGCAAGCACCAGTTAGAGTGGCAATGGACAAAGAAAAGATGAATCCGTCATAAGTTCCTTTGTGGCTGACTTTCTGGTTTTTGTAAGACAACGAGAAATTTTTCAATTAGTGCAAGCAGATTGAACGGTCACACCACTTCTTCTCCACCTATTGCAACCTGACACAGTGCTGCACGACTTCTGCTGTCCCTAAGGCTCTATCCCTTCTTCTTCTGTAATCCTATCATTCCCATTAGCAGCAGTAACAAGAGCCTAAATATAACACGCTTGGTGGTGGGTGGATGGAGGATAAAAATAAGTTATATCTGTATAAAAGAAATATGGGGTTGAAGCTTAATCATGGAAGGAGAAAGGAGAAAAGTAACTGCATGAATAGGGGGTGAAGGAAAACGATGATTTTTTTGCATAGTGCAGCATGCAAGATGATGCCAAAGCTCAGATCTGAATCTGTAGCTGTTGTGCCAGACCACAACTTTAGAGAGAAAGTACGAATATCATGTTCATGAGAGAAAAATGACCAATTTCAGAAAACCAAATTAAAGTGCCTTATGTTTTGTTTTTAATACTAGATTTCAAATTTTGAGGAATTAATGAAGTGTACAGAAATCCTCATGACTGTGTACCAATTTTTTTTTTTTTTTCTGCAAGAGAAATAAAGTAATATAATGTCATCTGATCTCATGTTCTCACCCAATCTACATGGATGACACCAAGCAAAAGTCTGTGCATTACTTCAGAAGGTTTACCTGAAGGTTGAAATGAACAGAATGGGCAGACATGTTCTGTGAACACTTTGTTTCAGAAAAAAAACTAAGCCACTGATCACTGTAAAAAATTCTCAGTAAGAAGAATATCAACAGTTCTATTAGGTGTACCCGTTTTAATTATAAGGAATATTGCTTATTGAAGATATTGTAAGGAATCAGTATTCATCACATTTGGAACTAAACCTTTACTGACAACCTATCTGCATATGATAAATAAGTATAAATTGTGGCAGATATCACTGAATTGTATCTCATATTGATAAAACATAAACGTAACTGAAAGGATATGATTTTTCAAATCTAGCTGGCAGTGCTAAGATTGTGTAATGCTTAGGTCATAAGAAAACCCTTTGTATCATCGTATCCTTACTTTGTTTTTCTCAGACAATTATGTAACACTATTAAAACAATGGCATTTGTTAATGGATAATTTATTTCAACTGATTAATATAGACTTTATCAGAATAATTTAATCTTTGAGCTTGTTTCTGAGAATTTTGTGCTGAAGAAAATACCAGATAAAAAATTTCCTACAGCAAATTAAAAATGATAGCTATTAATTTCCCCATTTCATTTAAAAATGTCTTAAAATCAAAACACATACTTCAGACTTCAGAATCATGCTTTTGACTTTTTCATCTCTCCATTTCTCCATTTTCCCCTCTCTTTTTTTCTGTCACTTCTGTATGGACAAGGAGTCAGTAATAAAGTGTTTTACTCCCACATGCTTCGCAACTACTACTGGGAACTATTCCAGTATCGGTATCAAAGAATGTAAAAATAAAGGTAATCTCCCTTGAAGTACTATCTTAGAACACCAAGTTGTACAAAGTCCTTGTAAGTTGGAGAGAGCTGAGCACCAATGAGACTCAAGTATTTTGCTCCCACAGTCCCTGTCTTGTGGTCCATCCACTCGAGAGGTGTGGAAAGAGAGGTTGCCAGTGAAGACTGAGGCAAAAAGTTGTTGAGTACCTCAGCCTTCTCCTCATCTGTTGTTACCAGTTTGCCAGTCTTGCTCATTGGTGAGGTACACTTTCTTTGGTTTTCCTTTTCTGGCTGACGTACACGTAGAAGCCTTTATTATTATTCTTTGTCTCCCTCGGCAAATTCAGCTCCAGCTGCACTTTGGCCTTCCTAACCCCATCCCTACACAACCGGCCAACATCCCTATACTCTTCGCATGATACCTGTCCTTTTTTTCCACTGCCTATGCATTTACTTCTTGCCCTTTAGTTTGACCAGCAGGTCTCAATTCATCCACGCTGGTCTCTTGTCCTCCTTTCCTGATTTCTTACACCTGGGGATTGCGAGCTCTTGCACTCTGTGGAAAACACCTTTAAATATCTGCCAGCTCTGTTCTGCTCCCTTGTCTCTGAGGGCAGTGTCCCAGCCTTTTTGCTTCTGTTACTTGACCTTAGCACAGATACATGGGGGGAATGATAAGACTATAAAGCGGTACAAAGCCTATTCCTTCTATGCAGCTTCAGATATGGGCCAATGGTGGGTAGCATGGCCTCTGTATGAACGTCAAGTCAGACCATTATACTGTTGGGTGCAGTTCAATGCAGTTCTAAGAAGTGATGAGATATGTGCTCATCTTGGTGTTCATTTCTCACACTCAGTAGTGTTTTAGTGGCTTGATTTATACTTATGTCAGAAATATTGTTAAAACTTAATAACAATCTTTTTAAAAACGTTTGAGCATACACTCGTGTTCTTTAGGATCATCAACATTTACAGGCAAATCTCTATCTTATGTTTTCTGCAATCCAGAAAGAAGAAAAAAGTGTAGACTGAAAGACTGAAAGTCACACCAAATTCAAACTTTTTTGTTTGAAAAAGCAAAAAAAGACTGCTTTACAGTCAAATTCTAAAGGCTTCTTGGTTATAGGAAAAAAAAAAGAAAAGAAAAAAGAAAAGAAAGAGAATAAAAGGAAATGCCATAGACAACAAACCTAGAAGAAAAAACTTTTTTCACTTCCGAAACAAGTACTGGCCACAGAACAAGACCATACTTTTCACCTAACTACAGGCTAATGTTATATCTAGTCATTCCAGAAATGAGGTTTAAAAAGAAATTGATTTACTTGTGGTATTTGCAATAATGTTATAATGGCATTTAGTTAGTAGGTTTTAAATAATAAAAGAAGGGCTATGTCTCAAAGAGATATTACTGTGACAATGAACTTCCACTCATATTGAGGTTTCCACCAACAGATGACAGAAAAATCTCACTTCCTTTCAACGGAATATCTGAAAGTGTCACCTAATGGATCACCTGTTAGTAATTCTTACTTCTAACTTGAAAGTTATAAAAAGATTCAAGAGTTGGTTTAGGGTTTTTTTCCTGATAGGATTGTTTGCATAAATTTCACAATATAATTTTACTATATTTTATATTAATTTACTGTATTAGTTGAGTAATCATTTTAGTCAAGTTCTTGCAAGATCACATTTTAAATATTTTATTATTCTGTGATTGTTGCCTTGAACTTCTTTTTTTAGTTCTTGCCTATGGATCAGAACTTTTTGTGTAAAGTTCTTCTTCTCAAAGTAAAACAAGTTTTCAACGTGTTTGCATGAGGTCCCTCTATAAGCTCTAGATTTGGCTTTTAAAGGTGCATAGAGGACATTTATAAGAACATTGAACAGAATAATTGCCTAACCACCACTCAAAATGCTAGTTTTAGTCAGAGTTGAGTGCCCAACCTGCTTAGACATCTTCCTGAATCATGTTAGACCCTGCCATTATGTTTAAGTGCCAATATATTTTTGAAAACCTAAGCCCTGTTGACTATGATGATGAACACTTTAACAGGGAGAGACACCATTTTAGATTTCAAAGGATTTAAAATAATAAGTAGACTCACTGTCATCCACTGTTTTACTACATCAAGTAAAACCTTCAGATTACAAAAAACCCCGAACCCTAAATCTGTATGCGGCCAAGAGATTTGAAAACATGAATTTATTTGCAGAGATTAATACTTTATTCTACATGTTCATGCATTTACTTTTTATGATGAGTGAGAAAAGGAACATTAGATAACATTCGCATAAATCTAACATCAAAATTAGAGTAAGGCACCTGAAATTTGCAAGAAGTCTGAACAGAATGTCATTAGTATCTTCAACTGCATAGGACCAAAAGGGAGAGTTTAACCTCTAGGCACCAACATCTTAACCATTTACGCTAAGTCTTCTTTTTGTAGTCAGTGAAGAGCAACGTACACTGCTAAGGAGTGATTTATCTCGAACCGATGTAAACATCTACAATGTGGCAGCTGAATTCACCCAAGAAGTGCCTATTTCTGTTGTCTATCTGTAAAAGCAGTTTAGACTAACTTAGAGGCAGGTGTCTCCCCTATAGATGTTAAAAGCTATGTTAGAGAAATTCACACCATAGAAATTATATACTCCAGCTTTTAGCATTGTGGCAATATTAAAAGCACTCAACAAAAAGTGACAAACAAGTGCAGTTCTTTCCCTAATCAGTGTGGATTGAAGTTCAAATCGGATGTCTCCAAAGGCAGTATGTTGACTGTCAGGCTAGAAGCAAAGGTTAGTTGAATTAAATGCAAGGAATATTCTCCACTCTCTTTTCACCAACTATGTAGCTAAGATGTCAATAGTCACTCTGCCAAAGTCAAGGAGTTAGAGGAAGCAAGCTTTCTAGCTTAGTGAGGAGGGCATTCATGGCAGGGTGATCACGGTCTTCATCTGCGAATCCTATCATAGTTCTGATATTGTTTACATATTTTACCCAGTGACACCTGGAATGCAAAATACATAGCCAGGCCCCCTATGGATCTGTGCCTTAGAGTCAAAAACTGAACAAGATATGACAGGCAAATCTCAATACAAGGGTGACAAAAACAAAAATGACAGTGATGCGAATCTAAATTTTTGTAGCCTCCAAGGGTTTGTTGGTGTTATATTTTTTTGGATAAGAGAAAGTGAGATACTGATGAATCACCAACAGGCTGTTGCTTCTTGAAACCAATTTGAGCAAAAAACTCTCAGTAGAGAGTTTTTTATACATATTAAAATATATATCATATTATATTACAGTTGATGTTACTACATATTACGAATCTGTGAAAAACAGAGCAAGCCTGTTCTAGACAAGTCAGCAGTAATGTTTTATGGTATTTGAACTGACATTTTGCAGGCACCACAGATTCAATTAGATCAGCTATTTCAGTATCTGTTGAAAACTGTAAACATTTCCATAAAATGTGCTCTATATATTGTACATTATGTGACATAATGTTACTTTATAAAGTCTGGTAAAACGCCAAACAAAAATGATCCTTTGTTTAGGCACCAGTGTGTGCCGCCTATAAACTTTCATGCCACCTGCATGACTCTGAGAGCAGAATTCATAATGACATAGGCACTGCCTAATCTAGGGTAAATCTTTTACTCCCTTCTAGTAGGATCTTTATCAGCAATGACCCAGAATGACAACCAATCATTGAAACAAAAAGCTTGTATACAGAGGCTGAAACGTTCAGCAAGTCGGTCCTCCTCCCACTTGATGGGTGCATCTCTGTTCTCAAAATGTTTCCAACTGAATGTTTGGACACTTTATGTTTAAGTCTTAACACAGATGGATTGAAAAGGGAGGCATTGTATTTCCATTTTCTGTGTCTTTATCTTTCTCTCCTCAGAATTACGTGGACAGATTCTTAGCTAGCGTGTATCTCTGCAGCCCTATGAAGCGCAGTGTGAAGCATCTTTCTCACTGTTATCTAGCCAGAGGAATGCTTATGGCTGAGAGTTTTTCACATCCCAATTATTCTTTAGCAGAAGAATTCTTTTTTTTTTTTTCATAAACCAGACTGCTGTAGACATACACCTAGCTGTGTTCTTACCTATCTTGAGAAAGTACCTCTTATAAAATCCTTTCAGTGCTGTAGCAGAAAATTGTCATGAGGTTACCTTACAGTATTTTATTTCAACATTATTTATACTGCTGATCTTTGCCTCCAAATAGTGTTTATCTGTTATGAATTTGTTTTAGGATCTTTATCTTTTAGTGTGTTGTGAAAACATCCTGAATTACATTACAATGATTTGTTTTCTATCTTGTAATTGCATGTTACAGGTAAAATTGTGACTGAACTTAACTGAAACTACAGGAATGAATGAAGAACCATATACCAGCTGTCCTTCAGTGTCAGTATATTGAACCTTAAAACATGGAGAAGAACAAGGAGTGACAAATGTTATATTTTCCCCTGGGGTGAGTAATTCTAGGTGGTATTGAAAGGACATGCATAAGGCATATACAGAACCTTAATTCTGCCTTCTGTAATATGCCAAATAGGGCAATTCACAAGGGGAAAGATAAGCCATGTATTATAAAAGGCAGCAGTAAAATGACTTCCCCCCTTCAGCAAAGGGAAGCAAAAAAAGAATTGTGACTGTCTGTCCCCGGGCTCCTCCTAGCACAGGACAAAGTTTAAAAGCTTGGTCTCACGCTATGCGAGTAGAGCGTTTAATCTGTTTTAGCTGCTTTGCCTTTGCAGTGAATTAATAAATTTTGCTGGTGGAAATAGGTTGTCCAAGATTTTGTCTGACTAATGGGATTACTATAAACAGTGGTGGAAGTTTGTCTTAATACTCGTTTACAACAACTACAAAAAAAATAAGGCAAATAAACAAAGAATAAGAATAAAAATGTTAAAAGATTACAGAAGTTAATGGAAAGCAAGAATAACAAATGAAAATACACACAAAAAAAGCAGCAAAATCAATAGATGTGCTGATGTACTTGGTTTTATGATGGAACTTCAGGGGTTTGGGCTGAATTTCAGCTATTTCATATCTCTGTTTATAATGGAGAGATGATATAGACTATGGTAACTTATGGGGTTTATCTCATACATGTGAGTGCCTCATAACTTATTAGTAGTAGAAGCCTTAATGAGTTATGTTAGACTTCTCTTGCATAGCCTCCAAAGCTTGTAACTTACTACAAGCCATGAGCGCTATCATTAATTCAGCACTTATTCAGACTTAGAGATTCATATCCAGATTTTGAGAATTTTTCTGATGCTTCACCAGTGATGCATGAAAACTAGAAATGAATACGAGAATGTAAGGCTGATGTAAATACTCTGACCTACTGTTCTCTGTATAGCCAAGAAAGTACTTCTCTTTCTCTTCAATTTAATTAAATCAAGGACTAAGAAATTCCAGCAGTTTACAAGATCTGTTCTTAAAAGGGTAAGGTTTTCAAGATGCAAAGTATCCACTGGTTCTCAGTGGCTTTCATAAGACCTGGAGGGTGGTCCGCAACAAAGAAATTGTCTTAATTCTTTCAGCAGCATGAGTTTATGATCCAGAAACTTTGAAATCTAAAATCCTTTGATCTCAGTGCACCCTAACCCTGGGTGGACTTATCTTTTTTTATTTATTCGGGCTATAATATTTTTTAGGCTACAGATCAGACTGGTATGTTATGAAAGTTTTCATATGGAGGTAACACTGTACCTTTAAATATAGTGAAATCTGATTTTAGAATACTTATAAGAATAAGGAAGCTGGGTTGACTCTGTTTTCATTAGCACTCACTGTACACTACTGTATGTATTTACCTACATCAGCTAAAGAATGACCTCAGTGGAATAATTCATGATTTACAAAGAAGTAAATGAAAAAAGAATCATGACCAGTAATTTAAGATTTTCTAAGTCCTATGCAAGTAACTAGAATTTCTCCTCACCAAAATTATAAGTATTTCAGTATGTTGGAAAATAAAGCCAAAGCTTACATGGAATTACACAAGTAGTTATTGTTACTGTTGTTTTATTGTTGTTGGGGAGAGTTTATTAGCATGTGATTTTAGATGGGGTAGTGTAGTTACCAGTTCCTAGTTATCCTGTGTTGATTTTGTTTCTGGTCGAGTAGTATAATTTAGAAAAATGAGAAGTGCCAATTTATATAACTAAAGCAGTAAAAAACCTCTCTAGCACTTAAAAATTCATTCTGTGTTATTTGAAATTTCCTGCCCTTCTCATTTTTATTATATCTCTGGTTGTGGTCATTTGTCCTGCATTTCAAAGGGCAAGAGCTTATGATTGGTTTCTGGCACTGTTAAGAAGTACATTTCAAAGGATTTACATGATTTAAAAAATGTATTGACACAGGAATAAAGAAGTTACATTTCAGCTCTTTCTCTGAAGAAGGAATACGTGACCTGGACAGGACAATGTACATCTCAGAAATAGGGCTCTTATTTTGTAGGGTGCCTTCCTGAGGGTTCAGACAGGCAATCTAATAAGGTTAAAGCTCTTGCTTAAGTGGCTCCGCTTAATCCATGATAAATGTTCCCTTAAGAGCTGCAAAATATGATTGTGCATGTACACAGTGTAAGTGTAAGTTATACAGGTACATCCTGCATTAATTACAATTTCATCCCAAGAAAGTCTATGTTCAAAGAACAACAAGATTGCAAAGTAGATCTTAGTAACTGTAAGTAATCTTCAGGTGTAAGTAAAACATACTTGCTGCTGCAACCTTAAATCTGCCACACCAGGTATATGCAATACGGTATAGTCTTTCATCACAATCATATCAAAAAAAGCTTCTCATTATGAATAAACTCATGAGGTAGATTTCGGATTGCTTGATCAGCCCTAATTCTGGTGATTCCTAGCTTTTAAGTGTTCGACTTTGAAACTTTAAGTTATATCTTCTTAATGTAATGTCTGTGGGATTTTTAGCAGACACATTAGTGTTTTATCACACAATTCTATCACACAATTACTTGATTAGCGACAATCTTAAACGCTGCTCTCCTAGAACTTCAGCACAAACTTCTTGATCTAAACCAGTTGATGGCTAAGGGCAAAGTTCCATGTTCTGTGAATTAGAGAGGGATCATGTAACATGCTGTCGTGGATGGAAATATTTGACACAGTTATGATTTAGTAGCAATTTAAAATTTATTAATGATTCAAGGTAGATCAACAGTTAAGTTTTAGCAGCATTTCATTATTAACCACTTTAAGGATTTACAAGATGATTAAACAAACTAGTTGAACAGAGACTTAGTTACAGATTCGAAGACAGCAAGATTCACACTAACTTACTATAAGGTATCCTAAATCAATACATATACATATAAGAACGAACATATAAACACACAACACTTAAGGGGTTGCAGATACAGCCACAAACAAGTTTTTAACTATTAGGACAAAAGGTCCCTTCCCAACGGGCAACTCCAATGAGTTGACAGGTCCCCCTTTTACATGTGCACAGACCAACATTCAAATCCAGTAAAGTGTAAGAACATCCACACTTGTAAGAGCTAACGTGCATATACAGAGTTGGACGAAAGAGAGCTAGCCTATAGTTTAAAATTCCCCTTTTCGAGTTCAGAGCAAATGCTCCCAATGCATCAGTATTCCTCAGCAGGTGATAACTGGGGCTTGATGGGGATTTGACCCACTCTGGTCTTCCAATCCTCAAGGTGTTTGCCTGAGCAGCGTCCAGAGTCAGGGGAGTTGCTGGTCACAGCCCACTGCAATCCAGGAGAGCTCAAAGGGTCTCGCTAGAATTGCTACTTATAGGGTCTGAGATCACAGAATCACAGAATCACAGGGGTTGGAAGGGACCTCTGGAGATCGTCTTGTCCAAGCCCCCTGCCAGAGCAGGGTCACCTAGAGCAGGTTGCACAGGATGGCGTCCAGGCGGGTTCTGAATGTCTCCAGAGTCCGAGACTCCACCACCTCTCTGGGCAGCCTCTTCCAGTGCTCTGCCACCCTCAAAGGAAAGAAGTTTCGCCTCATGTTCAGGTGGAACTTGCTATGGTCAAGTTTGTGCCCATTACCTCTTGTCCTATCACTGGGCACCACCGCAAAAAGACTGGTCTCATCCTTTCTGCACCCTCCCTTTAAGTATTTATAAGCATCAATAAGATCTCCCCTCTGAGTCTTCTCTTCTCCAGACTAAAAAGACCCAAGTCCCTCAGCCTTTCCTCATAGGAAAGATGTTCCAGCACCCTAATCATCTTTGTAGTCCTCTGCTGTACCCTCTCCAGCAGTTCCCTGTCCTTGAACTGGGGAGACCAGAGCTGCACACAGGACTCCAGGTGCGACCTCAGCAGGGCAGAGTAGAGGGGGAGGATAACCTCCTGTGACCTGCTTGCCACACACCTCTTGATGCACTCCAGGATGCCATTGGCCTTCTTGGCCACAAGGGCACATTGCTGCCTCATGGTCATCCTGTTGTCCACCGGGACTCCCAGGTCCCTTTCCACAGAGCTGCCTTCCAGCAGGTCAGCCCCTAACCTGTACTGGTGCATGGGGTTATTCCTCCCCAGGTGCAGGACCTTACACTTGCCCTTGTTGAACTTCATGAGGTTTCTCTCTGCCCAACTCTCAAGCCTGTCCAGGTCACGCTGAATGGCAGCACAGCCTTCCGGTGTGTCAGCCACCCCTCCCAGTTTTGTGTCATCAGCAAACTTGCTGATGGTACACTCTACCCCTTCATCCAGGTCATTGATGAATATGTTGAACAGGACTGGACCCAGTACTGACCCCTGGGGAACACCACTTGTCACAGACCTCCAACTAGACTCTGTGCCACTAAGCACAATCCTCTGAGCTCTATCTGCCAGCCCATTTTCAATCCACCCCACCGTCCGTTCATCCAACCCACACTTCCTAAGCTTGCCTATGAGGATGCTGTGGGAGACAGTGTGAAAAGCCTTACTGAAGTCAAGGTAGACAACATCCACTGCCCTCCCCTTATCTATCTGTCCAGTCATGCCATCATAGAAGGCTATCAAATCAGTCAGACATGACTTCCCCTTGGTGAATTCATGTTGGCTACTTCTGATAACCTCCAGATGCTTTGAGATGACACCCAGAACCAGCTGTTGCATCATCTTTCTAGTGCTGGAGGTGAGGCTGACTGGCCTGTAGTTCCCTGGGTCTTCATTCTTGCCCTTTTTGAAGACCAGAGTGACATTGGCTTTCCTCCAGTCTTCAGGCACCTTGCCTGTTCTCCAGGACCTTTCCAAGATGACGGACAGTGGCCCAGCAATGACTTCTGCCAGCTCCCTCAGCACTCACGTGTGCCTCCCATCAGGATCCATGGACTTCTTGATATCCATTTGACTTAACTGATCTCTGACTTGATCCTCCTCAACCTCTCCTTCCTGCAGATTTTTTCTGTTACCTGTAAAGTCTGGAACTCCTGAGGGCTGGCCTGAGCAGTAAAGACTGAAGCGAAGAAGGCATTCAGTAGCTCCACCTTCTCTGCATCATCTGTCACCATGGCCCCTATCTCATTCAATAGCAGGCAGATAACTGACTTTTGTCATGTATTTTTCCACTCGGGCCCAACTAGAAAGACGGAATATTCTGGTACTTTCTGTCAGTTGTGCAAGTCCAGAACTTGGTAGACCTGTAAGTTTTAGTATCATCTCCCTTTGGGCCATGATCGGATGTACTAGGTTATCAGAAAGTGATAGTCCCAAGCGATAGGGGAAGCAGGAGCCAGGCACATTAAGGGAGTGCCTTAATGCCTTGGTCCTTTATCTTTCAGAATTCATGCCTGACATCTCCTAGGTTGGTATGCGGCCCAGGGATGGGGAATTGTACCAAGTACCAAGAGGCCAAAGTGGAGGGGGGGGTGACACCACCACACATGCCTAAAGGGTGGGTATCATTCACAGAGAGTCTAAACAGGACCAAATATAATTTAATAAATCAGGTACCAATTATGGGCCATTTCTATCGAGCCTACCATCTTTTCTCCAGAAGAGATGAGGGAACTTCAGAGAGCTTCTTGAGCTGCACCTCTTTTACATGGTCAACTCCAAGCCAATAGGAATGGGAATGATAAGGTAATCATTTTTCTTACATATGAATGACTGCTTTACCTGATGGAGAAGAAAAGTTTTCAGGTAAGAGGTACGTTATCTGTGCCATGTCTGACCAGAGATGCAAGTGGAGAAACAATAAGGAATCAGAAGATTTTTATTTACATGTAAGTAAACTTAACTATGGATTGGTATGTGAAAAAAATATGTCAAAGAATGGTGAAATATGTACTTGTGAGTGGGTACACTCTACTGTTGACTGACACTTTCAGAGAAGAATTAGAATGCTTTTGGTTCAGAGTAAGTATTAAACAAATATATGAACATGCAGAAGTTAGTTTCATCTAAATTATATTTATACATGGTATATTTTCTCTTTAAAAAGAAAGAGAATAATTAACTTTCTATGCTAAAAACAAGCATAGAAATCTATTTATCCCAGTTTTATGACTGTTAAGTCTCTTACACAAGACATGAACTGAAGTAATAGAATTTTTACAGAGTTAGAAAACTTAGGTCATCTTGCTGGGTGAGCTGATATATATATACATATGAAGCTTGCCAAACCTGTGAGCCATGATGAAGGAGCTTAATTAAAGTTCATGGACAAATTAGAAGTGAGAAAAAAATAGAGCAGCAAGAAATACATTAATTAAGAAAACCCGTATCTTAAAAAGAGCAAACCCAAGAGTATCAGTACAGTAATAAGTAACAGCAGGGGTGACCATCAGGCAGAAGATAAAATGGAGTAATATGGGGTAAGAAAGCAAGCTGGCCAGGTGTAAAGTTGTTATAAAGTCCATTACACTATGACTCAAGAGCAACACTGAAGAGCTCCAACTGAGTTGTGTCGGAAAAGCTATCCTTTACCTGTGTCAAGGAAAGGTCCCGGGAAAGTATCTTGTGTTTGACATCAGAATGGTTTTAGGTTATATTTGTCTCAGCAGTACTGTAATTCTATGTTCTTGTATGTCTTTTCTTAGGCTTTTGGATCTGTTTAATAAATAAAAGACAAGGTGTATATTTAATGTAAAACAAATAAAGAGTACTTTGTCGCAGTGAAGAGAATAGATTTCTGATATTCTGCGAGATTTTTCTTTAGCATCTATAAGGCTAACTTTCCAAGACAACAATATACTTTTCAGGATTCTTTTATATTTTGGTCTTCATAAAAGCTCCTCTGATTTTTATTTTCCAGATTCCCTGCAATTTCTTACTAACTTTTTGGAGTTTTTCTCATTTGATTGTTGAGGTTTTTTTCTGCTTTCCCTTGACCCCCCTGCCAGGTTCATGAGTGCATGACCTAAATATATTGGTCTATAACCGTGGGTAGAATCCACAGATAGTCACCATAGTTTCTCTCTAGAGGACAAATAGGTACTTCTAGAGATTGGTTCATTTAATTTTCGTGTATACATATTTCTGTCTGTAATAGGTAGTTCATTAGAGATGTTTACACTGTGCCTGACGCTTGCTGAAAGGAATCTCATGCTGTTTCATACTAATGGAAAGCTGATGAAAATTTGCTGTTTCAAGCAATTAATATTAACAATTTTTATCACAACTATAGCTGTCATTCTGCTTTGTGGTGACAGCAGCTGTAGCAAGGCTGTGGTAAAGGCAAAATAGGCAGTGGATCAGACACCATTTTATAACTCCTATTAATTTCCTGCCCTGACAACAACTGCTTTGTTTACGTACAGAGATGCCTATGATTTAATACATTGCCTAGAAATTTTCAGAAATCACTTGAAACAGTTATTATTTATCAAATCAGGACAAGTATTCAATTTTAATTGTGGTACTTTTAATAAGCTGTTTGATTTTAGACAATTAAACCTGGATCTAGTTAAAATTAATTGTTAGGCTAGTTCATGTAAAAATGATAATAAGCATGTGTCACTTGTTTCTTTTCCTCACGTTCTTCCATAAGAGAGACAGGATTGGAGAAGATGGCAAATGTCCCTCAGTATCAGCTGTAGTCTGTTAGACTTTTTTTTTTCCCCTTTCATTTTTCCCTATTTTCTCTGATTCTGCTTTCACATTTCTCCATTGCTAGGAATAAATATGAAATATTTAGAGAAAGAGAAATTAAAACTATTAAAAAGAGCAACTTTAAAAAAATGAAAAACAATCAGAAAAGTCCCGTTTTATTTTTAAAAATTTTGAATGTAAAGCTCACATGCACACTGCGAGTTTTAAGCAGCTTCACAAACATGTAAAGCACACTACGTGCAGCCTGTGGTTATCACATAAAACAGGTTCATATCACAATTCTGAAGCAATTAAAAATCCAGCTATTGTGATGGTGTAAGTATAATATTCTTGTCAGATTTTCAGGATGTCCAAAAAGCTATCTTAATGTGGTATTTAACATTTTACTTCATTATGTAAGTAAAATGAACAACAGTATCCTTGAAGGTCTAAATGGACTTATTTACTGGACTTCTATTTTCTCATGAACGGCACACAAAATAACCTCTCATTTTTTGAAGGTCATGTGACATTCATACCAAATAGGTATAAATCTAGGTGATTTTCAAATTGTTTCTAAACCTTTTACTCTCCTCACTTAAGTCCAATATTTATTTTAACCTTGAGCTTCTTAAGACCTGAAGTAGGAAGCTTCAGAGTGTTTTAAAAATCATATCTTTTTTAAATCTTACTCATTTGAATGCAAGTGCCTTACAAGCTCAAACAGTGTTGGCTGTTCTCATTGAAGTTCATAATGCCTTAGATATTCAAATCAGCTTTATGCCTTCCATTTGTTATGTAAATTGGCAAACTTTATATATCACATGGTTTATCTACATTAATACAGCTTTCACTAACAGGACTTACAGGAATAGATGTGTACTCTAAAGATGCACATTTTTAGTACCTTGAATTATCATAAAAACATAAAAATAGTGTGTATTGCTCTACTCTAATCAGACTCATTTTTATGTGGTTGTTGAAAGCCCTTTTACATTCCATTCTGTGTCTGGAGGTCTGTGTATAAAACCAATTCAGAAAAAACCAAAGTGAAGACACCTGCTGGCTTATAACACAAATACTAAAATATCTTAGAGCCTGCTGAAAGGAGAATTGGAACAATATGTCATTACTGAAGGCTCACTTGCAAGTTCTAATGTATTATAATGAAAACAGTATGACAAACCTAATGAGACAGTGAAGATTTGGGTAATTGTTCCTACAATATATGGTAACTTTTCCAGCCGTTATTGGCAAACATAAAACCTAATGAGATTTTATTAATTTAAATGCAGTACATCTGCAAAACATTTCCTTAGTTGCAGTCTCCTCTGATAATCTTCTTTCCCACATCTACTTGATCTTTTTAAGTTAATTGTTCTGCATAGTATGCTTTCCAAACAAACATACAAAACACTTACCATAGATGTGCATTAACTCATTTTGCCAGGCTTACTTTTTGTGGGTACACTTTCATACAGATTGAATAGACTACAGCTTCTTCCCTCTCTGTGCAAATATGTATAATGAAACTTGTATTTTTACTTGGAATTCGATTAAGGCAGCATCTTCACATAGAGTCCAATTTTGTCACTGTTCTTCGCATTAGTCTTCCAGGAGTCCTATGGAAGCAATTCACATTTTGGAAGAGTAATATTTACTATGACTGAATAAGGTCAATACAGTCATACTTTAGAATTTCAATTATTTTTCTATACAAGCTTGTTGATAACTAAAACATACATCATGTTTATTATCTGGCTTTTTATTTCCTCAGTCTAATAAAGCCAAAAAGTTTTAAGGAAAATTTCATAAATAATCTACCTACTGATGTAAAGTTTAATTGTGTACTTAACATTTCTAACTCTAACCAAGCATGAAAACATCAATAACTAAATTTTGCTATTACCATTTCTTTGAATAACTAGCGATTAAACTTCATTACAAAACTGTGATATTCATCAGGGTTTTCATTGAAATGTTGATCTTGGATCATCCTGTAAGTTTGGTTTTTAGAATCCTGGCATCTCCTCATGACAACCTCTCAGCTGCAGCTCAGGTTCAATGTGTCTGGAAGAGTGGTCTTACTCTTTTCTTTCAGATCTCCCTTCTGCCCTATTTTAGCCGTCAAAATGTTTCAGGTTCAGAAATTGAATGTTGTCTTTGATCTGTACCCCCTTTCAGGTACTTGTATTTGGTCTATCTATGATCTTTCTGTACATTAATTCTGAGATGAGCATTTTTATGCAAACATATGTCTGAAATAATTTGCTAAATGTTCAGATAATCTTTCTTAACGCTTGCTTTGATACTTTTCCTATAAACACCTGTAAACCTACACTGCTACCTTCCTAAAAATCTCTTTAATTAGAATTACACAAGGCATCAGTGAAGCTGTACTATATTTACTGTATGGAGACAACCATGAAGGGTGACACTTCTCTTTAATGTTTTTTTTCGGTTGGTTGGTTGTTTTGGGAGAGTTTTGAGTTTTTTGTGTGTGTGTGTGGTTTGGTTGGTTTTGGGGTTTTTTTTGTTTGTTTGTTGGTTTGTTTATTTTTGTTTTTGTTTTTGTTTTGTTTTGTTTTTTAATATTTCAGTCATCTTTTAACTAATTTTGAGGTTGCAGTTTCCTTGGGGTAGAAGCTGTCTTCCTGCCTCATGTTTGTATTATGTGTGTATTTAAGTGATATAGGTGAATTCATCTGTCTTAAATAACTGTGACATAGATATATAAATCTAGCCTAGTTATCTTATGCTGTATACTCAATGGAGAGCAATAGACACCACATAAGAGAGGCATCTAGGAAAGATCAGATGATTTGCCTTCTCAAAGCACCATTTCTCTCTACTACCTATAAAAGCAGACAATGGTAGCTATCTTAGACCTTGATGTTACATTTCACATCTATGTATTTCAGGTGTGATGAATCCCAAACATAACATTACAAAAAGCTTCACTCTTTTCTCTTTGTAATTCTATACACTTAATCTATTTCTGTAACTGAAGAGATTCAAGTAAATTTATTTTTAATATGTAATCTTTCTTTAAAAATATGTAACATACTCTTTGTAATTATTTTCATGAAAAACAAATATTTACAAAGTGTTGACCTTGCCATAATGACTGATTTGTTACTCAGTCGCTCAGAATTAAATGCACTTCAGATAGTGCTGATTTCTCGTTCATTTTCTCCCTTGTATTTAGTGTTGTATCTTTTTCAAGTTACAATGTCATAAAAGGATGACAAGAAAAGTCTTGACTTTGCAGTCTTGGATGAAAGAGCATTTCTGGATGAAGGTACCCATAACACACTGCCAAATCATGGCACAAAAAGCAATAGAGCTGTCATGAAGTTCAAAAATTATATTGTCTCTGCTAGAATAACTGGGAAGAGATCATATTCAGTTTTCCCTTGAGTTTTGCAGGTCATTTTGGATTTATAGCATAGCATTTTATTACAGTTTGTGAAACTTTTAGGGAATGTAGTCATCTTTATCAATTATTCTTGCACCTGGTCAGATAGTTCTGCACCACAGTATCACAAAATATGCTGAAATGAATTAAAAAAATTTCTCTTAATTGTCCATCATACACTTTCTTGTCCTTGCCACACATTCTAAGAGACAGGGCGCAGACCGGACTCAAAGCTGAAGTGAGCTGCATGCTTGGAAAGCACACAGAACCTGGGTCTGCAGGAGGCACTACTAACCAGAGACATCTTTCTCATAGCCTAATTCTTATTGGAACCATATCTGGCTATAGTAAGATTCTGATCTAAACCCTTCACTCATTTGGTGAAACTATGGAAATTAAACTCTTCTGCTCTGGCTAATTGAGACTTTCTCCTAGCTTATATGAAAATCAAAATTGCTACAAAACATCTGTCTTCCCTAAGTAAGAGTAATTCGAACTCTGAAGTTTGAATTGGGAGCGTTTGGGGATATGACAAAGGGTGAAATCAGGAAGTGTCTCTCTGCCTATGCTACTAGTAGTCATAACTGCTAAGGAATATACAGACTAGTAATTTACTGCTGTCATGAACTTCCTAACACAGGTGAGAGCATCTGAAGGCAGATACAACATTGTATAAACACTCTCACCCAGTTTGTGATGGCACATCAATGCTACCAGACTTTTGCTGGTAGCAAATTTCTTTCAATTCCTTTCCATTCCTGTATTTGAAAGTTAAGTTAAAATGTAGAGTAGTTTTACAACATTTTTGTTATAATGATTCTGCTTAGTTCTAGCAGCACTGAATACGTCTGAAAAGACAACTTTAGAATTAAAGCTTCAGTAGAAGCTCCTATGCAGAGCTTCCCAGCAAAGTATCCTGGATATCTCAGTTTGTAATCTTGCACCATTTATATGACTGCATACAGCCAAAAGGGGGTGAGAGGTGTGTCTGCCTTTAGTAAGCCCCTGGGGGCTAATTGTAAAGTATATGAAATAACCAGTAGGAAAAAAAAAAAAAAAGGAAGATAGTCTGTCAGCCAGGACAACAGTCAAGGGAGACTTTAATCAGCAACTGGCAGCCTACTTTTTACCCCAAAGACTGCATAAAGTAAGAAAGGTCTTGGAGGTCTGCCAAGGAAAGGGAGCTCTGAGCTTAGTAAAAGCATGACAGTTTTCATTTTTCTCAAAAAAACCCCCATAGATTCACAAGATTTCCCTCCTATACTACACAGCATTTAATATAGTAGCAGTAGTAGTAGTAGTAGTAGTAGAGAACGGAAAGCAGTGGTAAATCATACCTGAAATGTTTGAATCCCAAAACCTGAGAAAAGCTAAACCAGAAGAGATTCCCAAGAAAAGGGATTATTGCTGGAAACTATGGAAAATATTGTTACTTACATAGCATCAGGCTAGTTTGTGTCGGCAGAGACCTCTGGAGGTCTCAAAGCAAAATCAAATTCATTTTTAGGTCAGGGTGCTTAAGGCCTTTCTCCCCCATGTGCCACTCTCATCTCTGCTCTCATTTTTAAATGAAACTCCCACAGCCCCCTTCACCTGAGAGATGAATTTTACTTTTATGTTCTTCTTCTTGTCCCTTGGCTGTACTCTTTATTAGATAATACTTAGTATCTTGATAACAGTGAACGTACTTAGGCTTTTGCATGGCTGAGGCATCTGGTTAACACTGGACCTAGCCTTCATGCAGCCCCTCATCACTGCAGTCACTTCATGACTGCAAACACAGGCTCCAGTCTGTTTTAAACTCAGCAGTTTTCCAACCAGGGAAATCCCCACAGACTAGAAGCAGGTGCTTTATAACATCCGATACCTACACACAGGTTAGATATGAACAGCTAACCTTATTTTTCCTCTCCACCAGCCATGCAGAGCCAGCTGCCCAGCAAGTGAGGAATGTTCTCTGCTATCCCTATGCAAGTCAGGCTAAATATGGCTATTGTCTGACTTCAACTATTTGCACCTGAAAGTAGTAGAAGTAGTCCCAGTGGCAACCAATTAGTAGAAACACCGCAGGTGAGATGATCTAAAGTGCATGACAAATGCAATATGTCACTAAGCTCTTTAATTTATCACACGTATATCACCATCACTTACATAATGTGTCTGTGATAATATATCTCTTAGTGTAACCTGATTTTAAACACTAACCTTATTTTAAACACTAGGGACACGGTGATTCCAGTGTACTCTGATTTTTGACTCTACTTGTAGTAATCTGATGTATTTAATATCTCACCTCTTTTTTCTTTTTCCTCCCTTCCAAGACTTTAGCAAGCATTTTGCACAAGACACTGTCATTTGGTTCTTACTAAAATCCTCATCCCTGTTCATGACATGTTATGAACTACTGAATACAGAGGACTGTATATTTTGTCCAATATAAACAAAATTTTAAGTGTTGTATGTATGCCTTCCTATATGTATCCCTATTCTGTCTCAATCTGATTAAAGTATGTATGTGTATTTTACAGTGTGTTGTAGTATCACCCAAGCCTGATTTACCTTTCATGCAAAATCCCCATTGGCAAAACCTGTAAAACACAACCTTACCTCTATATACCGAATATTCTTTTTTAACATGTGAAATTGTGTAGCTGTTATTACTTAAAAATCTGACCTTTATTAGAAAGTAATAAAGTTTTGTACTTAACAGGAATGACCTACCAAATCAAGAGCAGATGATCACGTGCTATAACCAAGACTTCAAAAGGGAAACTAAATTTTCTGTCCATTTACTATGAGATGTCATACCTAATTCACATGCCGTTTTTATAGTAGTAGAATAATGTGCAATAAATTCATAGATTAAACACCACTCTATTCCAGAATAATCAACCAAAAATGACAGCTGATTGATTTCTTTTCTTGAATGAGAATTTACTTATTGTTTAATTGATTTTAATATTCTTCAAAAGGTGGTTTGAAAGTCATATGTTTAAAGAAAGCTTATTTGCAAAGCTAGTGTATTTTTTAACATAAATACAGAAACATGACTGATTTTGACTGCTAGCGTGTCTTCCCTTCTTCTTAGAATAATGCAAGGAAATTTCAAATTCACAGCCAGCAAATATACCAATACAATTAAAGGACTTGTCAAGAAGTTTCAGTTTTAAAAGTTTGCAAACATTTTCATGTCGACTACAACTTCTTAACTTCAGTTGACATATTTCTTTTGAAAGAAGTAGTGAGCGCCTGCTATAGCATGAAGAAAAAATAGGTGAAAATCTCCCTCGGGTCCTATGATTGTAGAACTCAGGTACTATAACTAGCAAGAAACAGATGGCTCCACAGCACAGAAGCATTTTAAAATAAACATTAATACAAGTTGGGATAAAATTCTTATTAGGAATGCAGTTTTAATCATATTAACTGTTGTTGACATTGGTACTTAAAACTGTTTCATAGATCCTAGTGGAAAGAAAAAAATCTAATTAATGTGAGATATGATGAATGTATGCCATTAACTGTATTATTTACAGTAAATAGTCATCTCCTGAAAAAATGAGTATTATTTTGGTTTCATGAAACATAGTCTATAAATATTTTTAATTGCTTTCCTGATATTTTCAGTCTGCTTGTTACTAAAGTCTAGTCATTTACTTGTTCTAAAATATGTTCACTGATTTATATGTCATACTAACCTCAAATATCTTCTATAAGGAAGGTTGTGATTCTTTGGCTATGTAATCATAAGTGTTTAATTGACCATTAAAAAAGGCAGCCATTTTTTTATAGTCAACTTGACTAGACACAGAGAACCAGAATTTGTTTTAATTATTATTTTCTAATAGCTATACTACAGTACTGGAGAGTAGTACTATAAGGGATGACATTGGAGCACCACCTAGAAGGTCAGCTTTGAAATAATCTTTCAGTTTGCTGTTTCTGCTGTTTCCTCTGGGTGAGCAGCTTTGTCATGAATTCACAAACAGCACAAGAAATGTATTAATCAGCCTCTTTTCATAGGCTATGAAACAGATTACATTTTGGAGAATGCATTTCTCCTCAGATTTTTTTTCTTCATTGAGCCAGCAATGTGCCCTTGTGGACAAGAAGGCCAAAGGTATCCTGGGATGCATTAAAAAGAGTGTGGCCAGCAGGTCAAGGAAGGTTATCCTGCCCCTCTACTCTGCCCTGGTGAGGCCACATCTAGAGTACTGTGTCCAGTTCTGGACTAGATGATCTTAAAGGTCTTTTCCAACCTAAACGATTCTAAGAAAGACAAGGAACTACTGGAGAGAGTCCAGTGGAGGATTATGAAGATGATCAAGGGACTGGAGCTTCTCTCATGAGGAAAGGCTAAGAGACCTGCTCTGTTTAGCCTGGAGAAGAGAAGACTGAGAGGGGATCTCCTCAATGCTTATAACTATCTGAAGGACGGGTGTCAAGAGGATGGGGCCAGACTTTTTCCAGTGGTGCCCAGTGATAGGACAAGGGGCAATGGGCACAAACTGGAACACAGAAAATTCCGTCTGAACATAAGGAAAATTTTCTTTAGTTTGAGGGTGACAGAACACTGGAACAGGCTGCCTAGAGAGGTTGTGGAGTTTCCTTCTCTGGAGAGATTCAAAACCCGCCTGGATGCATTCTTGTGCAACTTGCTCTAGGTGAACCTGCTTTGGCAGGGGGATTGGACCAGATGATCTCCAAAGGTCCCCTACCATTCTGTGATTCTGTGATTCCATGATTCCATGAGAAGTACAGAAATATCATCTAACCTGTTTGTATCCTTGCTATGATATTTAAATTCCCAAGTACTATTTTCAAATCTGTATTTCAGTTTAGACATATTCAATAGAACAATGGGAAAAAACAAAAGAAAAAGTCCAGATTCACCTGTTTAATAAATAAATAAGTGTATTTAATAAATATATGTAAACTCATCAGTTTGAAGTTCAGAGCTGGATAATAAGAAGTGAGTGAATTCCATCTTTCCAATGGAAGATATTGGCGTATTTGTGTATTTCATTTACCTCCATTTAACTCCTGCTACACCTTTCCATGTGCCATTCAATTCATGTTTTGTTTTATTCTATGTTAAGTCACATATTCTTGAATTCAGTGAACACGTGTGAAGTTAACAAGGATAGCATTGATTTCTGTCCGTGATTCATTTCAGTATCCAGAGCTTAAGAGCAATGTTTACAAGATACTTCCATCCTGAGTGGAAGATTGCTTGAGTTTGTGTGATCCTTCAGTGATCCTTTCAGCCTGAAATCAACGTAGCTGCATTCTTAGGTTGGGAAAGTTTAGTGACCTGGGCTGTCAGCTCACCCACAACTTTGGAGTTGCAAGGTAGTCAATAGGGAGGCTAACTTTGAGCTGTGGGTTTTGAAACACCAGACAGCCTGGAAACCAACGCGCCAAACTCAGAAAGATAATTAGATGTTTCAGTTTTAGAGAACCATCATCGTTTAGCAGACTCATTTTGCCAGGAAATTCCTTCACATCTGCTGACACGAGTCCTGTTCATCTGAGTAAATGCTGATGTCTACAATATAGATGTCCAAATCTCAGCTAATCGTGTTAGATACCTTTATATTTAAAAGATACCTTTAGAGCATGGTTCATCTCATCCTAGAGTAGACATATACATTCAATCAGATAAATTAGGCTCTTGAAATAGTTATTGCTCTCCATTGACTAGAAAATGATCCTGTAATGACTAGCTGGAATGTAAAAGTCTGTGTTGTAGGTGTCTACATTTAGATGAAATTAATTTCTTCCTGAAGATGGCTTTCAGCTGCCTTATCACAGTGTCATGTGAGATGTCATATATTTGCTGAGACACCACATAATGCTGAGGTATATGAAAAAGGATCACCTGAAAAACGGCATTAGGTAGCTTGTGTTTAAGCAACTGAATCCCTCTCCAAACTCTTGAATCATCTACTTAAATCTCTAGATGGTTTTATAGCGTATAAGTAAAATGAAACTGAATTTCACACAACCATTCACAAATTGGAACAATTCGGAATGCCAGGAAAATTTAAGCATGTGAACTATCTTGGTCATCTGGCAAATGGCATAACTTTTTACAACCCAAAAGTTAAGGACTTTCTGGTGTTACCTTTTAGTCTACAAGAAAAGAAATTTTGTACATATCAGCTAAATTCAGTTTAAGTTTTCAACATAAACTGCCATTTACAACAAGACTACTTGCAAGTTTTTCTCAAATTTCACATTGTAAAATCTTTTCAGTTCACTTATTCCCCTGTAACATAAGACTTATGCAAATGGTTTTTACCTTAGATCCCAGAAAACATTTCAGGCAATTTACTTTACAGGACCTCTTTGGTCTCCAACTGTGATACAGACTAAGCCAGATATCTCCCTGAGGAGCCAACAGTGGAGGTAGCGGCAGTACCATTCTTTACAGAAAAAGATTGTTATGGTGAGTTTAAATCTGGGTTTCGAGCCCTTCTCACTTTGTAGAAGATTAGTGCTACAAAGCCTACACCCAAGATGAATGAATCACCCATGTAAACAGGCGTTCGTCATGGGACTAAATAGAGGAAACTCAAAAAGTTATCTGACTTCAGTATAATGACAAAAGCACTGAGATATGATTGGGAGACTCCATATTACAGGAGCAGGTTTTGTTTCTGTCCTGAAACAGTCACTATGAATTTCACTATATTCCAGCAAAGAAGGAAACCTTTGTCTTTCACTTAAGGTGAAGCAAATATGAATACAAAAATTCTAGACAGCAAGGAGAAAGAAGCTGTTTTAATTAAATACAAACAGAACAACAAAAGGGTGAGAGAAATAAATAGATTTTATGGGGGAGTCAGGAAAAATTGGCAAGAAAAGGTGCAAAAAAGAATAGTTCAGGAGAGGCAACTGGACTATACTACCTTGAGCATAAGTTCTTTGAGACCTCATATGCTGTGGGGATCTAGCAGAGGCTTAGTCCCACATGATGATGTTTGCAGAAACAAATTAGAGAACTGTTCTGGAGACTTGGGGTAGATGATTGTAGGAAGGCAAGAAGATATAGACGAACAAACATAGGTTCAAATGTGAGAACTAGAAGTCATTTAGTAGGAAAACTGAGATCAAAATTAGGAATTAAATGGGAAAAAAAAACTTTTCTGAAGAGTATAACACTAAATTTGAACAAAAAGCTACTCCAACAAATAGCAAAGCAGCGACTTGAGCAGGGGGGGAAGCCAGATAAGAAGAAACTTCAGGAGATATAAATCAGATAAGAAGTTGTTGTGGAATAGGAAAGACTGGGACTGCCTAGGAAAAAGAACTAAGAAAAGAGCAAGGGTACTGCAGAGAGGACGGCCAACTATGGAAAAACCTCTGCTTTTCTGGAGGAGCAAATAAAATCAGTACGACTCCATGTGCTAGAATTTCAAACTCAAAGTGAGTTTGTTTTTTAACTAAGAAAATAATACAGACAGGCCCATCTGTGTTAAAGGAACATTGTTACACTTGCAAAGTTGAGCAGTAAAATTTAAGGAAATGCCATAACTAACATGTTGTCTAATTTACCACAGCTGCCTTCCTGCAGACATAAAGAGCAATGTTTCTAACTACGTGATGCAGTTTAAATGCTGTTATAGCTACTACTACTGAAATCTTTCATTAGATTTAATGACATAGGCAGAAAAACAGACAGGACCTTGGACATGTATGTACAAAGTTTGTACTTCTGCTTACATGATCACCCCCTAATTTTTTCATGGCAGATTACCTGTAGAAAGAGAAAGATGATCTCATAGTCCAAGCAAATAAATACTACTCTGGAGAGGTGGATCCTTTCACTACCTCTATTTCACATCTTCTGACTGCTAAAGGCAAATCATTTATATCAATATCTTGATGGTTTACCACTAGTTATATAATCCCTCTTTTCAGAGAACTGGACTTCTGAGTTGAGGTTTGTCTTATTTATAGAAGTGTAGATGGCCCAGAATTTTGATTGAGGCTATAGGAAACGCACTTTAACTATGTAATGCCCTACATGGTGTTCAACACCTGACATTTATGATTAAAAATTCAGAAAAAGTAAATATTTTAACCTTTTTCTCTTTGCTTCAGTTTTCTTTCACATGGTGTGAAAGCAAACATATTAATATTTTGGAAGTATCATCATTACAACCTCACAGAAAAGCTTAGATGAAAATTTATAATACTGTCTTCAGAGCAAAATATGCAGTAAGAAATTCCTAGGGCCTAGGACCACACTTTGAATGATGTAGAGAAAGAAAATATTGAGTAGGTGTTAATAAATGAATGCCATCTGTTATCTGCATTAAATGAGGAAAGGCTTACTTGAAAAGTGATTGTATAATTAAGGTCTGTTGCAGGTTATGTATATGACATAAAGAGGAAAGATTTAAGGTACGGTAGACCCCTACTGCTGGCATTCCTTGATTTTTAAGTGTTCAACTTCACAATATCACTGTGCTAAAAAAGTCTTTGTGTGTAATGGCATAGACATAGATATAGGCATCTGTCTTTGATTTGAAGTAATGACATGAATGAAAACCATCATATTGAATATTCTACAAATTTATCTGGTGATATTAGAACTTACTGTTATTGCATTTCTTTGAAATAGGAAAAATGTATTGCTGGGAAAAGCCATGTTCTTGGAATGATTTTCTATATACTTGTGTGTGTATGTAAATGTATATGATCTATATGCATCGTATGTACACATATAATCATTATCTGTTAGTCTATATAATTATATATATTATCATAATTCATATCAATTTACTATTATTATAAATCATCCTTTATAACAATGTTATAGTTTTTAACTTTGAGTCATATACTGACACCTTTGTTTATGATTGCCCTATTCCCTTTAGAACCAGCAAAATATCAGTGGAACTATCTGGCTCATCCAAAATTCAGTGTCTATTTTCACTCAGCTCAATTGTAGACATCTAAATGTCCAAATTTAGAGGTTTACAGGACAAAATCAAATCCATTTCACTACAACAATCAACTGGGAAAGCAATCACATACTTCATATCTGGAATAACCATGAAAATAATTAAAAGTAGGGTACGTATATCAGTATATATTTTCTTTTGTCAGCATATTCTCATAATATGATAATATAATGTGTATTTCATAATATAATATAGCATAATATGTTACGTATCTATATAATTTCATCTTATTAAGTGATCTTCTAACTAGAAAACAGTCAGACACTTATTGGGTAACTGATAATACTTTCTTGTGAATCTTCCATTTCTAGCTCTACAGAAGATCAGGTTACATGACTTTAAAACTATGAGAACACTCTATATTTAAAAATGAATTCATTTTCTGTTAGTTATAGCAGAGATTCCACCTCTTCATTTCATCGATTTTCAATTAAATATCTTAATTTCTGATACATATTTGACTGGACTGGGAACTTCAAGAAGATTTGTATCTAAGGTTTCACACTTGTTTGGGCTTCTTAAAGTAAAAAATACCTGTTATTTTCTGTTTGTTTGGGTTTTTTTGTGTTTTTTTTTTTGTTT
>VYXH01005280.1:122675-135333 GCA_013397275.1 Burhinus bistriatus
TTTTTTTTTTTTTTTTTTACATTTATTAAAAACTAGACCTGAAAAATCAAGTTGTATTTCACTAACTTATGTACACAGTCTTTGCCACAGTACCAGTTATATTTACCACTTTTCAAAATAACCTCTGTTTCCTGCACTTTACAAGGGAATTAAAGCTACTAGGAAAGAAATTGTCTTCAGCCATTATTCGCAATGATTTGGGGATGTGGTAATAAGACCGCATCTGAGGCTCTTCCCTCACTACTCTTGCAGCACTACTGAAGTCCAATCATGAAAATGATTACATCCAGGTAGAAAAAATATGAGATAGTTTAGAAGATCAGTTAGTCTCAGTAAAGGGAGGAATACATAAATTGGAATGGGAAAGCCGTAAGGGTATAAACCACTGACAAACTGTTGTAATCCTATAATATCAAAAAGAAATACCTTTTCTCCCGGCAGAGAAGACAGATGATGTTTTTCAATAATTTCTAATGACTAAAGGGGAAAGTTTTGTATAAAAATGTTCACACGAAGTTTTCATCTGTTTTTCTAGAGCAACAAAACTGATACAAAATTTGGCATCTTTTCTGAACTACTGCATAGCTGTGAGGAATGTAGAAGAATACTGCTTATCTAATGTAACTTCACTTTACATGTTTGTTAAACAGCTTTTTTTTCTTACTATCTCCACACACTACCAGCTAGGTGCATTCTTGACTTCTTTCAGTGGCTGACCCAGAAAACCTTATAGAAAAGCTGTGTTACAAAGAAATTATATCTTCAAAATGTACTTGGTTAGTCAAATATCATATTCAAAGTCTAAAATTGCTATAATGGGAACATGTGGAGTGAATTTTAACTGTTGCAGTAAGTTCCCACAGATCATTTTTGCAGATAATACCAATTAAGAATTTCTAAACATTCAAATGTGTCTTGCTTTATAACAGGAAAAGCAACTCTAGAAAAATATGAAAATAAGTGTCTATGTAGAACATTGATATAGCTCACATGAACCAAATGGGAAGATAATGAGAATGGTGTGATTATCTGCCCCCTTCAAACATCTTAACTGCAGTAATAAACTTAGGGTACAGTTCAACTCAGTCAAACCAAAACCCTACAAAATTCCTTGCACGATAGGGATGGAGACTTGGAGCAGCAATTAGGTGAACCATTTAGAATGTGATTTTTGGTACAGAGCCAGGTTAGGCCAAAACACTGAATGGAAGTACCTGATACTGTATCACTTTTCCATCTTCCACCTTAGGGTTACACTGGTTTATTTATTTATGTGTGATGGGCAGGAACTGGATCATCATGTACCCATCTGGAAAGAAGCAAAAGATATTTCTCCTTTGCACCATAGAATAAAACATACAATAGAAGAAGAAGAAGAAGAAGAAGAAGAAGAAGGAAGAAGAAGAAGAAGAAGAAGAAGAAGAAGAAGAAGAAGAAGAAGAAGAAGAAGAAGAAGGAGAAAGTTTATTGGAAACTGTTTTTTTCAAAGCTTTCTGCTTAGCAGAGCTGAAAGGGTAAGTATAATTTCAATTTAAAATAAAATAATTTGACACCTAAATAAACAGTTAATCTTTTGCCAATTTGCTAAAGCACTGGAGTTAAATGTTCCTTTCACTGCCTAAGAGGCACACATTTGCGTATGTTTACCAATTAATTATTTAAGTTGAATGAACAATGACTATTGTCCCTTAAAATAATCTCTTCTGTTCTTCAGAAACAGTAAGGAATAAAGGAAACCGGTAGGGAAAGTCAGGAACTATAATTCCTTACATCTCTGTACTTTATTCTTACTGCTTAAACTGTTGCTCATGGCCAAAGCTCAGAAAAGGACATTTGGGTACATGGACTTTTATTTTGATCCGCTATATGTATTATATTCTTATGAGAGAATGATAAAATCTGAGCTTTCAGCAATACTGTCATGTGCATGACAATATTGAGGTGTACTGTAGATTACACCTCAATATTTTTACGGAAAGCAGTTTTTATGGAAAACAGTTCTTATGGAAAACAGACCAAATATTGCAGAATCCCATTCAGTATGAAAGATCATGAAACATAATAAAAGTAGTAGTTTTAGTGCAAATAACTTGATTTGTATCAGAGGTACACCAGACAACTGAGCTTTTGTATCATCTTGGATGTAAAGAATTTCTTCACAAAAGAAACGCATGCCATCAAATATTTACTATCAAATTTTTATGGAATACCATATATGTAGAAATATTCTGGAGAGTACATGAAAGATTAGATCCTCAGATGGTATATACTCATTATTACTTTGTAATGGATGTTAATTTATAACAAAATGTACAATTTTGAAAATATAGAGGTTGACTGGCATACCACTGTTTTGTTAGTGTGTTTATGCTAGTCCTATGTTCTTGAAAATGAATTCCCATTCCCAACAAAATTTTTTGCTTCATTCTGTTTTAAACAGTGAATAAAATGTTTTGTACCATTAGATGAAGAAATTAAACACTCAGAATTCATGCTGTAGTCTTTTCAACACAGTATAAAAAGTCAGTAGTTGTTAACCACTCACATTAATAGATTTGTCACTAATAGCTTCTGTAAATTTATAGGCGGTGTACTTAGAATATATAAGATAGGTTATGTGACACTTGTGATGTTTCATACTGAATATGAAATGAAGCGAGGCAACAAACCTAGGGCATGAGAGTTAGAGGAAAATATTTTCTGGCAATCTATTTCTTTGAGCTATGATATTAAGATTACAATTTTCATGAAATATTGAAGGCTCTTAGAGACATTTTTGGACAATGGAGAGTTAAAAATGAGCATGTTTTTTGCATTTTTTTTTAAAAATTCTGTATACATCTCAGGGTGACAGATATGCTTATATTCTGCAGAAATGTGTTTCTGAGTGACAGGAGCCTTGAAATGTTGTTTATGTGTTTAGCTCTGAATATCAAGGACATGATTTAGTAGAAAGCCATCATGTTAACACCATTAATAGCATTTTCACCAACATTTATAATGCTGTACTGAATAAGACCATTTGCTTATAAAACAGACTGTACAGTGTTTCCACATCTGAGTCACTACTTTTTCATATACTACCGAAAGTTAAAAGTTTCCTATTAAAACAGTCATCCCCAAGTAAAGAAATATATTAATTGATGAGAGTTCTGCATCGAAAACATGAAGGTATATACTTTTTTGTTGTTGTTGTTGTCATTGCCAGAAATTCTGCTTGCATTTTCTATTATTAAAATGAATGTCAACACAGAGAAAAGTATGTTCCTGCTGTCACAGGGTGTATGCTTAGACTACATCTGAACATTGTTTTTCAGGGAGAAGTGTTCGATGATTTGATCACCTGTCAGACGTGTCTCTGTGAAACGTCTTGCAGAGCCTTCAGTTCTCTTTCTCTTACCATCTGTGAAGCAAAGAACAAAGGCCCCTTCCCTATAAGCTATGCTGGTATAGAAAAAAATCACAGGTATCCATTTGGGGCTTTTGTTGTCCACGTGGAATACTTGTTTCTTCCACAGAAACATACAAAATCAGTATCACAATTTTTTTTTTTACTGTTTGTTTGCAAGCCAATATCTAAACATGTATTTCTACAATCTGCCATACCTCTCCTCTTTGTTTTTTTTTTTTTTTCTTTCTTCGGAGTTTCCAGAATTCTTTGCACAGGTATATCACTACAATAACATATCATGTATGTTTCTGTAATGTAATGTTTTACATTAAACCACTAAAGTTGCAACATCCTAATAGTTCTTAAAACAATGATTACCAGTTGAGTTTATTGAATTGTTCTTTCAGCAGAATAGGTTCTTGCATTTTCATGTCTTGATGACATTGATTCATGCTTAGTCAAGGCATAACAGGCTACTGTTATTTGTCCTGATGCTCTATGCACCTATATCATATCGCAGCTTGTCCAACTTCCCAGCCAGAAGAAAGTATTTCAGCTGTATCCTCTTATAGTTTACAAGGATCTCTCACGTTCTCTACAGCAGGAGAAAAGAAGTATATAACCATCTTTTGTCAACCCAGTAAAAATTCTATGAAGTTGTAAAATTCTACACTTGCTCTGATAGGACTAGGGGATGTCTTGTTACTTTTGTAATATTAATTAATGATAATGATAGTTTTCAGTAATAAGTGTGCTTAATATCATGTTCAACTGTATGTCCAAGTATCTATGGAAATCTGAAGGTGATGGGTAACAAAGCTGTGCAATCAACATTTATTCAATCTTTTGCTCTTGACCAGTCTGTACAAGGTAGGTCGATGTTGTCAAATATTAGAAGGTAAACATAATTGGAAGAAGAGATGGAGGTATTGAAGTGTTTGTTTTGGTTTATTTTTTTCATAAAGGAAATGCAGCTGTCTGGGAGGTGGCTCCAGGATTAGGAAGCAAATGAGAGTGTTCATAAAGCAGTAGTTAGGTGCCTTATTGCCTTTGTGGCAGTAGCCATAGACATGTAGATGTTTAAGTTACACCAGCTAAATTTTAAAACTAGGGTTACTCCAGATTATGTCTTTTAAGAGATCTTTCTGTGGAATTCTTTCAGTTTTCAACAAAGGACATTACACCAAAGACCAAGCCACATGCCTTTCAGAATACAGGAACCTTCAGGATTTTCAAATGTAAAATCAACATTCAAATAGGATTCTCTTTATTTAAATAGACTTATTAGAAATTTAAAACAGACGAAGATGGTTTCAATGAAATGAATAAATAATTAAGGCAAATCTGTATACTTGTCAGAAACTCCATATTAAGAATTAAGAGAAGGTAGACAGCCTTCTGACAGTTCTGTCCCTTTTTTATAGCTAAAGGTAAAGTTATTTTTTTTAGGCTTGATATTCTTTTCAAGTTTACCTGATCAAACCACAAACTAAAAAATGCTGCCAGGTAACTTACACTGGTAATAATCATAACCTTTAATCACAGATAAAAAGAATGATACAATGCTGTTTATTTAAAAAAAAAAAGTGAGCTTGGTGTAAGAGGCAAGTTATCATGCTTCAAGCAATTTTAAACATTGATTTGACTGTGAAATACAATAACAGATTGCACTTTGCAAACTGGTCACTAGCAGTGCGTTGTCAGCAGGCCTAGACAATAATCCCTGAATGTTGTAGGACTGCTGCTGTTAATAACTGAGCTTGTTAGTTAAAAGCTGGCAAAGACTTGAGTATTTAAGAGGATTACTGCTATACACCATATTAATTTTTTTTAAACATTCAAGGCCTTATTCATTAAGAGCTTTTGCAACAGAAAGAGCTACTTCAGGATATGATTCTGTTTTGATAAATGGCTTGGGCTTTGCCCTTGCAAATGCTTCCAGTGGGCTCTTTGAAAAGTACCTAAGGGAATCAGGTAATCAACTTCCACATATGAAGTCCATATTCTCTGTGGGGAGTCAACGCACTACTCAGCCATCCTCAAGCAATGATGAAATTGCATGGATTGAGATTCCATGGGTTAGAGATCTTGGCAAGAGTCATGCTTCAAGCACTGTGCTTGTTAGGTACTAATATATCTCATTCTACATTAGGCAGTGCACTTTCATCCGTAGCAGCAGTATTCCTTCAGATCCAGCCTTGATAGAATAAGACCATGAAGTGTCAAAAAGATGATCAAAGGGCTGGAGAACCTACCCTCTGAAGAAAGACTGAAGGAGTTAAGTCTTTCCTCCCTGGAGAAGAGAGGTGCAGAGGGGACCTCTTCACAGTATTCTAGTACTTAAAGGATAGCCACAAAGAAGAGGGAGGGTCTCTCTTCACAAGGAGACACCTGGAGAAGACAAGGAGCAATGGGTACAAGTTGCATTGGGAGAGGTTTCACCTCAATACAAGAAAGAAATTTTTTACAGTGAGAAAAATCGATCACTAAAACAACCTCCCCAGAGACGTGGTAGAGTCACCATCCCTAGAGGTTTTCAAGATGCAATTAAATAGGTTGCTAAGTATCTCTTCTAGGCTCCTTTTCCTACAAAAAATTGGATCAGATGATCTTTTAAAGTAATTTCCAGCCCGAGCATTCTATGATTCTGTGATTCTAAGACACTACACTAATTTTTTTTCATAGAAGTTCTGTTTCCTTCAAAGCTTCTTCAGCCACAACAGCTTTTTTGTTTTGTTGGGTTTTTTTTCTTCCTGAAGAACGACATTATAAAGAAGGATGTCTCCTGTGTTCTCTCCCTAGTTTTATGCTGCTCCACAGGATCAAGGATGTCCAGTTTTTCTTAACAAATTTTCAATTGTCACAAAGGCCAAGACCACTGAAAGTTCCCCAGTCATTCTGTGGCATGGTCTAGCCGTAGATTTTGACCTTTGTATTGCTTATACTGTGTGCTATGAAGCATTTTGTGGCACGTGTTTTTCAAGGCGAAAAGAAAATATTTTTATGTCCTTTCAGTATTTAATGTCTTTTAATGGACTGAATAGCATGTAGAGAACTATCAACAGTGTTTTAGGCAATCCCACACAGTGCTTACTGATGAGCTATTGGAATTCTATGTGACCTTCTAGCAGCACGAATAGAAGGGAATTTTACTCTAGATACTTTACTCATCCAAGACAGAAGGCCAATGGATAGTGACATGAAATTGCTTGGCTTGACCACTTCTATACCACATATCACCAAGACAAAAGAAGGATTTTATAATTTGGAAATGAACTAAATATGAAACGAAAAAGAAAATAAATGTAATCTCTAATAGCTGCAATAGCTAAACAGAAGACATTCTGAATTTTGTTCTGCCTTAAGTGTGAACTTCAACCTTTGACCTTCAGGGCCTCTGTGATCCAGAAGATACTTTATCTTTTATTTGCCTCTACATTCCTTATGCTTAAGTCTATGTGTAAATTAACAGGAAAGAACCTCTTTGTTAATAAAAAATAAACCCCCTAAAACCCCACCAAAACTTTAAGAATATATGCACACACATTCACATAAGTGTGTGCAGCTATCATTTAGTAATAATGTAAAATGACACCATATTTAGCTTTTTAGTCAGTTATTTCGCAGAAGGCAATTCTAATTGCTGCTCAGGTGCAGTGAAAGTCATGCTCAGAGAAAACTTCTCTTACTTTGTTTCTTTTCATGTTGGTATTACATGCTGCTTATGAGTAAGCACGTCAGAAGTGAAAGTACATCAGCATCTGCAGCATGTTTTTTTCGTTCATTCTCAGAAGGACGTTGATCCTGCTTGCCAGGGCATCAGATTACCAGCTTCTCTATCACTAGGTCTTTTTCTTCCCCCTCTTCTGTTTTCCGCTCCAGGAATACAGTATTAGGAAGTGAAACACTCATGTTATGTTATGAATTAGCTGAAGTAACAGTAGAATTGTAAGACTGACAGCATTTTTAAGGTCTTATCATTCAGCTTTAGGGGTGTTTTCTGACAAAGGAATCCTAAGAATTTATAACTGGCCTGTGTATGACCATCTAAACACTACAAGAACTGAAAGAGATATAGAGATATTCCCTAAATATTCCATGTCATTTAACATCTTGAACTTGTCTTAAAAAAAATAAATAAAAAGGTTAATTATACGTCATCACAACAGATCCAGAAAAACAAACTGAATATTTATTATGTATTGATTAGATCTAATTTTGATCTTAGTTATTGAAATACCAGTACAATGAGACTTTTGTGCCAACATTATACAAAAAATTTGGGACAATAAATGAATGTTATTTATTTACATTACTTGTTTTATATTTATATATATACACATATATATTTTATATGTATTTTTATATATATACTTGCCTTATTTAAAACATATAAATTATTAATTCCTTTAATTTTTGATTGAATGTTATATGTATTTCAATCCATTATATAGTAATAATAGAGTTTAAATAATTTTTAGATATTTGGACCTGGAAGAATGAAAAAATGAAATTTAAAAAATAGTTTTAATGTAAAATTATAAATGTGAATTTGCTTAAAATTCTTCAGAAACATTAACTGGCTTTCATCAGTCTGACTTCATGGGATTTAATTCACAAATTCCAGGTAAGAAAAGTTCTTCTTGACTCTGGAGTTTACCTTAAAGACTCAAGGCAAATTGGTTAGTCTTTAATAGGTAAAGCCAGTCTAATGCTGCATACATTCAGTTATTGAGTAAACCAACTGTACAGAACAACAGAATTTCTGAGAGTTAAAAGTCTTTTTCAGAATTGGGGAAGATTTAAAAAATGCCGTAACTGGAATATCTTTATGAACTTTGAAATCTCATTGATCTCATTAACTCACTGGGGAAAAAGAAGGTGATACATACACAATTTGGCAAGCAGAAACATGAAGAAAATTAAAAATTTAAAGAGATATGCAGTAGTAATGCTAGTTTTGTTTTATGTTTTCATCTTCTACTATACTTCAATATCTGATATTTTTATTATTGGCAGAATTTTCAGGTCAACCTTCATGTTAAATATAATGAGTAAACATCAGTCAGAGATGTTTGTGGTACTTTTAAGACACTGAGATGCTCACTGAAGTTCTAATCTTTTTTTCTGAAGAAAAAATGTTTATGCAAAGATGATTCTTGAAATCAATCTTCATTCATAGCTGTGTGATAGAAAGATTCATAAAGCACTTTTTCTTTCACCTGCAAAATCAAATCTATCACAGTATATTGATAAATACCCTTAGATACACATTGCAAATGCAACTGGATATTTTGTTCCACAATCTAATTTCAAAACTCATCGATACCTCCATTTAAAATAATATTGCATTCAATTGGAGCCAAAAAGAATGGTAGACAGTGTGAATGGAGAGAGATTGTGGATTAATAATGTGACCTTTAACTCCTTTGTCTGAGGTCAAAATTGACTGAAGCAATGCTTGAATAAAACATATGGCTACAATCCATTTTAATCTAAAATGTTAAATTTTTTTGCACACTGTTTGTAAAGGCAGAAATCACATTCTGATGTAATTTTCTCCCTTTCCTGCAATGGTTCAGGAACGTGTTTTCTTGTACTAGAGTAAAACCACAGTCTTTGCAAATCAGTTCCCTAACACATCACATGGAAGTGTCCTGAGAAAATATAAATTACTGAGAACCAGACTAATTTGAGTATGAAAATCCTGCCTTCCATGAAATGATTACACATTATTTAGAAAGAACCCAATGGAGAATCCAAAAGACACTGTTCATTACTTGAATTAAGACACTTTTTGTGGATTTTTTTTTGTTGTTTGTTTGTTTAAATATGCTTCTTTGGGTATGTACTCAAGACTTTATGCAGTGCTAACTCATAGATTAGGGGACCACTAGGTGACATTGTTCATATGCATTTTTACAAGTGAACAAATTTTCTATTTCTTCCTGCATAGTGGGAGTAAACAGAAAAAGAAGTATTCTGAAGATAAATCAGTTTTCTTGCTTGCTTTTCATAAGACAATTTCTTTATACAGAATTTTTTAACCATAGAAATATCTACTCAAAAGATATTTGCTTAGACAGTACCCTGCTATGTCTACCAGACTGACTAGAAGACAGCTTGTTATTCTCGTTTCAGGTAGAACATTGGTGTCTTGCATTGCATGAATGGCCTTCCGAGAAACAGAAAATTGAGTTGGAAAAGTGAGTTCTGATGGTGGGTTTCATATCATTAGTATGGTTAGGGAAACTCATTTATTCTGTATCTGTGTGCCTGATACATGAATCTCAGGTTTTTAGGCAAGTTGTAAAACTCATTGGTACATATGCACGGACATCATACCATAGCTTTTAGCTCTATTATACATTTTCAAAAGGCACAAGCCTCCTGAACAAAAGCAGATTAGATTTCATCATATATGTACAAGGAAAACTAATTGCATTTTACACATGAATGAGATCAGGAACCCATTAGTAAATGGTGAAACCAAACATTTAGAACTTAGCAACTTGTTGGTGTGTTACACTTTTATACATACAAATCTAATGATAAATTATTAAGCCTATATATATGAAACCATATACAATATAAAATGTGATCAGGAAATAATACATATGTTGTAATTTCTGTTTAGAAAATCATAATAATTAATAATATAGGATTAACATACCACTGATATAGAAGAGAACTAAAAAAGTGCTTACAATGGAATGAAGTTCTGTATTTTTACTTCAACGTGAAGATAAGTACTGATTATAACTGGGGAAAAAACATCTAAAACCAAAAGCCTTCTCAGATCTTTAATGTCTGTAAATAGATGGGACCTTGAATTAAGGAATTCTTTACAGGAAGCACCTTTATCAGCAATTTCCCCTAACATTGAATCTGAAACAAAAGTCATTGAACGCTTTTTTTTCTTTCTTTTTTTCCCCCCATTGATTTAACTTGGCTGGCTGCCAAGCTGTAGTATCGGCATGGTAAATCCAGTAGGACAGGAAGACGAATTAAACAATACACAAGTTAAACAAACCCACTGTGCTGAGTCAGTTCTGACTCAGAAGAAACAGTACTGATTCACCAGAATCACAGTGTGTTATATTATAGGAAGTTTCTCATTTTAAATATTGACAAAATTCAACTTTGCACAGAGTTTAAGACATGACAAGATCAAAGGACAAGGTAATGTTGCTGCAAGTCTAAAGAGATGAATATATCTTGATATTAACTGAGAAAAGCCAACAATCTGGAAAAGTGGGAAACACTTTTAGGACTTCACAGGGGTTTGGAATAACTGTTGTCTGAAAGTTTAGACTTCAAGGAGGTGTCTCATTTCTTGGAGTACACACAGGAAAAATTATTTGATAATGTCCTGGTTTGAGGGAGAGCATCTGTTGTTCGCCTCGGTGGCCAATCCGGCCCAAACCATGACAGATAAATACTTCCCAAATTCAGAATATAATAGTAAACTTGAGGGTTTCTTCTTCAGTTTCCTGTTTAGTATTTTTTTAGGACTTGCTGCTGTTGTTTCACTGATAGGCACACATCACACAGATCTGCGTACATACATGCTCTCTCTCTCTCACACACACAAGCACACACAGAGGTAAAAACTGGTATCTACAGCCTCCAGACATTTGATGGATTAACATTAGTAAAACCAAATATTTTTATCTAATATATTTACCTTCAGATAGTTCTAGCTAACTATAAGAAAATTGGTCACAATGTCCACTATCAAGACACTCCCACACACCAGAAAAAAATTATTTGTTCACATTCTTGAGAAATATTAAAGTACATAGCGAAAAATATATTGCAGAAGGCAGAGACAGATCAGGAAAACAGAAAAAAACACAAAAAGGAAACAAATCCCTCAAGAAAATTAAAACAGTAATGGATGGTACAGAAACAAACTTAGAAACACAAAATCATAGAATAGTTTAGGTTGGAAGGGTCCTTGAAGATCATCTAGTTCCAACCCCCTGCCATGGACAGGGACACCTCCCACTAGCCCTGATTGCTCAAGATTGCTCAAAAACTTTATGAAAAGAAGAAAGAGAAAATCAGGAATATTTTAACTCTGCAACAGGGGAAAGACTACAAGAGCATCTGGTATGATCAAAATAAAATCAACAAGCAGTGACATATGTTTCATAATCCTCAATTGCACAAGACGAGTTCATATGAAATGCTTTCCTTTATGATTGACCAGCTAGCTTGCCCTATAGTGCTTTAGCATTCTTTGGTATTGAGAATTTTTCTTTCCCATTTGTAGGCTTGGAGTGTTGAATATTTCGCATAATTAGTAAGTGTTGTCAAGCCAGAGCAAAGCAGTGCAGTAGCTGGCTGACTGCCCAGAAGTAGAAACAGAATAGTAAAATCTTGCAAACAGGACAGGAAGAGAAGTTAAACAAGAGACAAATCCTCTATTTTTGGCACACACTCAACTTGGCAAACTAGGAAATTACAGGTGGAAAGTGAAAAGTAAGAGAAAGTTATGAAAAAAATAAAGGAAATATATACAGTCAGATAATTTTACAAAATTCATCATTCCATCAATCTTTAGATAACAGATACAGCGTATGCCATACAATATACTAATGAAAATAAATCCCTTCAAACTAGAATTTCCTAAGATAATGAAGCCAAACAGATCAGGGAAGATACTATCAGATACATTCATACTAAGTCAGCCTATTCAGGGAGAAACAGAAGTCAATTTGATTTTATGTTGATGGAGCAGCAAAAGAAGAAAAAGAGCTATTCCAGCTGAAAAATATAATTGCACAAACTTTTTTAACAAGTTGCATAACAAAATTTTTCATGTGGGCACCAGTGATACAGCCAGGAGCAGCCTGAGAACTATCAAGAAAGATTACAGAGCCCTAGGAGCCATGGTCAGGGATTCTGGGGGGCAGGCAGCCTTTCCATCAACCCTTCTGGTCAAAGGGAAGGGGGTTGATAGGGCCAGTCGAAACTGGCAAATCAACAAATGACTACAGGCTGGTGCCACAGCCAGGGGTTCGGCTTCTTAGACCATGGGACTTGCCTTGAGAAACCTGGTCTACTGGGGCCTCATGGGGTCCCCTTGTCAGAGAAGGGCAAGAGCATCTTTGCTCAGAGGCATGCCAAGCTCATGAACATGACTTCAAACTACAGTTTCCATGGCAGGGGAACCTCAATCAATCTCACTCCTACCAGTTTGATGTCAATACCAGTAACAGATGCCCAGAACCTAGAGAAGGGCACAAGTTGGAACACAGG
>VYXH01005282.1:397-46097 GCA_013397275.1 Burhinus bistriatus
ATAGAATATTTTGTCTGCCTCTTCATCCTGGTTGGGTGGTCTATAACAGTCTCCCAACCATGATATCTCCCTTGTTGGTCTTTTCCCTGATTCTTACCCATAAACAACCCTTTCATCACCATTGTCAAGCTCTACACAATCAAAACACTCCCTAACATACAGGGTTACCCCACCGCCTCTCCTACATGGCCTATCCCTTCTGAAGAATTTATAGCCATCCAATGCAGCCCTCCAGTTGTGTGAGTCATCACAGCATGTTTCCATGACTGCAACTATATCATAATTATTCTGCTGTACAATGGCTTCCAGCTCCTCCTGTTTGTTGCCCATGCTGTGTGCATTGGTGTAGATGCACTTCAGTTGTGCTATTGACCCTGCCACCTTTTTGGAGGGAGAAGCCCTAATTCTAATGTGACTGTTCTCAGGCACTTGCATGGTTTCTAATATATCAACAAACCTTGTGTCTTTGCTGCCACGTGGATCTCCATCCCCTGCTTCCACTGAGATATCTAGGGTACTGCACACATTAGCACAGGGATATTTCAAATGTCTCCAGTGTACTCAGTACATCATGGAGCAAACAAAAGAACCTCACTAGCACACTGTTCCTCAAGCATTGGCATGCTTGTCCCCAGGCTTATCTCTAGTAAGCCTGATTTTATCCCTTTCCCCCCTTCAAATCATTTAAAGCTCTTTCAATGAACCCTGCTAAGTCTAGCACAGATACTGTTTTCCCACTTTGAAACAGGCATACCCCATCTGTCACCAGCAGGCCTGGTGTCATGTAGACTGACCCATGATCAAAAAACCCAAAATTTTGCTGGTGACATCAGTCTCAGAGACAGTTATTGATCTGTTGGGTCTTCTTGTTTCTTCCCTCATCATCCCCTGCAGCTGGAAAAATAGAGAACACTAGTTGTGCTCCTGACCCCTTACCCGGTCATCCCAAGGCCCTGAAGTCTCTTTTGATTGCCCTTGGAATTCTTATTGTAACTTCATTGCTACCTACATGAAAAAGCAAGAACAGATAATAATCTGAGGGCTGTACCATGGTAGGAAGCTTTCTCATCACATCTTTAACCTGGGCTCCAAGGAGGCAGCAGGCATCCCTAAGAAGTGAGTCCAGTTGGCAAATTGTACCTCCTGTTCCCCTCAGAAGAGAGTCTTCCATGAAAATAACTCATCTTTTTTTCTTTATGGAAGTGGTTTTGACACAAGGCATATGTTGACTTAACCTTGCTGCCACCTCCAACGAAGATGAACTATCGTCCTTGTTAATTGTTCGGTTCCACTTGCAGATCCTTGTACCTACTATACAAGGGCATGTGGGAAGGTGCGGTAATCACAGAGGAGATGCACCTATTGCACCAGGTAGGAACTTGTCACCACTGTCCCCTATGCCTTAAGTCACTGCATTCTGTCAGGTGGAGAGTGAATAAGGGATCCTCCGTATTATGCATCCTGCCTGCCTGACAGGCCTGTCCCAGGGAAGGTAGGGTTTGGGTCCAGTAGTCTATATCTCTCAGACTCCCTGACACTCCTCAACCTATTCATCTCCTTCCAGACCTCTGTCACTAACCAGAGGATTTACTCTACCTGGGCGCATCTCCCATGGATGTGCTCACTACTGCTGTCCAGTACCGGCGTAAGAATAGGGCATACCCTGCAGCCTGATGCCTGGGTGGAAGCATGTCCCCACTGGAGCTCTGTCTGGGAAGCTGCATGAGTCATGGTGCAGAGTTTACAGAGGAGGCAACCTTCTGCCAGGTGGATAACATTGCTCCCTGGTCAATCTGGCAGAGCTTCAGTGCCCTTCCTGCACACCCTTCAGTGTGAAGTGCCACACAAACTGCTGCACCATGCCCTTGCTGATGCATCATGCTCTGTTTGCCCACCCTGTTCACAGTGGTCCTGGTCGCTAGCTCTTCTTAGGGTCTTCTTTTTTAAAGGGGGGCAGGGCTTGGCCGCCATTGCTCCTGGGCCCACTTGGGTCTCATCAGCCGCTGTTGCATGAGCTGCAGGTTCCTGACAGGTCTCTTGGCTCCCCCTGAGGTTTTCCTGGTTCAGAAAACCCCTTGTACACCTTGCTAGAGTGCTCCACTGAAGATTGTGCTGGCACTGGAGCTGCTTACCTCATAGACTGAGTGACATACACACACTCCCTTTTAAAATACCTAGGTCATGACCATAAAAAATCATAAAATGTTCTGGCTTGGAATGCACCTTTAAAGTTCATCTAGTTCCAACTCCACTGCCATGGCCAGAAACATCTTTCACCAGATAAGGTTACTCAAAGCTCCGTCCAACCTGACCTTGAACACCTCCACTGATCCACAACTTCTCTGGGCAACATGTTTGAGTGTCTCACCAACCTCATTATAAAATTTTTTCCTTGTATCTAAACTAAATCTACTCTCTTCAAATTAAAACCATTACCCCTTGTCCTGTCACTACAAGCCCTGATAAAAATCTCATAAGCCCCCTTCAAATATTGAAAGACTGCAATAAGGTCTTCCTGAAGCCTTCTCTTCTCCAGGCTGAACAACCCCAACTTTCTCAGCCCATCTTCATGAGAGGTGTCCCAGCCCTCTGACCATTTTTGCAGCCCTCCTCTGGACCTGCTGCAACAGGTCCATGTCAGTCTTGTACTGGAGGCCCCAGGACTGGATGCAGTACTCCATGTGGGGTCTCACCAGAACAGAGCAGAGAGGGAGAATTACCTCCCTCAGTCTTCTGGACATGTTTCTTTTTATGCAGCCCAGGATATGATTGGTTTTCTGGGTTCATATCCAATTTTTCATCTACCAGTACCCCAAGACCTCCTCCACAGGGTTGTTCTTAGTCCATTCACCACCCAGCCTGTACCAATACTGGGGTTTGCCTTAGCCCAGGTGCAATGGTGTGTGTATCTGTGTGTAGCTCATTTCCATCCTTGGCTGAAGATCTGTTGTCTTAGCCATTCATCCTACCACCTTCTGTCTGTGTTGTGGTTTGAATTTTGACAGTTAATCCTGATTTGTAGCATAGAATTGTAATCTCAGTATTGGGAGACATAATTTTGATTACACATTAATGAAAAAATAAGATTACATGTTTGCTTCTACATAATTGTGCAGCTTAAAATCTGACATATACGAAAGTATACACTGGGTAAGTCATGATTTACTCTTAAACAGGGTAAAAATGTTCCTAAAGAGTGTCCAAAGACAGAAGGAAATTCAATTTGGATGCTGTATGTAATTCTCAAATACTTGGCTTCCCTTTTTGATTTTATTAAAAATGATGGTTATCTTACTAAATTTATTCAGCTAAGACTTAGATATCTAATTTTTAGACAAATTATGCTGTCCTAATAATCAAGATGATATGATGATTCAGTTAGCCTAGTTTAACATAACGATTTTCAGTGTGGGTAGTTGTATAATCTTCTAACCCAACTTGCAGTTTTGGGTTCTGTAGCATAGAGCTGGGTAGTGCTGTTCAAACAAACCCTTTTGTAAATAAACCCCCATTTCTAACTATTTTTCACCAGACTGTCATGGATTTCTGGTCTGATTTCATCCAACAGTCCTTTTATTTCCATGTATCTATGTCTTTGTTCTACTTTTATTCCTTACAGAAGAGACACAAGAGTAAGGTCTCAGGAAGTTGTCTTTGTCTCTGCAATCATAATAATCACATTATCTGTTTCTCCTTCCTGCTTGTATTTTGAGAACCACCTTTATAAGGTTGTCATGCATCAAAGTACAACTCAGTATATACAGGGAAACAGAGGCACAAAAAATACTGATAAAGATAAATTAGGCGTTTTCTCAGATTTCTCAAGCTGACACTGTTACTGAGGGAGTTTTTAATCTTTGCTCTGTGTGATGCTACCTATGTCCCCTTTGTCCCTCTTCCCAACTAGATCATACACTAAGACCTCTACAAGAAGTACAGAAGAAGAGAAGGGCATTGCAAGAATGAAGGGGTACAGACAAGCTGTTCTTCAAGATTGTTCTGAGGTTCTGCTGCTTCAGGTTGTACACTTTTAAGGAGTTGAGACAACATCCATTTTCTTCTTCCTTCCTTCCTTGTAGAAAAATGTTCTGAAACAAAAATTTTTCATTACCACATTTAGAATTGGGAGGAAGGTTTCTTATTTTCTTAGACACTTTTGACCTATTATTGCAGAATGTGGGATACTTGCTACCTGTGTATGAACAAATACTGATGAACAGAAATAGTCTGTTAATATTGCAGATAACTTCAGAGAGATTACTGGAGAAACAATAATCTAGGATTTTTTCACATACATCAACATGTGATGTTTGATTTTGTTTCAGTATACACAATGCAGGGAGATTACTGTTTAAGATTACTTGAAGACAGCTGAAGGAATCCTAACACTCAACTTTTCTTTTTATCTTTTTTTTTATTATCCACTAGTATATGAACAATGAAATATTGACTGTCACGATCTTTAAATGTACCTTGTACATAGTATGTGAGGGCAGAACTGGAACTCAAGCAAATGAATTAAAATAAATTAAATAGCAATACTGTTAATTTTTTTAACATAAACTTGGTAACAGACATTTGAAGTCAAACCAAGGTTGTGCAGTTCACCAGATCTTGTGTCTTGCAATACTGGTATATATTAAAATATCACCACACTTGAACGGGTAAGAAACCTTTAAATTAAAACAGTGATCTCTACAGAAAATATGGTAAAATATGGTAAAATATTAGGGTTTTTTGTTTGTTATTGGGGTTTTGGTTTGTTTTGTGTTGTTGGGGTTTGTTTTAATATAATGATTATAACTTTTACAGATAACTTGCAGGCTGTTTAGATATAAATTTTTTTCTTTTTCCATGTAAATGCATTAGATGATAGCGAGATTTCAAACAGAACAACTTTATGCAGCTAAGTTGCAGCATATGATAAAAAGCTCATTAGCTATTATACACAGTGAGACACTGAAGGATGTTTATTTTACAGTGAAACTAAACAGCTAGTTAACATTTATCACAATTTCCCTGTGTTTTACACTATTTATGGGTAAATACTCATAAAAACTCAGGATAAATTAATATTGCGATGTGATTCCAGAAAATGAAGTAATTTACACTGAAAATCAGAAGCACAGAAGAAAAAAGTTTTTTAAACTGAAAGAGTTTGGTATTTGAAATAATTACACTGACAGATATGAATTTAGGCATCTTAATTTTAGGTTTAATTGTATTTACTATTTTAGTGGATGCATTTAGTAATTCATTAAATGTATAATACATATCTAAAAAAAAAAAAATCTGTGTTCAACTCAAATGTTAGTAGCCTTGAAAATATAATCAATGTGTTGACAACTTGCTGAAGTAACATTTAAATTTTCACCTCAACCAAAATGAAATGTTATATTTTTGGCCCCATAATGTATGCAATATACATAAAACATTCCAGTGACACCAGATTCAGATTTAAGAATTGAGTTATCTGAAAAATTTACAAGATCTTTTTTTCTTGGGTTTATTTCCCAGTTGACCAAGCAGAAAACCCTGAGAAACTGACCGCTGTTTAGTAAATACTTCTGTAATCAGTCGTTTAGTTGACATACAGGAAAATAAAGTCTGATATTGATGCCCCTGCCTGTAATGTCAAGATCTAAACCTGTGTTTCACTGAAGAGAGAGTAGTTCTTATTAGGAGTGATTTAATAGTCTATGGGAATAACACAGTTTAAGACTTGTATTTAGATTTTTCTACATAAGTGTCTACTTTTAAGCTAAATATCTAAACTTCTGCTATAAAGCACAGGTCTACTATAAACATCTGTAATCCTGTGACATATCTGCCAGCCTGTTGAGAATACCCAAGAAATACCCTATGGCATCTGAAATAGCAGTAGAAGCCTAGGTTCAAGCAACCGAATTGAGCCTGAAGTCAGTCCAAGCAATGAAACTCTGGAAGAATTTAGCTCATCCTAAACTAGATAGCTACAGCCTTAACATAGGTATCTAGTGTCATTTTAGACACTTCAGGGTGTTTGACACATCTGTAGAGTTAAGAAATATGTCTGGGGTTATTTCAGGAAGTCATGCCTTTCTGGAGTAGCAGATGGAAGCCAAGGGAGAAACCCCAAGGTTTCTCAAGTAGTGCTCAATGCTTGTGTGTGTGCAGTTACTTTGAACCATACATAGATCTCCACTGCGTCTAGACAATTAGTTTAGTGATAACTCATGTATGTAAGTGTATACATGTCGAGCTTACCTGTTTGCTCTTACATGTAGAGCCTTTCGCTTGTGTGAACTGATCCCAAACTGAATCTTTCTCCAAGTTTCTTCACTTCATAAAAGAAACAGTGAAGGAAGAGTCATAAATGACACTAATAAGTGAATAAAGAATGCTTTTTTCTCAAAACACAGGAGCCAGAGTTCATCAAATAAAATTTTTAAGATGATAAATTCCAAACAAAGAAGTAATGTGATTTAACACATTGCTTAATTAAAACACAAGTTCATTTTCAGAGTATTTTTCTTTCAAAGTCTGATCAAAGGAATGCATAGAAAAAACGCTCATGAAAGGCTTTTAAACATATTAATACTGATATACCTTCTAACTCTAAACCAGCGTTTTTAGATGATGAAGAAGTACACATGGAAGGAATGCACTGCAGTTGCCTTTATCTTATACTTTAATATCTTATGTTTGTCAACAACACTGTGCGTGTTGTTAAGTTCATATCTCCCATACTGAGCAACCTGGTGTAGTGGGAGGTGTCCTTGCCCATGGCAAGGGGAGTGGAACTAGATGATGTTTAAGGTCCTTTCCAACCTAAACTATTCTATGATTCTATGATTCATATCATTTTGTAATACCCAAGCCATCAGGATCTTCTATTTGATTATTTATGTAAAAAAAATAAATATATTATGCTAATTAGAATGATTGGCTAATTTTTTAATGTCAGTGGCTAGGAGAGTGGACATTTTGTTTCTCGGTATGTTTGTTCATTTGTACAGAGTGCAACGATTCCAACAGACACCAGTGCGAGAGTCCTGGCTAGAGATACCCAATGGTGCTGGTTCCTTTTAAAATAGGACATTGAAACTTGAGCCCATTTATGAATAAATAAGGTTAAGGATTTGAGTCTAACAACCACACGCAACCTTTTAACAACCCTAGTCTGCTCTCCATAGTTTTCTGGGCTTTTACTGGAATCTGTACCCTAATTTTGGAAAACACTTTAATGGAATACCTTCCTATCAAAACAGAATACTTCCTCAGTGAAGAGAATGGGCAAACTTAAATAATCCTGAAATATTCTGTTCTGTCCTAAATAATGAACTTTTTCAAAAGGCAGCCTTCTTGGTAGAATATTCCTAAATAACTTTTACACAAGAACCTAATTTGCCACATAACTTAGACACTCATGTGATTCAAAGATTAGGTGTCATAATTGTGCCATATATTTGCCTTATTCAGGAAATCATACTTTCTTACTTGTTGGTACAAGAACGGTGATTCTTAGAAAAGAGTTAGCCATGATTCAGTTACTTAGGCATAGGCATATGCATAGACATCCAGTACCATTTCAAATATTATTGATGCCTCAGACATTTACTCATATGGGGCTGTCAACCCTTAGAGGAACCCCACATCTGGAGCAGATTTTGGAGGCCAGACATCAGGGCAAATCAAACAACATCAATGTCTGTGTGTGGGCTCCAGATTCAAGACATGTTTGGAGGGAATATCAGAATTAATTCTTATAGGATCGCTTTCAGCACCACTGCATTGACTGTTCTCAACATGCAGGAGCAGATGTCTTCAAAGAAGAAATGGAGAGACTTTTTTTCAGCAATGTGGAGCACAGACTACCAATTTAAACAACAAGTTGCACTTTTTTTCCCCTATTTTTGTTTCAGCTGTCAGCTATTCTTTGCTGTTTCAACTCTTAGCATGCATACTCTTTACTTTTTCTAGCTGTGTGTGAAGACAAAACTTGAAGTTTTCCAGAGAGCAGGAATGATTTTAGTCCCCATAGTATTTTTCTCCACCTTGCAGCTTCCTCCCTGTGCTTACCGGAAAGCTCTTTCTGCAATACAAGATAGTGCAAAGTCAGAGCCCTAGGGAATAAAATTTTACAAAACCTTAAATGTTGGCATGTGTAATCTACAAGAACTTAATTTCCTTTCACATGTTTTTGCAGGCATGTTGCTTTATGCAGGGGTGAAAGCTTATTAATAAGGATATACAAGAAAGTAAATGAGACAAGAAAATAAATGAGTATTTACCAATGGGGGTGGAGAACAGTACAATCTTTACTAATTGGTTATGATTGAAGTTTAATAAGGCATTCAAATGACTACATGCCTTGGATTTGCCTTGTCAGCTCAGCTCTAAAAGTTGAGTGGCTGTTCGATTCCCAGGATGGACTAATGCTTAAAATGCAGTAGAATTACTTGAAAATTTATAAACTTCATTACTGTAATATAAGTGCAACATGGCAGATGAGCTATTACAAAGTACACTGATTATAGTTATTTTAACATTTAAAGAACATCATGCAAATGCTCAGCCAGACCTTTAAAAAGCTAGAGTGAAATAAGTATGTCTGTGCGCTAAAGCTTCTTAACGCTCTACAGTAATGCTCTCACTCCTCTATTTAGCCTACAACTTAGTATGTGAGGACATGAATGATAGCACCAAGAAACAGGAGAAGATATACTTCATTTTCTCTGGCTTCAAAAGATGGAAGGTCTTTCTGAGATGGCATGTGTCCTGTACACAACTTTACTTTTCAATATGCACAAAGCACATCGTCTCACTGCCTGCTATGAGTTTATGGAATCTCAAATTAGGCACTCTTACTGGAAAAAAAGGTTTCTAGCTTAGTGAAATGTAGCAACATTATTCATAAGTACACTATACTCACCAACATTTCAAAAAATAACTTACTAGAACTGATGCTCCTAAATCCGTTTATCAAGTCATGATGCATATCATAAAGGTGGTATCATTCATTACTGCTGTGAAAAAACCTCAGCCAATTAATAGGAGATCAAAGCTCTTCTGTCTGAATGCAGTTTTGAAGATTTGGTTTTATAGATTGTGGGTGTTAAGCAGCAGAAGGACTCCAGCCAGAGCTTCCGCTGTGCTGCAGAGGGCAGAATTATTACCACCATTATGTCTTGCACATGAAATACTGCCTTAATATATTCCAGAATTAGGGTTCTTTTTGTTTCATATTGGTGACTCATAGTTGGTTTCAAATCCATTATAAGGCCAAGATCCATGTTTGCTTTTTTTGTTTGATTTCTTTTTAAAAAAATGATATTGCCTATTCAGTTAGCCCTCATTTTTAATCTGCACCTTAAGTTTTGGTATAACCATTGCATTTGGCTGTATTTTCTGATTGAAATTCTCTGAATTTCAGTTCACTCATAGTTGGCAGTGAGACAATGTGTTTTGCGCACGTTGAAAAGTAAATCGAAATTTGAAATTCTCTGAATTTCAATTTGTTGAATTTTATAGGAATTTGTCAAAATCACCTTATAGTCTTAACTTGTCCTTGCAAATGACTGCCAGCTCTTCTGCTGTGGTGCCATCCATTTACAGATTTCATCCATTCCAATTATTAATGAAAATATCAGAGACAATTAGGTCCAAGGCACATCCATGAGGAGTGACACTTGAAACATCCTCCTAGGACATAGGTAAACCCTGAATAACTACTTCTTCAGAGTAAGTTTTAAATGGGTGGTTATACCTTAACTGCATTTTCTTAGCTTGCTTATAAGAATGTCATGCATGGCAGCGTCAAAAAACTTAATAAAGTCAAGCTGTACTAAACCTACTGCTTCTTCTTTATTCACTTGGTCTGTTAGGCTGTCAGAGAAAGAAATTAGATTAGTTTGACATGATCAGTTCTTGACAAACTCATGTTGTCCATTTTTATCACCTTATTACCTTTGAGGTACTTATAAATTTATTTCGTAATAATTTTTTACAGAATCCTGCCAGAAATTGGAGTTAGACTAACACGGCTATAATGCTGAGTTATCTTTTTTTTTTTTTCTTTTTTCCCAACTTCTTTTTTGAGCTTAAACATCAAGGTTATTTCTGTTAGAACTCTGTATCTCATAACATCCTAAAAATAGCTTTCCAGGGGTTTAGACATTTTATAAAATTAATTCCACATGTAAAAAGATTAATTTAGCCAAGCTGCACAACTTGAATTTGCCCACCTTACTTTATAAAAAGATACACTATAGTGTGTTCTTTCTATATTCTGTTCTGTACTTCATAACATTTCATAAAGTTTATTTCTTTATATATGTAGTTAAAACAAGGTTTTGAGGGGCTTGTGTATCGGTTTGTTTTTTAAAGCAAAGGTGTCACCATTTGTTTCAATGTTTACCTAATCTAATGTTTGTTATGTATCGTTGCTTCTTTTTTGTCTTATTTCTAATTTCCTTCTCCTAGGGCTTTTCTGTTCCTTGCTAATGGAAACTCATTTTGCACTTTAGTTTCTCTGATGTTATCCCAATATGTTTTTCTCTCCTTCAGGCACATTCTTAGACATCTACCTTTGTTTTCATTCTTCATTTATTTATCTAATATTTATTTTCATGTCCTTAGAGAGTTTCTGATCCTGTATTGCTTTCTTAATATGTTTCCTGTCTCTCCTGTGCAATGGGATAGTCTGCCATTATGAATATAATCTCAACTTTTCCATTACTGCCAGTTATCTCACATTCCTTTATACCTTAAACTCTCTCTATCTGAAGCACCTTGTCTCTTAGTTCCCTGAGTTGCCCACGTTGGCTTTTCTGAATTGTATTAGCTCTACTCTTCTTCTTTTCTTCTACCACCAATTCCTTAGAAAAGTCTTCATTATTCACTTTTAAGCAATTTTTATTCAACTCACATTATACCTGTAGATTCTCAGTCAGTATTTCTATATGGGTTAGAATAAAATCTAAAATAACGTTTTCCCTACCAGCCCCTTTGCTTTGTAAAGCACAAAATAGTTTTAGTAGAATAGTACTGTAATCAAGAATTCTGAAACCGTTAGTGCTGTCTTTTGCAGCTGTACATTTGTTCCCTGTTCATTAGTATCTGCCTTAGCCTAAACTTTCAGCTGAGAGATGTGAGAGCAGCCAAGCACTGATATTCCCTCCCTTATTACCCAAGGTGTTACAACGGCTTCTGATCTGACCACGGCAGTACATGGCGCTTTGCCAGTACCCACATGGAAAAACAGCAGGAAAATTGTCAGGCGTTTGGGTGAGACTCTCACACCTCTATGTAAGCCCAGATTTTGTCCCTGGAAAGGAATCAGTGTGGATTAGTACTTTTTCCTCATAAGAAATCTTTCAACAACCAAGACACTTTGTGTTCTGTCCTGGGGAATATGAGCTGTTAGGTTTCCTAGCCTGGGATTCAAGTAACCTTTTTTCCCCATCAATTTTGCTGTAACAATTGCCATGCAGTACATATTAACAAAAAGGTAAAATTTCAGCATTAGTCTGATTCTGTTCTATTTTGGATCCAAAAGCAGATGACACTTTTTCAGTTTCTATTTGTATTCACTGGAGATTTGGTGCAAGAAGGTCAGATTACCACAAGATAAAACTGATGCTTTCCATATGGTGGTGAAATCTGATTAGAGAAGCTCAAAAGATTTGGCATCAGTGAACCCCAAATGGTAATATATACCCCATTTGGATCTAGGTAGTGCCTCCTCACCCATCTTTAATATGTAAGCGTAGTTAACATGTGAGCGAGCTAGTTTGCTGTGACATTTCCTAATGTTATGTTCCAAGAGAATAATTTTGTAAGTTCATATGGCGGTCTCAATGAGTCAGCTCGGATTTGTACTTTAGGACAGACTGCCTTAGAATGAACACACAGCTATTATCTCGCAGATGTCTGTGATAAAATTTTTAAAAATTACAGATGCAACTGGAATGAACAGGGAATCAATTATGAGCCACAGAAGTTCTTTCAGTGTCTGACTAATTATATTAATTATGAACAAATGCAAGATTTAAAAAATGCCATTTCCAATAATCAAATAAGGTAATCTTTTCTTTTTTTTTGGGGAAAAAGAAAAGTTAAGCATGTACCTTTTTTAAACATTTAATTATAAAGTCAGAGCTCAAACACACACTACACTTGGTGACTACTGCAAAATTTTACTTGTTTCTTCATTATTTATGGCTATGTAGTTTTATTTAGTGCAACCAAATTTATTATAAGGAGCTATTTCAACTTAGTATAAACACAACCATGTGGCTGCTTTTATCCCTAGCCTGGTTATAGTTTCCATTTAGGTGTATCAGCTTATAGATTTTAGTGAACTTAATAGTATGGACCTTGTTTTCAAACTATAAATAAGAGATTAATGAACACAAAGTATTACTTACTATAAGACTTGTCCACAAAGCCAAGCTTTTGAGAAAGACAGTCCTTATGAGAGAACACAGGAAAAAAAATCTTCCAATAAAAAAATAACACGAAAAAAGCCCTTAGTTGTTAGGTGACGATGATCATATAATAATACTTGCCTCCAGTATCTAGGCCTGGATTTCACTCCCACATTCTCACAAATCTATGCTCTTGTACTTTTTTGTTAATTTTACCTAATGTGACAGAAACTCTATGTGTTTTTATTGTAAAGAGATGATCCACAGAATGCTCTTAGTCTACCCAGTAATATAAATGTATAAATATATGAAAGTGCATAAAAGATTAATGTAAAATGGTTTGGTGACTCTTGTTCATGTATTTGTTTGAAATATCTGACTAAACAATTAACATTGTATTTTCTGCTTGTAATATGCAAATGGTTTGTGGTTTTAGATTGTGCAAACTCTTAAAAGTATGAATTGTTTTCATCAAGCCAACGATGTCATTAAAAAAAGAAAGAAAAAAAAAACCCAAAACCCAACACAGAAAGCAAGAAAAAACATTTACAAAACTAGAAAAAAGGTCTAAGAACTGTTAGCATCAAGGATAGCCAGTTTTCAGAGATGTTGTGTGACCCTACTGTGCTTGAAACAGGCTGAAAATTTAATCTCTCTTTCATTGTCAATGGGGTTGAATGAGACCCAAAGAGAGCACTATTGGTTAATGTAGGACATCATATCCATTCTGCTGCAAAATCAGAACGTTTTGAACTTGCAAGGTTACCAGGGAGTTTGACAGTGATCAACATGTCGGTTTTCTTGTGACTAACAGCGTAAAGATTCAGCTGTAAATATGGATCGGCTGTATTTTCAATCAGTATGGATGACTTTGTGCAGATCTTCTGCCTCTGTGTAGTCTGTGTACGTGCACATTCTGTATCACAACTACTTTACAGCCTCTCTGCTGAGAAATAGAAAGTCAATTACACAACCAAAGACTGCAACGGTTTTAAGCAGATTACACAGTAGTTTTAAACTGTTGCAGTTTATCGCTAAAACCTACTTGAAGAATATACATTTTTACGATGTTAATTCAGGTTTCATTGAATGCAGAACCATGTGTCTGAACTTACACTATTCATGTATATTACATCATATTCTGAACTACAACTTCTAACCAAAGAAGAGATATTACACACAATTGAAAGAGACAGCAAAATCAATTAGCAATTATGCCATGGATGATTTAGGTCAGATGATTTTGCAAAGCTTATTTATATTGCCTAATAAAAGTAAAAATTCCTTGTACTCACAGTGCAGTTAACACTAATATACAGAGAGAAAAAAATTCTTTACATCGAGAACCAATTACAGCTGAGAGAGTCTGTGGGCTTCAAAACTGTTTAGTTCATATAAATTCTTACATCTACCAAGTAAAAAATATTGAAAATAATGGAGAATTTTGGGTACCATTTAATATATTGGTCCTTAGTTACTTTCTGTTCCTCTCCTAGCATACCTTAGCTGATACGAAAAAAATAATCTCCCCAAACCTCCAACTAACAGCAAACATTTGTTATATGAAAATATACATATATTGTGTGCATATACATGTACATTTATACATATATATGTGTATGAGTGTGTGTATGAATGCATACATTAGCAAGTAACCTGTCGAGGAATCTTTCTACAGAAACAGGATTTAGTGTTAAGACAGGCACAGATGTGCTGACCCAGATTTTCTTGCTGTACAAATACTTTCATGACAGATAAAATGCATAAAAGAAAACAAACAAAAAGCTTTAAATATTTACATTTGTTTTGGTTACAGCTGTTTGGTTTTTTTTTTTTCACTAGGATTTTCCCAGACAGAAACCTAGGTCAGCAAGAAGAGTGAGCCATTAGAACGGTCTGCTGGCTCTGGCTGGGGCAGAATTACAGTGCTGTGTTTTAAATTTGTGTCAAGGCTTTCTCTTTTTCTCACTCTGACTGCACCACCAAGCCAGAAGTCTGGGGGTGTACAAGAAGTTATAAGGGGACACAGTTAGAGCAGCAAACCCCACCTGACCAAAATGATATCCCACAGCACGTGATGGCATGCTTAGCAAAAAATGCCCAGGTAAAGGAGGAGGAAGGGGGGATGTTTGTGGTTACAGCATTTGTCTTCCCAAGTAACTACTATGTTGAGGCCATGCTTTCCAACGAATAGCTAAACATCTGCCTGCTGATGGGAAGTAACAAATTAATTCCTTACCTGTGCAAACTTCTTTCACATATTTAGCTGTCTTAATCTTGAACCACGAGTTTTCAGTTTCTGCTCTTCCATTCCTCTCCCCCGTCCCACTGAGGGGCAGGGGACAGAGTGACCAGCCAGGTGGGTATGTAGCTGCTGGCTGGGCTCAACCTACCACACACAGGTAGTGAAAATACCTAGGGAGAGAGAATAAAAACATTTTTGAAATTGTTTGCTCCAGGAATTACATGCTTCAGGACACAATCCATCAACAAATTGAAAACCATTAAGAAGATGTTTGCGTAATTAATTTGTAATAATATTTCATAAAGCTCCTAATGCATGGTTCTAAAGAATTTGTGAGAAGTTACTCTTGGAGAGAGACTGCTGAGGTACATGCAAGGAGGGTGTTCATTTTACTCTCTTAACATACAGGCTACATTGAGTAATTCTTGTGAAAATACAGGCAACGTGAGAGTAAATAATTTTTGGATAAGGAGAAGGTGCATATCCTCAGCAAACAAAATTTGCCAACTGTTTCAAGATACAGATCACAACCCTCATGTTTTTCTAGGCATTGCTGCTTTCTTTCCTATACCCCCCCAGATTAGTAATACAGATTGTCACTCAAGAAGAAAACAGGAAAGGCAAATTCCACCATTGTTAATCATTGTAAATCTGTTTTGATTTTTTTTTCTTACCAGAGTGAAGATGGAGAAGAGCATAAACAACATTCAATTACATACAAAATACATTAACAGGTGGTGATTCTTAAAACAATAAAGGGAATTGAAAACATCTTGGTGTAGCAACATTCTGCAACACAGCCATATGGCAGATTGATAGTGTTCCCATTCCTTGTACTTTAGGCAGTCCACAGACATAAACCCATTATTTCCGGAATAGCAAAGTGTTTGGGTAGGTCTCTGTTGTACAGATTTTGGATATCTCCTGTCAGCTGTCTCAGAGTGGCAATACCATAAATATGAATTATACTGTTGTATATTTCATTCTTCCAGTCTTAGGAAAGACACTTCCGGCATGGATACAGGAAGGTAGCTCTATAGAAAAACCAGGAATTTACATGGGATTGTGAAGTGATATATTTTTAATATCTTAATTTCTCAAGATCAAATCTCTTAATTTTGAAAGTCAATACCTTGCATTCAGATGTAAAAAAAATTCATTAGGAAAAATCTCACTATTTTTGATTAAAAAAAAAACTGAAAAAAGAGGTGTTGGGATTTTAAAACTATGTAAGAAGTATATGAGTTAAAATGACTTGTTTTTCAAGACAGGCAATTATTCTATAAAAACGACAACCGCTGTAATTGCTTTTACTATTTTGAAAAGAAATTAAGAAAAGGAAACTAACTAGCTATTTCATTTTAAAGATGGTACTGGACATGAATTGAGTATTATAATCGCCAAAACTCGTATGTAAAATTTCATGTTAGGATTTACCTCAGGAAGGTATGTGCCTTTGCAACAGTTGTGGCTATGGACTAAAGTGTCAACATTCTTGTTGAGATACATTAGTAATCAGTGTTTCACATCAGTGTATTGTCTCAACGGTTCATGGTTTAGTAGGTAATTTATTCTCCGTAGTAAGAAAGTGTGGCTCCATAGGTTATATATTCCCGATATCATCATTGACACAAATTAATTTAATTGCACAGCTCAAATATCCTATTACAAAACATCTTTTACAGCTGGCCATGTCAAACAAACCCATGGCAGGGGTCAAAAAATCTATATTTTAAATATATATTTTCTTATCATACTTAAGAAGACGGAGCTGAAACACTTCGAGGACATGTAAAATGATGGCTGCAATAAAGTTTACCACTGAGTCTGCAATATACAGAATAAACACTATGTATCAAGAATTGATGTAAAAAGACCATAAATGCCACACAAGGTTATTAAATCCTCTAGGGTGAAAATCATTAGCAGTATATACTATAAAAGTCCAAGAAGAGCTTTTTACAGTACACTCAGTAAAAACAAAATCCTGCAGTTCATACTGTGACAGAACTAGTATTGCATTCCAACTATTCAATTCTCATTTTGGCCCATATGTTAAAAGTTCTTTAAAATTTACTCAGATTAATACACAGGATCATGGACCAGTAAAAAAGGGTATTTGCATGCTGATGAATTTGTGAATATTTTGGCTTTTGGTAGTAATGGATGCAATATTTCAATATAAAAATAATTATAAAGAGAATTGTATATTATAAACATATTTATATTATATTAAATATAATTAATATTTCATATAATTATAATTATAGATGCTTTATATAATTATATATAATGGTCTGTATGCATAATTATAAATAAAGATTGTACATAATAACAATAATATATAACGCCTTGCACCGCAGGATTACATAGGAAGTTTTCCCTGAATCAAAATCTGTTCCTTTGGTTTACTTTCTTGCACACTTTACAATACTCTGTTCTTAATTAAGCATTCCTCTAGGCCTCTAGGATCACTTCTCCCCATTCAAAGTATAAAGCTAAAGATAAGAACAGGACCAAATCCCTCAAATAGCAAGAAATCTGCAGAAAATTTAGATGAGCCTGAGGGTTCATAAATTTGCCCTGAGTGTCAGAGAAATTTGCTTTTATGGCATTTCTAGGGGCGTTTACCAGCATAGGAGGCATCACTGCTCTGATGAACCTTCTTATTTTATAAAAGAATATGAAACAAACAAATAAGCAAAACCTGAAGTCAAACAAATTAAAAGCCGTTCCTTACAAATATATTATTAAAGTTCATTAAATCAACTTTTGCTAACTTTAAAGGTGTTTTCCTTCCTTCTTTCTTGGCGATGCTTATTCTTGCCTGGTTAACAAGTGGGTGCTCCATTTCCTCCTCAGTCTCATGTGCCTTAGAAACAAGCCAGCACGTAAACCAACCCCAAACCAGGGAGTGTGCCTGGCTCATTTTCAGCAATTAAAACCAAGTTTTGTTGGATTATAGGTGAAAAGGTCTAATTAGGAGTCACCTTCACAGTCAAGATTACAGAAGTTTTAGCGACTGACTTCATGCCAGCCTAGGATAGTGCTGTTCAAAGGCTCCAGATCTAGTCAAAAACCAGTAAAACTTTCAAGATTGGACCTAAGGCTATAAGGTTGGCTGTAGGCCCTGCTACAGTTGACCTGCTCAAGTATTACTTCTGTGACCACAGCTAGGGTATACAACTGTACTAAATCTAACACTGGGCAAGCAGTCTTTATGGTATCATAGCTCTGGTATTTAGTGTGTTGGATTTCCATGAACCTGAGGATCTTCATAACTTGTTTTGCACAATGTAGATGCATTCTTATTGAGTAACATACTTTAAATTAACTGCTATCCCTTCAGCAAAGTGATATTGAAGTCTATGTAGATGTGAAATGATGTGTATGACCTGTGGAGCATCCTCCAAAATTGTCTACTGTGTGCTCAGCAGAGATAAAACAAAGCAAAAAGAATATCAGAATTATTAGCAAAGGGTTTTGGAACAAGTTGAAAACTTCATTGTACTACAGTATAAATCCAAATCTTGAATACTGCATTCCTTTCTGATCATCCCAACTCAAATGTACTTAGCTGGATTACAAAAGTCTCAGAGAAAGTAAATCAGACGGGCAGTCTTCCAGAATCCATGAATATTGTAATTTCTGTGTGGTTCTTCGCAATAAGGTCTTTTCTCCCGTTGAGACCAGCTTTATGTCAGTTCTAATTCCATTCTTCATTTAAAGCATCAGTGATATCCATCCTTTCTCTGCCTCCCCAGTTTTGGATATTGATCTCTGTATGAAGAAAGATTAAGCAGCTTAGGAACTCTTCAGTTCGAAAAAGGTATGACAAAAGGGAGCTATGAGAAAGGCCTACAAAATCATGATTGGCATGATACAAATGATGAATTAGGGATGATTATTCAGTATTTGTCATAAAAACAGAACTAGAGAATATCCAGTCATAGGAATAGTCAGAAGATTTGAAACAATGTCTAATTAAATTACGGAACCCATTGTCAGAGTATTACGGTGTTTAAGATTAATAGATTTGAAAAGAAAATTAATAGAAAACAGTTCTGTCAATGACTGTTAAATATGGTGATCCCAACCCAAACTCCCAAAGACATGGTGAACAAATATGTTTTTAAAGTTATGCTTAGATATGCCTAAATATGATCTCTACTGTAGCCTGTACTGTAACCTATTTATGAACAGTGTCTTTCCCAAGGGTGTTTCAGCTAAATGTAACGCAGAATAAGTTGAATTTAAAAGAAATCAACCCACCACAAGCTCCAATATAAAAAATGGACATACAGAACCACCTACTCAATTTAATTTTCAAAGAATTACAATATCTCTTGGTTTTAAATGGAAAGAGATTCCATTTTGGATTCCATTTGTTGGGTTTTTTTGGTTTTGTTTTTTTTTGGTTGAACACATTGCCTTTGCTTTGTACAGTTCTCCTTGTAAATCATTTTAAGTTTGCTGTCCTCCTTATAAACAGTAATGAAGATTTTCTATTACATTCAATGGTTTGGGATCAAGAACTTACTAAGAGTGTAAGAATTTTCTTTTTTTGTCTTCAGAATCCCAGACTCATGAAATGATCCTTCAGCTTTTACCTGCTACTGATAATGTTGGGTTATGCCTCAATCAATGAATAAATCATGTTTCTGCAAGCAGGAAAAATAATATGTGGTACTTGGCATGTACCTAAGGGTAGAAACAGATATAGTCAGACATTCAGTATGTAAACTAAACAGAAAATATACACAAACATTAATTTTAAGGACCCTGGTTAATGTTTATTCAAGCTGTAAAAATATTTGTCATTCAGAAACAATACAAAAAAAAAGAGGAGGAAAAAGATGTTTAAATATTAATTACATGCTGAATGGAATGTAGAGAGATAGTTCACGGAAACTCGTTCCTTAGTAAATGGTACATTAATTTTCCAGAAAGGCCTTATACATACCAATGAAATAGTAACAGCCATCGCAAAGGTACATACCTTAGAGATTATTTTTTCACTCTCACCTTATAATAGTAATAACAACCTTCAGTGTCTCCACCATAAGCATTTCTAAGATACTTATCATCCTGATATGCATGTACTTGTTATCCAACCTTGTCATGAAGCGTTTAGAAATGTGTAGAAAAGAATAGAATCATCAGAACAGTTTCCTGGGAATAATGACTAGCTGCATTTATTTCCTTCCTTGTGATCAATGAGCCCCAGGAAATACCTTATAACTCAATTGCTATTGTTTAATCTGCAAATGAACTTACTCCATCCTGCCTCCTGCCAAGATCCTGATGTATTAGGGGGCAGCTGTTGTATCAAGTGGCTATATTTAATCTTAACAGAGACATGAGAAAGATCCTGGATTTGTCCCTGGACAATTAGTATCAGATCAAGATCCACCCTCTCCGCCAGATTGATGAACGCATCCAAGCCTGTTCCTGCCTCCTGTATAACTTGTAGATACAGGACTCTTCCTTCACCATCTCAATCATCCCGCTTGTTCAACAGGTGTCTGTCATCCAGAAGCATTTAGGAGGTCCATATGTTAGATCATTACATGATATAATACAGTGAATTTAACCGGAACTTTTTCCCTGTTGTGATTTGTATTGATATCTTTCTGATCAATTGATGTTTTGTGTATCAACAGGGGTGCAGGGCAGGCAGAGGGGCCATGATGTTACTCGGGGGATCCGTGAATGTGCATGTGCTTGTGAACCTGGGGAGTGTGGTGTGTGTGCTGCACTAGTGACCTTCTGCCTCTGCCAGCCCAAGAGGAGGATGGGACGTGGCTGGTTGTGCCTGTGGCTGGCGTGAGTCCTGAAAGCAGGTGCCGCTGGAGGCAGCATCTTCTTTGTAGTCATCTGTGTGACTGGCCGTGTCCGTGTCTTGTGTGTGTGTCTGTGTCAACCTCACTACTGGCTGAAGGGACAGCAGCAGCCACTTCCCTCAGCCTGGGCAGAGACCCCTGGTCTCCAGGCACCAGGGTGGGCAGGAGGAGTCCTTGGCCTGGAGATGCTGGAGGTGGTGGCCATTTATCCCTTAGCATTAAGATAGTGACTTTTGAAAGATAATCTGGTATGGGTGCATCCTAGTTAAATTTAGGCTACTAATTTTTGAACCGAAATCCTCTGTGATGAAAGACTGGAGAAAGATATGCCATTCCAGAGGTTGTTACAATCACCCAGATCAATTGAACTGAAATGTGTAATAAATATTATGATCACAGTTTTGCTAACTGTACTGATGATAGACACTGAGATCCTACTTATGCAAATAACTGCCATGTATTAATTGATCAATTAATAAATTAATAGTAACAAATTACATGTTAATATTGGAATATAAATGTTTGTAAACACATAAATTAATTGGATCCTGAGTTTGAGTGTTCTCATAGACTTTATTTACAAATACATCTCTCTATAGAGCTACATATTCCCCTAATGCCACATATAGAATAAGCCACGATGTAAAATGATAAAAACAGTAACAATACAGAGACAAAAAAATCTGAAACATTTTAAGTTAAACTTCATGGGTGTCTTTTCTTCAAATGCAGAATGAAATACAAATCAACAAAGATTTTTTCACTGGGATTTCTGAAAAGGCCAACTGTGAAAATGTGAACATGTTAACTGGTTATATAAAAGGCTTTTCTATCACAATCAGGCAAAATAAGTGGACTGCATGGCTGATATCTCAATGAATTCAGTTTGGTCTCATCCAATTGCTTATTTAATTCTTAGACATGGCAAGCAGTTTAAAAGCAAATTAACATTGTGTCATTTCTGTTTCACAAAACTTGAGTCAAGCAAATTGCCCTCCAGGTGTGTCCTGAATAACATGTTAGCTGATTCACTTCCAAAGAAAATTAGTGATCTACACTGCTTGAGAAAATTATTTACAATACAATGAAATCTTTTCAGACAGATACTGATTTGAACACCAAAATGAGCAGTCACCATTCACAACAGTTGTTGTATTTACCCACATCCAAGAGAATTATAAAATGACTCTATTCATTTTCAGAGTTGGTACAAAAAAAATAATTCTAAACAAAACCCCTATTTCCTTTATTTTCTTCCTTTATTTTCTTCTTCACAGCTTACACAGTTGCTAAAATCCACACAGCTTTTCAGGGTTGAATCTGTTGGCTTTTTTTATGCACTTCTGTGCCTAATGACTACATGAGAGTAATGTATAGCTCTGGCACGTTGTAAAGGACTTGATACTACTGGCAAGGGGGACAGCATGTACCAGCAGAGCAGTTTGAGGTAGCCACTGTCTCTTTCACTAGTGGCTACATCACCCTACACTTTTTGCCATGCCTCATTTGCAATGAGGTAAACACCGGTGCCATGAGCAAAACCTGCATAATAATGACTGCAACATAGTAAACATGATGTAATTCCAAGTAGATTATTTCTCAAAGAAAGGTATGTACCTGGGTGGGATTAATGGCACTTTCTGGGTGTCTGCCTCCTTCCACTGACGATAAAGGGAATTACAACACTTCATTTAAATCCGTTGCTTAATTTTTCCCTAAAAGGAGAAACAAATTCCACCCAACAAAGGAAAAAGAAGATTATTTTAGATTCAGGTAAAATCAGTCATATAAGCATCACAAAATATAACTCTACATCTTCCAGAGTAAGTATGGACAGCTTTTCAAGTAACAAATCAAGACTGAAAAATTAATTCACTAGTTATGATATTAATTATAAAATTATTCATATAAATCCATTTCTACATGTGTTAGTAGCATAAAATCAATGACATTGGATGAAGTTTATCCAAACTCATGTAAGGAGCTGGGTAGGAAGTTAGGAAAGTGAAGGATGAAGGTGTTGTGTTGGCAGAGAAATATATGCATCTTGAAAACAGCATTTTAATAGCATGAGTATGTATCAAGAGAGTTCCTCTTGGGAAGAATGCAGGTCATGTTAACCAGTGCAGGTGCAGCAGGATGCTGGCCTTCATGTACAAACCAGGGCTAGCCCTTGGTTCTGCTTTCCATGGTGGTGTGAATGATTATTCAACACCAATGTCTGGCGAATGTTTGTCACCTCAGAAGGTGAAATGCTCTTTTGATCACAAACAGCATATGTGCTTTACCTCTGAAATAGGCTAAGGTAATTTCAGGGTGGGGACATTATTAGAATTTATTTTTCAACTTTATTTACACACAATATCTGTGTGTATTTCGAAGTATGAAGGGTAATGGCTTCAAAATGGAAAAGGGTGGATTTAGATTAGATATTAGGAAGAAATTTTTCACTATGAGGGTGGTGAGGCACTGGAACAGGTTGCCCAGGGAGGTTGTGGATATCCCATCCTTGGAGCTGTTCAAGGCCAGGTTGGATGGGGCTTTGAGCAACTTGGTCTAGCAGGATGTTTCCCTGCCCATGCCAGGGGGGTTGGAACTAGATGATCTTTAAAGTCCCTTCCAACCTAAACCATTCTATGATTCTATGAAATAGCATATTGAGATAAGAATTTTGCTTATCATATGTTAAATAATTTGATTTTTAGAAGAACAATATATCAATTTTATCAATATAAAAGTGTCTGTATCAATTGCTTACACAGACCAGAAAGAACGAACTAAATTATTTTAGCCTACTTAGATTGAACACCATATAATTTGATTAGCCTACTGTAGTAAAGTAGCCAAATGTATTTCCAAAATTTTTACCCTTGTAGCAACAAATAGTTGAAAACTAGACTGGTAGAGAAGGTGATTGGTACTTAGTAAAGCCTCAGAGAGAAATAAAAAGGGTTGTGGAGATGAATCCCATTAGTACAGATTTGCTCTCTATAAAACTAATTGATTTCAGTTTACCAAACAGCTCTGTATCTGTTTTAGGCTGTGGAATGCTAAGAGTATATTTCAGATGAGCATAAAATGACAGAAAAGGAATATTAACATTGCACACGTTAACATTAGCTTAGAAAGGAGGTGAAAGTCATGATTTATAATCTGTCTTATAGCTCTCTAAAAGGCAGATAAGGTTGCTTTTCTATATCAAATTATTGTGTAATGAAAATCCCCTCATCAGTTCAAATGGAATTCTCCATTAAGTACAGATTGATTAAAAAATCTTCTGATTTGTAACCTATGTTGGTATGTGATTTTTATGTAATTTCTAATCTAGTTTTGCATATGTAGCATGTTTTCTGAACTTTTCAATACCTAACACAACTTTCTTATCCCGTGACTTCTGAGGGAAATCAGCAAATACATGAAAGATGCAATAAAAAATGGCATTGACACACAGTATGTAGCAATGTAGTCTAAGTTAATAATAGACATAAATGTTGTCATTTTAATTTGTATGTGTTAATGGATGTTAGAAGCATCTTCTGCCTCCAGCAGCTCCGGGCTTGGGGATTCCTCCTGTGCAGCCACTGTGCCCAGTCTGAGACCTCGGGATCTCTGTCCAAGGCCATTGGATGCAGTTGCTACTTTCCTGTTTGCAGGTTCAACCAGCAGTGAGGCTGAATGTGTATCCCACACTCATACAGAGGCCACAGACGCGGTTGGTCACGCAGATGGCCACAGACAAGGCGCTGCCTCCAGCAGCACCCGCATTCAGGGCTCACACCAGACACAGGCGCAACCAGCCACGTCCCCTCCTCCTCCTGGGCTGGCAGAAGCAGAAGGTCACTAGTGCAGCACAGACACCACGCTCCCCAGGTTCACAAGCACACACACATTCACGGATCCCCCGAGCACCAGAATGGTCACTCTGCCCACCCAGCACCCCTGCCCAGATCCTGGACTCCTTACCTGTCCCACGGGTCCCCGACCCACTGACTGGTCCAGCTGGGTGCTCGCTGCACACACGCAGCACTCACACACTCATCCCACAGGTACCCCACACTTGCAGGTCTTCCTAAATACCAGCATAGACTCTCCACTTGCCTCATACCCCTGCCTGGACCCAGGGCCTCCTACTCCCTGGCTGGTCCAGCTTGGAGTTTGCCAGCAAATCCACGTGCACACCCCACGCACACCCGTTTTGGGGCAGGTACAGACACTCTTTCCCAGCACCCGGCACACAGGCTGTGACCCTTGGTCCTGATCCAGCTGCCAGCACTGAGCTCCTCACTCACCTCACTCACACCTGGTCCCTCCGTAGCTGGTTTTTGCGGTGCACACCACTCCCACCCCAGTGGCTGGAAGTTAAAGACCCCACCGGCTCCAGTAGCTGACACCACAGGCCAGGGGCACCTAAAGTCAAACCGGGGGGTCTGATACCAGGAGCTGGCACCCAGTCCCCTGACACCAGTCCCACCAGTAGCTGGCATTCAACCCTTGCAGCACTGGCACACATGGGATAGGGAGTGAGATTACTCAGAGAGGTCATTAAGAGAAGATTTAATAAGAAGACAGGACAGACTGGGGTGATCAGGTGCAGAGCTCTGCCAGACAAGCATGTTGACCAGCCCTGTTTTAGACCTTACCTGCCCCTTTTATACCCCTTTCTGTCTATTCCTCCCATTTTTTTCCTCCTCGATCTCCTTCCCCTAAACCTTCCTCAATAAATTTTGTACAGTTTCACAGCCCCTCCCTGTGATATCCCAGTTCCCTGCTTTGTATCAGTTACCAAGGCTGGCTGACCCTCTCCAAAGATGTGCCTGCAGTTTCTTCATGGCTTATCAGTTAGCGATGGGAATCTTTTGGGGGGTGTTGCCTCTATTAGCCCTTGCCTACTTGTTTTCTGTCTCTGTGTGTTGTTTATCACTTCCCCCTTTACTTGTTACTGCCTTTTGAATAGAAAATGTCCTTTATCAGATAACGTGAATGAAGCTGATGCTCACATATTCCACATATCCTTACAGTATGAATTAGATATTTTGTTCCAGGCAGGCGAAATGTATCCCTAAACATTATACTTAAATATTAAAAAAAAAAGAATCCAATACTATCAAGCATATCTGTATTTTTGAAATAGTTTGTCACAAATATCATGTGATGACATATTTCCCATTGTCCAGATCAGAAGTTGGATGCTGCTTCCATCAGTAAAAACTTAGTTGATTTGTACAACCTGAAGAAATGCTATAGGATATGTCTTAAAGTAGAAAATGATAAATCAATGTATTTCACCTATTGTCTGACATAAGGTCACTTTGACTTTCTCATTATAGCAGGAAGGTGGTTAACTTAATGGCTCTGAAAATGAGTAACTTTATTATAGCAGCAGTGTAAAACCTGTGAGATTAAATTTGTAATTATACCATGTCAAATACATTTAAGAAAAAAATATTTTTCAAAAATATTTTTATACTAGAAACGTATCTTTATGTTATATTTCTTATTATTGCGTGTTTTACTGAGTTCCTCTATTGAAAATTTTTAATTTGAAGAAAATGTGTAAAAATAGTCCTTCTGGTTTCACATTGTACCAGCCTTTGGTAGGATAAAGTAAACCACTGTGACATAATACAATGTAACCTTTAACATAGCACCATATCACTAAAAAATAGTCAAAGATGCTACTGTAATGTTACCAGCAATCTGTAGGGGAAAACAGGCTGTAAAAAGATTACATGCACCCCGATCCTGCCAGAAGATAAACCAGTTAGAAATATAGACTACCTCTTCTGATTGAACATGATGAGTTAATTCTGGCTACACCCTCCATGTATTTAAAAAAGTACTCAAGAGGTTTATAAAATGGCATTCAGTTCTACGTGCAATTGCAGTAACTCATGCAAAACTAAGCATTTAAGAGCACACCAGTATGCACCACTTCTCCAAGGCAGACAGTAGAACGACAGCGGGATTTACACCTGGTTAATATGTTGTCTTCAGATGTCTGACCGGCTCTTACTTGTACAGTCATTGGTTCAGTACTTTACTATTAATTTCTCCTTTTAATTTAGATACCTGGCTTCATTACGAAAGATCTAAACTCATTAAGCTAAACTTAGACCTTAGCACTTTTAATTCTATTGCCTCCTATGTTGCCATTATGGAAAATAAACACTATGGTTTTCTATTATGGGACTTACAGCACTGGGAAATTTTATGGACAATAGGGAAATTATTTATTTCACAAATATGAGGTAAGTTCATGGAGGGGGTATAAATATTTCATTCACATATTGTAATGCGGTATTAAATTATAGAAGTAAATTCAGATAAATTCCCCATGAGAAGGTCCCAGAACTCAAACCAATGTATCATGATATTGGGAAAAATGAATACCAGTCTACTAGCTATGTATCTGCACTGCAGTTAAATAAGACAAAAGACCAGCTGTAATAAAATATATGCATATCATAAATACATGTTAATTTGAGATAATAATAAATAATTACTTTGTTATACAGCTCAATTTAGAAGCACAGCAAGCAGGAGAGAGCTATAGTTCATTATTAGATGAAACTGCAGTGAGGACCAGCACTGATATTATGCCTTCCTAGAACAAGACATACATTTGTAAACACTTCAGCTTTGAACAAGCTCAAAGTAAGTAAGTGTAAGAAAACAAAAATATTTCCAGTGAGCGTCCTAGAAAATCACACCTATTTTCCCGCTTAGCTAGAAAACACCAACGTGGAAATGGACGTATCCCAGGAAAGAAAGACACAACATATCATATACCATTATTTGTGAGTCAAATGTTTTAATGTCTGTGTATATACATACATACACACATATAATATACAGAAAAACAAATTATGTATTCTTGTGTGTCTATATATATAACAAATATATTGATAGATAGATGGACAGACAGACAGAAAGAGATAGAGATATTTACATGTATATGGCTCAGTAATTGACAAAATTCTCAACTAGAGATCCAAAGACATGAATTTCAGCATCGCTCAGGACTTGAAAAAAAGGCTAGGTTGCTTCCAGCATGCATCATTGTAAACAGAGAAGAAATGATGCCTAGAGGTTATGCTTGCCATGTTACTCCTTTTTGAATCTCTGGTTACTCAGCATGTTACTTATCCTGCTCAGAAGCTGTAATCTTAAAAAAACCAGAAGACTTTTAGCATTGTAACAGAAATAGAAATTAAAGTGTGAGAGCAAGAGAGAGAGAAGAGTCCACTGCTTTAGGAGTTATGAAAGGCAATAGGTAGAATAGCCACGGTTCCCGGACAAGTGCTACATAGACTACAGGCAGATTATTAGAAGAGCAAACCTATATTCTCTACTGGAAAGGGAACAATCTTCTGACAGCTTATATCTGTACTGGCATTTCTCTTGAGGATTAGTGGCACATCATTTTCTCTTTCTATTCAGTCTAGCTGTCTTCTATACTGGACATAAACATAGCCAAAAAACTTTGTTATTCTCTCTACATCTAGTCTGTCAGTCTGCTGTGAGCAAGAACATTAACATTCTGTCAAGAAATGTACTTCTTAAATGACCACATTAATATTACCTGCGGTTTACTCTTAACTGTTTTTTCTAACTTCTAAAAACCTTAATTTCTAATCAGACTTGAAAATGTCATTTTATAAACAGCCTTTGCCTGCTGGTAAAAACAAGACATATTCCTGCTGAGTGTTATACACACCCATTCAGGTTAAAGTTAAAGCAGCACGAATGTTTAAGCCACATTAGCTTCTGCTTAGGTTTCCCGTAGCAGGAAGCCAATTTAAATCACTTACTGCAACCACAAGACAGCAGAGCTGAAAAAGAATTTATTTTTGTTCCTGTTCCTTCAAAAACGGATACAGTAACAATAAAGTAGTTTTTTTGTTAACAGTTTTTGAAGTTTGGGTAAAGAGTTGAAGAGGTGACTCTAAACCATCCCCAGTTTTACTTATCCAGTCCAAATGAGTAATCAGATGGGTAGTTTTAATTTGTTCATTTTCCAATATGAAAGTTAAAGGAAAAAAAAAAAAGAAATAATGTTTTTCCTCTCAAATATATCTTTTGCACTTATCTTTGTGGTAAACCAGGTTAGTGCTCACACTTAGCCTCAAACTCCCTCATTTTTAACCCATTATGCGTATTGTTTTCTTCCTTATTTACAGTGGAGAGGAAAGAAGAGGGAGGAGGAAAGGAGATAAAGTTGTGATCTTTCCTCCTAAATGTATTGCAAGTGGAAGTGGCTCAAATAACTGATGTTTTGAACTTCAGGGTGAACATGTAATTATCAGCGACAGTGCAGTGATGGTCTGTGACATCTGCAAAATGCTCAGCAGTATGGGTTCTGGGTTTGGTTTCTGTGGAAGTTATGGCCTCAGTCTGACCACCTCACTCAGCACCTAAATATGTTTAAGGATCCCTGCAGTGCCTTGGCTTTCTCCTGTAGGTACTCTGTTGTATCAGCTAGCTTAGGGATGTCTTATGTCACAAAGACATCTCAGATGGTAGCAGCTGCTTATTTATAATCAAATAAACCAAGCTCTGGCTTTTTAGTTCATGATTTATACGGTGCTCTTTCTTTTTTCATGACTTATCTCTCATTTTTTAATATTAAAAAATAATAAACATATTCCTGTTAGAGTTTGACCCAATCTCATCAGCTATGTGCTCCAATTCATATAATCCCTTCTATTTCTTTATGGCAGCTGAATTTACTGTTATGAAGGAAATTCAGAGGGGAAAAAAAATCTCAACATTCCTTCCACCCCAATTCTTTTCTGAAACAAAACAAACAACTTGGTGAGAAGTTGATGTTTCTAGGTGCCCAGAGAGGCAAAACAGGTGGTGGGCCAAGGCTAGAGTCAGATCAGCTATTTGTTATGATCCTATCAGACTTTTTAAAGACACCTGGAACTTGCTGGAACTGGGAAGCTGAACGCCTTGACGACTGTCAGGAAGAAGAACAAAGACAAAACAGCAAAAAACTAAATAACACCAAGGGAGAGGAGCTAGATCCAAGAGAAATAAAAGAACAAAACATTTCTGACAGGTATTCCTGTCACAATACGGATAACTGTGGAAAATAGAAGAAAAGTTCGCAAAATGAATGAACATGAATTCTACATCCATGAGAAAAGCCAGTGATACAGCTAGTATGGTACAGGGAAAACACTAATATATCACCAATAAAAATGGATTACCCTTTAAATGGGAAAGAGGAAAAAACAATGAAACAATGCTTTATGTATTGTCATTAAATAGGGAACGGGTCATTTATTTTGCTTTAAAAAAACACAGATATTTTACTTAAAATTAATAGTAAAGAATTGAAGGTCCAAAAAAGTGAATTTCACTTCGTAAGTATGAGTCGGGGTTTTGAGGTTTTTACCTCAAAGAAAAGGTGATTTTTGGTATTGCAAGTTAAGGAAAGAAGTAAAGAAGAAGAAGAAGAAGAAGAAGAAGAAGAAGAAGAAGAAGAAGAAAAAGAAGAAGAAGAAGAAGAAGAAAGGAAATACAAACCACCATGACACAGTCGCTGAGGTATCACTAGAGGTGTCCATTTTGTATTTTACAGCATGTGCTCAAACCTGTGTTGAGTTGACTAAGGCACAATGAGTACCAATAATGTGAGTATGTAGTGGAGAATTCTTTTATATTACTATTAAATAACTTTGGAAATTGAGGAAGGGAAATAATTATCTTAAGTGATATTCAAAGTTTGTTTTCTAACTAATTTTTTAATAATATTTCAGTAGTTTTATCTGGTACATATTTTCTAATTTTATTACAAAAATGTCATTTGAGAATATCTATTAAATATCCTTAATAAACTTAATGTATGTCCCATCTACTTCTTCCCCTTATCCACTATACCAGTTACCCTGCCAAAGATGAAAATCTAGTTTGGCACAATCTGTTCTTCACAAATCCATACCAGATGGTCTTGTATCATTTTATCACTATATAGATGCTTGTAACAATTGCTTCTTTAATAATTTCTTGTACTATCTTTCTAGAAATCAGAGTTAGGCTCATTGTTTTACAGCTTTGTGAGTCCTTTCTCTTACTCTTCACAGGAAGGTACTATGTTTGCTCTTCATTCTTCTGAGACATCTTCCATCCTCAACAATTTATCACTAGATATTGCTTGTACTTGTTTCTTAAATACTTCTAGGAAAATTTCTCCCAATTTATACAGTAAATATCTAACAGTTTTCTTCACAAGAAATTCCTTCCTTGTGTCTCTGTTTACTTATGCACACACTCTATACTGTTCTTTCCTTGTAATTATTTGCAAATGTAATTATCTTACTATCTATCACAACTACTACTTTTGGGTTAAGAAGATGTAGAGTGTTAAGAAGATGTAGCATGTCCATGTAATAATGAGTTTATCATTTTAACCATCTCCTCCTCAATGTATTTATAGAACCATTATATTGTCAATTATGCTGTTCAATAGTTGCATCTCATTTCATGCCTTTACCTTGGTGATTTACGTCTAAGGTTTCTGTCATTTCTACCAGTGTGTCCAGATTCCACTTTTGAATTATTCTTTTTAAGTTCTGACTTACTAAAGTTCTCCAAATGTAGCCATATTTGTTTCTTTTATCTTTACCTCCTTCTGTCTTTACAAAGTGCCAGGACAACGATATCTGTGCCTTCAGTGTGGTCTCTTTTAGGAGATGCTAGGTGTCTTTTCCACTTAGAAATAACTCCCAATGGACTTTACTTGGCAAGCCATGGAGTTGGTTGAAATTTACATTTTAGGGCCATTCTTACTAGTCTGTAGATTTCCTTCCTTCTTTCTTTTAGGTAACTTATTTTACTAGCTTGTAAGTGATTTGCTCTAATTTGCTTTCTGTATACAAAGTCTTTAATAGTTCTTACTGTTTATGTGAATCAAATTCAGTTTAGTCAAACTGCCATCTGTATGCTTGTGTTTCCTTCCAAAGAAAGTATTTGACCATTCAGCCACTGACCATCTGTTTCTTCTGGGTATTCTAACTGTGGGCATCTAAGTCTTTGTGACATTCCTCCACAGATATTGAGATCCCTCTTGGTTCAGGGATTGCATAGCTCCTTTTTTGTTTTATGAATGCTGGATTTATTTGGAGTGATGGGGATCATGCCTGTTCTGCATGTCTCTACCCAGCAGAGAAAAGTAGTTCTCTTTCCTCTTCACTGACACTTTCACTGTCTTTTCCTCAGTTATCTTCCTTAATTTCAGACATGCACTTACACAACCAAACATTAAAGTGTTTAGGTGAAGTTCATTTTAACTCTATAAGGCACCTAAATTTTTGTTGCTCAATGAACTAATCCTTCTGAAGTAAAGACAGGATTTAGTTGCAAGATACACATGTGGAATTCTCTTCTGACCTTCAGCTGTTACCCTGGTAGAACATCTGGTGTCATATATTTCAGCAATCATCTTGGGAATGCTAGGCCATTTCCAATGTCCCAGATGGTTAAGTCTGTTGTCTTAGATGTTTTGTTGCAAGTTATTTTTATTACAGCTAATTCTAAAATATTTTGAATGTATCTTTCCACACTCCTCAACAGTGATGAGGCCTCCAGACAAGACCTTATTTAAATAAGGTGTGGAAATACTGTTGAAATCCCGTGAGAGTGCAATGAGAATGATTAGGTTCAGAAAACAGGCTGAGTGAAGATGGTTTGAAAGAACTGGATTTTTGATGTCTAGAGATTGCAAGACAGGAAAGCAATATTCACCCATTTAAAAGCAAACAGATAACCAGGAGGTTGATCAACATGTTCTGAGATGACAAGAAGCAATGAGCTTAACTTGCAACACAACATTTAAATTTAATATTAGAAAATAAAGAGGCAGTAACCAACACTAATGCACTCTGTCTTGACCGTCTAAGTTAATTCCTGGATGTCCTAAAAATGCCTTTGTAAATAATACTTTGAGCTTTATTTTTCTATAAGTTCATGAGAGGTAAGTATTCATAAATTCAAGTGAACAAGACTTCTCAAACTTATAAAGGAAAAAAAAGGGAAATTTTTTCTTATAAGGAAAAAGTATTAGACAGTATTGCAAGATATAAACATTGAATACACATGTTGAGATTATATTTTAGGGTCTATTAACTCAGAGACACTGTTTTAATGTACCTGAGGAACTTTCTCTCTTTCATTCACATATAGACACATGAACTTGTAATGTTACTTGAGAAGGCCTAGGCTATCAAGCCTGGCCTCCAGTTGCTGTGTTTTACAAATTTTTCAAGACTCTTTTAACACATATTTTTTAATTTATGTTGGTCTTCTCATATCATGCTATCAACCTTTTTGCTGAAGTTATATTTTACTTTTAGAACTTAATGTAGTTACTGTTATTGTTTTGGTTTTTGATAAAACCCTGGTTTTTTTCATGACAGAAGAAAACCAATTTGAGATAAATGGAAAAGCAATTCTGCTTTTCAGATTAATTTGAGGTACAAAAAGACCTAGTTTCAAGTACTGCTGGTACAACAAACTTCTCCCAGGCAGATCACTGAAAAAATATTTTGTATTTTCAGCATTAAAAAAACTTATTAAACGTCTTTTCAAGAGCTTTGAAAGACACCCACAGATTTTTCTGGCTTTTGGAATCGGGCAATTGTACCAGATACAGGTAAGTTTCAGAATTCAAACTACTATCTAAACCATAATTGTTTCTTTACAGTGTATATGTTGTGTCAATGAATGTCTACACATATATGTATGTATACTTTTATTAAATACCCTGACACTAAACAGGAGCATAGGCTACTAAGCATGGAATAATGTCTGTCCTAGTCTTATGTTTGATTTTTATAGCCATATAAAAAGTGTTCTACGTAACACAGGTAACCAACCTTCCTTCCCTCCTTCCCTCCTTCCTTCCTTCCTTCCTTCCTTCCTTCCTTCCTTCCTTCTAGTTGTTGGCTGGGGTTAAACCACAACAACCTCAAAGCATCTGTGGCTGTGGACAGGTCCATGCTGCAGCAGGTACACCTTGAAGCATCAGTGGCTGTGCTTGAGGCCATGCTGGAGCACCTCAAAACACGTGGCAATGGAAAAGCGTGCAACAGTGCAGGTACTCCCTTGAGGGACTGCAGCCATGGATAAGGCCATGTTGGAGCAGGTTTACTCCTGAAGGGACTGTGGCTGTGCGTAGGCCACACAGGCAGGTATATCTCTGAAAGCATTGTGGTCTATGGATAAGGCCATGCTGGAACAGGTGCACCTCAAAGTGACTGTGGCTGTGGATAAGTCTACGCCACAGTAGGCATATCCCTGAAAAGACTGTGGCTCATAGACAGGGCTCCACTTGGAGCAGGTACACTCCTAAGGGACTGCAGTCTGCGCTTAAGTCCAAGCTGGAGCCGGGGCAAGGGGAGGAGTTCATTGCAATGTTAAACACTATACACTGGCCCAAAAGGTCCAGGGGTGGAGATTGTAATGGAAATACCTTTAAAGTGTTGTAACCCATGATTTGAGCTGTATGTTATAGGAATCACTATAGCAGAAACCACCTGAACCAATGGAAGACAAATCTTACAAGGAGCATTGCAAGTGCAGCAGTGACCTGAGCTGAGCTGGCTTAGGTGCCCAATGACTCTACACAACACATCACCTCTTCTGTTCTGAGTGACCACCATAACAAATGGAGCCAAGTCATGGACTAAATGAACTTCATGGGCATTTTGTGGACATATGTGAATATTTTATGGACATTTTACAGAGGTGGTCTATAGACTAAGGGAATGATATCTATGTATTATATCAAAAGACAGTAAAGGGGGTAGTGGTTAATGAGGATGTATTGGATAGTGTGGGACCTGAACATAATGTAGATGGTATGGAATAAAGGGTGGAGAATATGTTGGTTTTGGCTGGGATAGAGTTAGTTTTCTTCATAGTAGCTAGTGTGGGGCTATGTTTCAGATTTTTGTTGAAAACAGTGTTGATAATACAGGGATGGTTTAGCTATTACTGAGCAGTGCTTACACAATGTCAAGGACTTTTCTGCTTCTCACACTGCCTCACCAGTGAGTAGGCTGGGGGTGCACAAGAAGCTGTGGGGGACACAGCCGGGACAGCTGATCCCAACTGACCAAAGAAATATTCCATACCATATGACATCATGCTCAGAAATAAAAAAGTTGGAAGATGAAGAAGAAATGGGGGAGACCTTTGGAGTTATGGCATTTTGTCTTCCCAAGTAACGTTATCTGTGATGGAGCCCTGCTTTTCTGGAGTTGGCTGAACACCTGCCTGCCGATGTGAAGTAGTGAATGAATTCCTTGTTTTGCTTTGCTTGCGTGCACAGCTTTTGCTTTACCTATTAAACTGTCTTTATCTCAACCCACAAGTTTTCTTACTTTTACCTTTCTGATTCTCTCTCCCATCCCACTGGGTGGGAGTCAGCGAGCAGCGGTGTGGTGCTTAGTTGCAGGCTGGGGTTAAACCATGACAGCAGGCATAGGCAGAAGACTACGAATTGTTCAGTTAGTTATCATAAATTCTGTTATGTGAAAACAGTGCAAGCATTTTAGTCCCACAGCTTTTACAGACATCATCTGATAAATATAGCTATAGTATTTCAAGACATTATTGTTTTTTCCCATCACAGGTATTGATCTCACAGACACTACTATCCCTTTAGAACAGTTGGAAGAATAGGACATTTACTTGTACGTCATTTATTTCTGTTCTTTTCTCTCAGTGAAAATATGTCTTTACAGATTAGTTCATATTCCAGAATATCAGAGTTCATATTCAAAACTATCACATGCAAAGACTGATAACAGATTACAGTTTCATTTCTGGATTTTTCAGGAAACGTCTGTCACAATTCTGAACTATTCTCATGAAACTTGGTGTAGTCAATAGCAACAGTATAAAAAGGTGTGTCACCAGAAGCAATGGTGGGGTTTTTTGTTAATCATATTCTAAATCCGGAATACCGAAGTTTCAAATATTTATCAAGAGGAATTCTACTTTCACTTGTTGATGATGGATTTATCTCACCCAAATGTAGGGCAGGATTCATCACATGTGACTTTAGATAAAGACATCTGCCTGCGAGAAAGGTGTCTAGACTTTCTTTATGGGTGATGGAAAACTAGTCAATGGACTCAATGGAGTCTAGAGTGATTCGTATCTCACATAAGGCAACTGATTTAGGATGAGATCAATTGCTTTCCAGATTCCATTGACTGTATTGACTATATTTTCATTTATTATAATGAGAATTTAAACATCTATATTGTAATGACCTATATTAAGCGAGATTAATTCCTCTCCTAGGGACTCAGCTCAGCTGGCCAGCATCTAGTGACATTTGACATACCCTAAGTATCACACCTAACATTCAGCTAATCCTAAGCAAGGAATCATCTACGTCTCCCGAAGGATCTATTTTGCATCAGCCAGCCTTTTACAGTTCTCTGGAGTATCTCAGTACTAGATGCCAACAATTGAGCAACTAAAACCTTAATGGATACCTCTACATATTCATCTAGGGTAAACATCCCAAGCTCCCTTTATGGTTATCAGGGAGAAATAAGCAAATAATAAACAAGGTTCTTCCTAATCTTGTTCTCTAAATACCTATCAGGTAATATATGCCTTAATTGATTAGCTGAGATGAGTTCCTTTCTGACCATTTGAAGTATCTAGTGATAGCACTGCTTGCCCATTTATTTTAGTTAAAATTTGTACATACAAGCATATGAACTATCTGTTAAGCAGAATGATGCTGGAAGTTTCTGTTTACTTTATGGCCATAAACTCAGTCAATATTATTTTTACACAATGTAAGGTGTACTCTCTACCTACCTTGTTAATCGCGTCCATTCAGAAGAGTAATTCTTAGCTTCTAAACTGACTGTTTTGGAATGACTTCCACCTACTCAACTTAATACTAATCCCTGTAAAATAACTCAGTTATAGCCACTTTGAGTCACTTGAACGAAGATGTTAAAAGGGCCACATTTAGCCTTCTTATACAGTTAGGGCATGATGATTACTACTCTGTTTTTCAGTTAAAGCTCCTGAAATAATATGTGGGAGGTGTAGCAAGTACACGTATGGTGTCTGTGTTACATAATGCCAAAGACTATGATTTACTTATTTTGAAGAGATGCTTTACAATGTTGTGGGGAAAGTATCTTGAAGGTTCAAAACCTGACAAGATAGTTTGAAAGAACTTTATGGAATAAAAGGGGTTAGAAGTCACGCAATATCATTCCCAGCATTCATAATATCATACTGTCGCCATTACTGAACTGTAGTTTCATTTTGGAATAAGCTGGTTTGTTAGAAAATCAAAGCTAAATAATAAGCTAAGGTATATGCATTGTGAATGGTCTCCTGACAGTATGCAGCTTGGTCCAGATAACAAGATGTTTAAAATCATGGAAGGGACCTGAGCCTCAACTATGTGCCACTTCCCACTGCCACTACATCAGGCCATGGCATTGGCTACCGAGCCTTGAAAACCTCCAGGAGTGCAGACTCCATAAACCTGCAGGCAAGCTGCTCCAGTTCTGCAATAGTTTGCTAATAATTTTGTTTCTTTTCCAGTCTGAAACTCCTAAGCCACAATCAGTGGCCATAGTTGTCTGCCACAGAGGAAAAAAAAGGGCTCACTCATCTTTTTAACTTTTTTTGATGTCACTGTAAGAGGCTATCAGATTTCATCTCTTCATGAGCCTAAAGAAGACCAACTGTCACAACCTCTCTTTTGACAGTATAGAAATATCTGTGCTTGTTTATAGAGGTTTAAAAGATATCTATGTCTGAAAACTGAAAAAAAAGTCAGAATGTTGATACAAAAGAAATTATTGCACAGAACTGAAAGATCTTAAGAGCTGAAAAGGATAAATAAAATGGATTATAGTGACACTTGAGAGTCCTTTTTCTTCAAGGTAGATTTTCTTGTTCAAGATGCAGAATTATAAAAAAGTTCCTAGGGACTGCTGTTGCAAATACTTATTATAACTTTGCTCATGTCAGTTGGATTACTTGCACAACTACAAATTTTTAAGATGATATTTAGTCAAATGTTAAAGTTAATGTTACATTTTTATTTTCATTCTTAGTGGCTGTTTTGAATTTGTTTCAAACTGTTCCTACAGTATTATTAATTATTAATTAGAATATAATGGGTTATATAATGACTCTTAAAAATAAATGACATTTTAAATTAGGAAAATATAGTAATCTCTTACGGTTAATCTAGTAACTTAGAGGCTTTAAAATACTAAATTAAACAACAGCATATTCTGTCACATACTTATTTTGATGTTATTTTATGTTATTATTAAAGATTATATAAATGGTATATTAAGGGATGTCCTCAACTACTTCATCTTCTCACCTTTCCCTTTCTTCTTCTTGGTTCTCCTGAGTACCAGTTGGAAACCATTATTGAGAGCACAGACGATTTCAGCTTCCATGTGTCACTTGTGGTGTGTATCCAGCCTGTAAATTTGGAAACCGCACTTTAAAGAAAAAGTTTTTTACCCTCTCAAATAGCGCAATTTTGAGCTACTGAAAAAAAAGATTCATTAGAATCTCTTACTGCACAGAATCAAAAGATCTTAAGAGGAGCTGAAAAGGATAAATAACTGAAAGAATAAATAACTGAAAATGATAAATAATAATACTGGGAAACACTGGGTAATGTTAGTGAGAGTTTGTTACGACTTTAGCAATGCAACATGAATTTCAGCATTAATACAAAGAATTTCAGATATCATTACATAATCTCTGCCTGAAAATCATCAATTACTGCTCATAAGAAATTATACGCATCTCAAAATTATATTCACTTCCATTATATTTCACTCCGTTAAGGTATTAAAGAAAGAAAGATCACTGGCAAAACAATACCAATACAACAATTCATGCCAATTAGTTAATATTACTATAAATGACCAAACTAGATATAAGCTTCTTATAAGCATAATGTAATGTTGGTTAGAGAATTTTAATGTGTTCCAGTAAAATACTTTAGAATAAATTGTTTTGTAAAACCACAAGAGAAGACAATTCTGTCAGTAAGAATGAAGTGTGTCAAACGTCTCTTATTCTTCATCAGTGGTAATGTTTTATTAACAATTTCTTCATCTTTTTGTTCAATTTGGTAGAGGAGATTCAAATAAACAAAGTATTTACTACTAACACAGGAATGTTAATAAGTTGCCTTGACCTATATTTTGCTCAGAGGATCCAGATGCATTGCTCAAGGACACAGATCCTATTCCAGGTCAGGCCACTGGAAATGAAAACTAGCAAGATGGAATGTTTGTGTCTCGCTTAAGTCACGTTAAAAAATCTCTCTGCATTTCTCTGCAAACGAGTATTTTGCTTTATTATTCAAAGTCCTTGACAAATTGAGAGGGTTCTTTCCTCTTGGATTGGATTATAGTGACCTAATACAATCACAGTTTTTCAGTCGTCAGACTAATGAGAACTTCTTGAGATTTTAATATTTTACCTCTCCTACCCCCCTTATGTTCAAGAAATCATGTCATACTGATTTATATTGTGCCAGTTTCTGTTCTCATTAAAATCTGTGTCCAAAAATGAGGTATTGGAATTTTTCAATGCTCAGTCCATTATGTGAAATCAGATTCTATGTTCCCGTATTATACTACTATGACCTATTTTGAAAATTAATTGCTTAGTGAATTCTGTTTTTTCCCAACAGGTTACCAAGGTATAAACAAGAAGTGTCCAGCTGATCGAAACATAGACAGCTACCAGAGACAGTGTATAGCTGTGGTTCACATTAATTTAATTTACATATTATACAAAAGTGGAAATCATAATATTTATTTCATATGAAAGGCTTCTAATGAGAATAGATAGCAGTACACAGCTATTTTCTTCTTATGCAAAAATCTGAAATAACAACGATTAATTAAAATCTAGCAATATCATTATGGTCTTATTCTGGAACTATATGAGCAATATTAGTATTTTGTTTTCCTGAACTTTACATGAGAAAAAATATTCCACACATAAAGAAAAGACAGACAATGCTGTGAATTTAATTACTGTCCATTTCAATGAACACAGATGACAGAATTTGAGATGAGGTGATGAACAGATATATTTCAAGGGTGAAATTTTAATAATAAAATGACACTTGTATTTCTTTATGTCTATGTTCAAACCTTAAATCCATTTTGTGCTACTCATAACAATATTTTACAGTAAATTTACATAATCTTTTTCATGCTAACAAAAAGTGGATGACAATATTCTGTATTAATTCTGATTTTAGACCACAGAATCACAGAATCAAAGAATGGTTGAGGTTGGAAGGGACCTCTGGAGGTCATCTTGTCCAACCCTCCCTGCTCAAGCAGGGTCACCTAGAGCTGGACATCCAGGACCATGTTTAAACAGCTTCTGAATATCTCCAAGGTGAGAGAATCCACAATGTCTCTGGGCAACCTGTGCCAGTTATCAGTCACCTTCACAGGAAAAAAGCATTTCCTGATGTTCAGACGAAACCTCTTGCGTTTCATTTTGTGCCTGTTGCTTCTGGTCCTGTCACTGGACACGACTGAAAAGAGTCTGGCTCCATCTTCTTTAGAATCTCTCTTCAGGTATTCATAAATACTGATGAGATCCCCCCTGAGCCTTCTGTTCTTCACACTGAACTGTCCCAGCCCTCTCATCCTTTCCTTGTATGTGAGCTGCTCTTGTGTACTCATCATCTATGTGCCCTTTGTTGGACTCTCCAATACGTCCATGTCTCTCTTGTTCTGAGGATCCCAGAACCGGACACAGGACCCCAGGTGTGGCCTCACCAGTGCTGAATAAAAGGAAAGGATCACCTCCCTCGACCTGCTGGCAATACTTTGCCTAATCCAGCCCAGGATACCATTTGCATTCTTTGCAGCAAGGGCACATTGCTGGTTCCTGTTGAAGTTGGTGTCCACCAGGACTTCTGGGGCATTTTCTGTCAAACTGCTTTCCAGCTGGGCAACCCCCATCATATATTAGTGCACAGGGTTGTTCCTTCCCAAGTGCAGCACTTTGCACTTCCTCTTTTTGAACTCCATGAGTTGCCTGTCAACTAATTTCTCCAGCCTGTTGAGGTCCCTCTGGAAAGCACCACTACCCACTGGTTTATCATTCATTCCTCCCAGTTTTGCGTCATCAGTAAACTTGTTGAGGGGTACACTCTGTCCCATCATCCAGATTGTTAATGAAGATATCAAACAGGACTGGACCCAGTACTGACCCGTGGGGTACACAGCTAGTTACCAGTCTCCAACTAGACTTTATGTCACTGATCATACATCAACATACTTATCTATAAGAACAGAATCATAAAATCATAGGAACATTTAGGTTGGAAAAGACCTTTAAGATCATCTAGTCCAACCATTGACCCTACTCTACCAGGTCCTCCACTAAACCACATCTCTAAGCACCATATCTACATGACTTTTAAACACATCTAGGGATGGTGACTCAATCTTACAGGAAACAGTGTCAAAGGCCTTCCTGAAGTCCAGGTAGACAATAGGTTCAAGAAGGACAGGGAACTGATGGAAAGAGTACAGCAGGGGGCTACAAAGATGATTAGGGGGCTGGAACATCTTTCTGATGAGGAAAGGCTGAGGGACTTGGGTCTTTTTAGTCTGGAGAAGAGAAGGCTGAGGGAGGAATCTCATCAATGCTTATAAATACTTAAAGGGAGGGTGCTGGGAGGATGGCATCAGTCTTTTTTCAGTGATGCCCAGGGATAGGACAAGAGGTAATGGGCACAAACTTGACTGTAGGAAATTCCATCTAAACCTGAGGAGGCACTTCTTTCCTTTGAGGGTGGCAGAGCACTGAAAGAGGCTGCCCAGAGAGGTGATGGAGTCTCTGACTCTGGAGATGTTCAAAACCCACCTGGATGCCATCCTGTGCAACCTGCTGTAGGTGACCCTGCTCTGGCAGTGGGGTTGGACTAGATGATCTCCAGAGGTCCCTTCCAACCTCTGTGATTCTGTAATATCTACTACTCTCCCCTCATCTACCAGGCTGGTCATTTCATCAAAGAAGTTTATCAAGTTGGTCAAGCATGACTTCCCCTTGGTGAATGCATGCTGACTACTCCTGATGACTTTGTTGTCCTTTATGTGCCTGTGTTTAATCTAATCTGCAGATGCTCCATTGAAGTGAATAAAAAGGCTCCCATTAACTTTAAAAAGTTAATAAGAATAAGACCAAACCATCAAGGGAAAATTGTGCATAAAATAAAATTGTGCATGTGTGGTAACTGGATAGGAAGCAATATCAGACCTTCAGATGCATGAGAGATTAAGGCTATCACTGGGGACAGTTAAATTTCATAGTATTGAAGTCTATGATTTCTTAGCTGGTCCCCTCTTGGTTCTTTTTACTTCTCAAAGGCACCTTACAACAGAGCAAGTAGAATATTAAAAGATGTATACCTGAGTTTATGATAAAGACACAAGTGGTACAACTAAACACAGAATGAAGAGATGGACCTTGAGATGGACAGCTTGGCAAACCTGCTGTCTGTTTCACTGGCACTGATTCATAATTCATGTGGTTACACAATGAAGGTAGTAGCTAGACAATGTGTTTAAGTTATTTTCAATCTCTCCTTAATGGTCATGAAGTATACGAAAATCATTGTGGTTGACACTTCTAGGACTTTGCCAATAACTCTGTACTTCAAAGAAGGGAGAGGGGTAAACCCTACACAGGCTTATTGTATGATACAGTTAGGTGCCTAGACATGAAGCCTGACTGATTTCTGCAACCTGAAAGCAGTATGTTGAATCCTTCATCTTGCAACATTACTCTATATTACACCATAAACATATTATAACTTTTCATGCTACAACAAAGACAGCTCCACTTACATGTTTCATGAGACATGGCTTGTGAGAAGAGATAGTGCTTTTAGGAAAAAAAAACAACCAAGCTTTCTCTGGACTGAACCAAGAACTACATGCTGGAAAGGCAAGCACCAAGCATGAATAAGAAATGGTAAATGAAAAAGCCTGGTTTTTCCACTCACAACATTTTGTCTAATAAAGGATATTATCTTTCTGTACAAACCTTGTCTCACATCCTTCAACTGTCTTGCTTACAGCAGTACTAGCATTTGCATTTGAGGGAGTAGATCATAGTGGCTAAAATGTGAATATTTTATAGTTTTAAGCCCAGAATTCAAGTCCTATTTTCTAAAAATATTTTTAGGCTTTTTAACACTATCTGGATTTAGAAAATCCTGACTCAGTTATACGATATAAATTTTCAAAGCTAGTTCAGGAGAAGACTCTTAAACTCATTGAAATTACATATTCTGTTAGTAGATGGTGATATACACTTGTTTATATAATGGTCTTAGCTGATGAAGAATCTTAAAAAGAAAGCTACACATCCAGTTCAAATGTGGGATGAAAGTCAAGCTGAAGTCATCAGGTGCTGAAACCTGTGACTGTTAAGAGAGAATCAAGTCTCTATAGCACTGTGTATACCATATCTCAAAATCAAAACTGACAAAAAATTTTATTTAATTTAAATCAGACCCAGACGACTGGATTTTTTTAACCATATTACTAGATTAAATGAAATTATTTTTGTTGTCATAGTACTCCTATGCAAACTTATGGAGACATAATGAGTTCTGTGGGATCATTCCAAACTTGGTCTCTAAGGACATAAAGAGAAAAAAGTAGAAGCAGAAAAATTAAGAAAGCTGTTCATTTACCAAGTACAATGCAGTGTTTTACAACAATTCTTCCTTTTCTTCATTAGCCCAGAGTTTAACAGAAAACATTCATGTCTATGACAGCCAGTATTTTCTGGTCATTTAGATATGTCACGAACCTCATATTTTCTTTTTTGCTTCTGGGGTAACATTTAAAGACAAAATAAAGGAAAGGAAATTTACATTTCTTTCTTATGTTCCAAACCGTAACATACTCTGAGCTTATGCCACTACCATTCAGTTGGACATCATTAAGCTGAAGATCAGTTTTGGCAGTATATATGTGCTCTATACTGAAAGGAAAGCTCTTCATTTCATTAAGAAACATAAACTGGTTTTATATAATTTAAGTCACTCTCCACTCATTATGCTGCATTTTCAGGAATGTTTACGGTTTTGATGTAAAAGTCAATATACACTTCATTAAAGATTAGGTCACTACCTCTGTAAAATGCATTAAACACAGCCACATTTTTTTCCCCCCCTCTAGCAGAAGCATCTGGGTGCTACCCACACATCACTATTGCTACAGAGTATGTTATGTTATAGGTATGATCTCTAGTAAAATTTGTCTCAGGACACACTAGTGAAAGAGTCAGTTCACAGCATGTTTAAAGGCACTTTTTTGATGCACTTTACCTTTCTTTTACCTTTGTTGCATCTCTTCTGTTTTCCTTCCTCTTGTGTACTGCACTTGCATTTTAATGTGACAACGGTTGTTTAATGGAAGCCACTTCTTCACAATGTCTTTATGTATCAAAAAATTCAGCTCATAGTTTCCCATTCAAAATTATTTAGTTCTTCCATTATAGGACAAAGACTTGCCTTCTCACCAGCTTAGAGAGGCTATAATGTACCTTTAAGCACTGTCAATCATCTCAATCGATGAGGAAAATTTAGAGGACAACAGTTCCTTATTCACAGCGGAAAGTGCAGAGGAATTTGCCAAAGTCTAATGGTAAGCAGAAGAAATGTTCCACATATGATAAAGCCAGGAGCTTGAAGGTAAGAGCAAAGATTCACTCTCAGAGGTGAAGTAATGGCCAGACAGAAACTCCAGAGCTGTTAAACTCCTGGAGGAGAAGGATTTCTTTCTCCCTACTTCCCATGGAGATCACCACAAGACATGAGCATGTGTCTCTAACATTTTGACCTCTTGATGTTTCATTTTCTTTGTGAGTTTAACCTTTGCTTCTGGAATAGGATATATATTATTTTTGAGAATAGTTTTTCATGTAAAAAATATTTTTTTTAGTAAAGTATTTGTCATGTCCCTGTCTGAAGTGATGAAAATATCTGAAGGTCCATTCTTTCAACAAAATACAGTTTTGTAAAGCATTTTTAAGTTGTATGAACTCAGTAGACATTTGGTTTTTTTCTATTGGGTATTCTGGTAACCATGGATCATGCTTTGTCCTATCAGGTGAAAAACATGAAAAAAAAAAAAAAAAAATGACTCCGAAAGGTGTACTTCAGGAAGTTCATTGTCATCAGAATCAGGCTCACCTCACTGTTTTGTGATATTTAAGAAAATAATTATCAACAGTCTCAACATTATTTATTTTCCAGGGAACCTGGTGTCCTCTTTTACTGTAGATAATTTAGACAAAAAATATATCATGAAAAGGAGGCACTTCAGAAAGCAGCATAATTTAAATGAATGAATTCAGAAGTACAATGTATTTCTTTCACAAGAAATTTTTATGTATGATTTTGTGACTTTTACAATTTGGAATATCTTTATCTTATTCTGAAATATGACAGAAAGTAGTGTTGTGTTATATGGAACGTAAATTCACAGTGAAAGAGGAAGATGTGGAAGATGAAAGGAAAGGAAATGAAGGAAAGGAAATTTCAAAAAGAAAATGAAGTTGGCTTTCATTAATCTCCTGAATAGACTACGTTCTTCAATACGTCTATTCTCAATTCCTCTTTTCTCCAAGTGTTATGTAACAGCTTTCAAAAAAAAAAAAAAAAAGTAGAGAAATGTCAAAGTATATTTTAAAGAAAAGAAAAGAAAAGCTGCGTGCCCCATTTATATTGTTCTCCAGTGACTGAGTAACTTAGGTTAAGATAGACTAGCTCTCATTTTCTGTCATAGACCTTGCCTTCCTCGATACCTGATACAGTTAGTTGGCATATATGCCAGGCATTACTGATTGCTTCTTTCTGTAAGGCAAATCTTTTAGAAGTACAAAGCCTTCAGAATTCTGTTATCAGCCTTGGAAAGATCACCCAGTTGCCACGACAAAGTCCTTAGGCACTTGAAGCCTCTATTTTTGTTCTGAATGTTAATGCTCTCAGTTTCCTTTCTGTTTTAACTATCTCTTTTCACTGAAATGTGCTCTTTCTGATAAGCCAACATCACACTCAACTCAGCCTCAACAGAATACCCTATCTACTTCCTCTAAATCACAGAATCATGGAATTT
>VYXH01005284.1:5949-20601 GCA_013397275.1 Burhinus bistriatus
TGTCCAGTTCTGGGCTCCCCAGCTCAAGCGGGACAAGGAACTACTGGAGAGAGTCCAGCACAGGGCAACAAAGATGATTGGGGGATTGGAGCACCTCCCTTATGAGGAAAGGCTGAGAGAGCTGGGACTCTTTAGCCTGGAGAAGAGAAGGCTGAGGGGAGACCTTATTCTTGCTTCTAAGTATCTAAAGGGTGGGTTGGAGGAGGATGGAGGCAGACTCTTTTCAGTGGTTCCCACTGACAGGACGAGGGGCAACAGGCACAAGTTGGAACACAGGAAGTTCCATTCAAACATAAGAAAAAACTTCTTTATGGTGAGGGTGACCGAGCACTGGAACAGGCTGCCCAGGGAGGTTGTGGAGTCCCCTTCTCTGGAGATTTTTCAGACCCGCCTGGATGCAGTCCTGAGTAATGTGCTGTAGGCATTCCTGCGTCAGCAGGGGAGTTGGACTAGATGACCTCTAGAAGTCCGTTCCAACTCTGAAAATTCCGCGATTCCGTGTTTCATGGTAAAAGTAAAGTTTCGGCTGTAGATTTTCAGCTTTATTTTTTTAAGAGTAGAACAACCTATTGCATGTTGAATTGATCATAATTAACTTTCATACAGATCTTAACCTTAAACTTTTTTTTTATTTATTTTGACTGCTTAAAATGTAAAGTTAAGGTATTGTACCATAAAGTAGCGGTAAGAAAAACAAGATCTAGTGAAGGTAAGGTTCTTCAAGGGCTATGTTGATAAGACAGTTGACTTAGTACTAGTTCAGCTGATGAAGCGGTAGTTATTGTGGGATACAATAAGATATTAAAATATCTTTTATTAAAATAGGCCCTTTTGATGTAGAAGCAGTTTAATTAAACCTCATACCTCTTTTCTTTTTTTTTTTTTTTTATAAATACCTTTTTTATTTCACAAGCAGTCAAGTACATTCTGTTAGGAGGAGTTTTATGCTTTTTGGTTTAGGGATAGAAAAGTTTCCTTCTGTAAATAAGCTGAAGGCTAAGACTTGAATCTGTCCAACATACAGACTACATCTATACTGACATATACACTTGCTCCAGGGAGTGATTACTTCCCACTGGCTCTTTTCCCACCACCCCCCAAAAGATTGCACTCACAGTGCTCAGGGCTGTCCCCTCTAGACCGGCTGGATCAGCACTTGACTTTGGATCTCCTCCACCACCTGTGCAGTGCCCCATCATAAGACAAATACATGAGTGTATGTTCTCTCCTTTCCTTTTTGGAAGTGTCTGCTACCAGGGGGCTGTGTTGTAGCTCATTGGAGTAGTGTTCTCAGGGCAGGAAACTGGGGTACGTGTTGCATGCCTGGGGGTGATGGTGGGGGTGTATTCTGGTGCCCGAGGGTGCAACGGTAGCGTTGCTTGGGTAGTGTTAGAGGACTCTAGGGCAGGAGGAGCCCACTTGGTGGGCTAGTAGAAGGTGTTCGTCAAACAAAATGGTCTTAAAACTCAGAGACGACTGTTTTGGAAGGAACCAATTCTGCACACTCCAAAAGAAAGCTCAGGGATGGATATAATAATCTAAGAAGTTATTTAATGGCATGGACTTACTCATTCAGTTCCTACTTTGCTCTAGTCTGTTTCTTGCCCTTCTTCCACTAACTGTGCCATTCAGCCCCCCGTCTTGCCACCAGTATATCCTAGTTAGGTACATCCACGGTTGTAGTCATCATCATACCTCAACGTCAAGGGACTGGGGAAGACACTCAGCTGCTTCCTGTTGCTCTCTGACACACCTCAGTGAATGAGGGCAATACCTTCTGCAAAATCCACAGCTGTTGTTACAGCTCTCCCCAGGACTACTGATGATGTTGCTTTCCTCTGGGAGTAGAAGAACAGGAGGATCTCTAGGGCATTACATATATTTTGTGAAAGGTGACTGAGAAAGGTTGTCCAGGGATCTGTACGGGCTTGTAGATGGCGGAAAGAAAAGTTGGGTTTCCACAGTTTCAAACTGATTGTTGGGGGAAGGAAGGAAGAGTGTGTCAGAAGGGCTAAGAAGTGGGTGGGAGAGACAGACAAGACAGTACAGGAAGGGCTACAGACCTTTGCCAGGCTGGTAGCTTTTAGGTAGGCATCAGCTCTTTTTTGGGGGGAAGGGGAGAGGAGATACGGTGATATCTCAAGCCTTCCCCAAAGCCATAGATGGCAGGCTTCAGTTTGCCCTTATGGACAAACGATCACTGTCTGGGCTTCCCCAGTGACAGGGAAGAGAGTCAGGGAGAGGACTGAAATGTGTATTTGTGTGACAGTGGGCATGTGGAGGTTTGCACTATGCCAAGCTCTGACCTTTCGCTGACAGTTTTGGTACTGAAGCTCTTGCAGACATGGCCTGCATGCATGGGAACCTCAAGGTACATGAAGGTTCTGTTGGTCCTTGGACAGGTTTCCTCCAGTGCATCCAGATGGGATATTGGAAAATCCTGGGATACCGAAATTCCCTCAACTTTTGTTTGAGCTACAGCATTTCTGCTAGAAAAACAGGTAAGTGAGGTCACACTAAACTAATGGCTTCCACTGCCTTGTTCTCAGTGATAGCTCATACCTGTTAATTAGATTTGATGGTTTTTTTTACTGCAGAATAGCAGTGCTGACTTGAGAGCATTTAATCAACCTGTAGTTGTTGTGACTGAAAGCTGGATTCTGACTCCATTAAATTCCATTACATCTGGGTGACTTCACTGATTGTCACACAGAAATACACGATCAAATTCATTAATATGAATGTGATTACAATCAGGCTTCAGTTATGGTTCAGAATATATCTGGAGATACTAAATATGAGCACATGTAAGCAGTCATGTAAAGAATGTGGAGTGTACACAATGCATACGTGGGTTTAATCATAAACATGTTTTGCAAAATTGACAGCTGAGATGTGACAGGGATGACTAATTTATTAGCGTAGCTTCCCTGTACAAACATGAAAACTCAACTCGTGTATTTTTATTAGATGTTTAAGAAATGGTGTCTGTGTTACAAAAATAAAACCCAAAAAACCAAAACCCTTGATGTGATGTACTAATGAAAGTAGACTGAGCAGATGGTTTTAGGGACTGCACTTCACATATTATGCAACTGTGCTGTTCTTTCAGAGAAAGAGCAGTGAGGCAGAAAGAAATATAGCTAAACCTTTAAAGCTTAATTTTTCACTCATTGTTAAAATAAAATGACCTGAAGAACACTCAAAAAATAGAGGAAATATTCAGGCGTGCAAGCTATAAAGCTTACTTTCTTTTACGTTCCAATTTGAGCAATTACCTCATTAGAGCACTGGAGTTAAAAACTTGTTGAGTGTGTTTAATTTGTATCAGGGAGGGGAGAAAAAAAAAATCATTCTTGGACCAGGAAAACCCTGGTAGCACGGCCAAGAGAACAATCCCAGATAGAACATACAGTTGCTTGGTTTTGAGATATTACAGAATGAAACCTGAAGATATCAGCTTAAACTGAAGGAATAGTAAAAAAGGAAATTCAAACAGCTTATACCAATTAAGGAGTTTAACTGGAGCCTCTAGATGGAATTTAGAGAAATGAACTCATCTTCTCTTATGCAGACTTCCTGTAGAAAATCCAGTGTTGTTATCAGTACATTTTAGTAGCAGAAGTATTCAAAAGAGGAGCAATATTTGTGATTTTAGGAAAACTGTAAAACTGTAAATTTTCCTTAAAACATTTTGTGGTGTAATTTCTATACTACTTTCAAAATTCATCTGTAAGAGAGATGGAGGGCGTTTGGTTAAAACTTCCACAAACGCTGTGCAGTACATGTGTTTTCCTCCTTGTAAGGAGCGAAGAACGAGTAGGTGGTGATAGCGTTTTTTGCCAGTCAAGCAGTATTACTCTGAAAAAGGATTTATTTACAGCTTTTCTGTTTTTCAGGCTTTTTTGCTGTTGTCAATATTTACTATGTCAAAGAGTGAATTATCAGGCTGTGATAATTCTGGAAGTTGCAATACAATACGCAAAGACTAATGAGCAAATCAATGACATCAACACTGCACAAGTTAGATTGATACCTTAACTTTTTTTTACCTTGGTTCAGAAGTAGGCATGTGCTCCTTTAAAGTGGTGTTTAGATAGTGATGTTAGTCCCACTGGTTTTCTGCAATCAGGAGTAAAGTCCGGATGCTTCTGAAGACCTCGATAAGCTGTGGGCAGGCAGGCTTTGGAGAATTTAGCTGCAGATTTTTTTCCATATATTAGCATGCTTGTACCTACAGGGCCAGGAGAGGAAAGTATGCCCATGCCTCAGTCACTGCTGCTCAAAGCCCAGCACCTTCACTTCAAATGCTTTTGAAAGTGGGTTTGGGGTTGCCCGTGAGCTAAGGACACTGAAAGGTGACATCTCCAATCCCCAAGAATGGGAAATTCTTTACTTGATTACCATCTTATGTAAAAAATACTGTTAAAAGAATAGGGATAATGAATGTTACACTTTCAGACTGCCTGAATTCTGTGGTGATTTTGTATGAGAAGGAGTAGTGGACTTTTGACAGTTGTCTATCAAATACATGCAACAATGTTTTTAAAATCAGACTTTATAACTAATAGGGGTATTTTTTACCAGAAAAGGAGAGCTTTCAGTAAACAGAAGAAAGAAACTACCTTTTTTTTGGTTACAAGGAAATCACAGAATCACAGAATCACAGGGATTGGAAGGGACCTCTGGAGATCATCTAGTCCGACCCCCCTGCCACAGCAGGGTCACCTACAGCAGGTTGCACAGGATGGCGTCCAGGAGGGTTTGGAATGTCTCCAGAGTCGGAGACTCCACCACTTCTGTGGGCAGCCTGTTCCAGTGCTCTGCCACCCTCAAAGGAAAGAAGTTCCTCCTCATGTTTAGATGTTTAGATGGACCTTCCTATGGTCAAGTTTGTGCCCATTACCTCTTGTCCTATCAGCGGGCACCACTGCAAAAAGACTGGTCCCATGCTCCCGGCACCCTCCCTTTAAGTATTTATAAGCATTGATGAGATCCCCTCTGAGTCTTCTCTCCTCCAGACTAAAAAGACCCAAGTCCCTCAGCCTTTCCTCATAAGAAAGATGTTCCATTCCCCCAATCATCTTTGTACCCCTCTGCTGTACCCTCTCCAGCAGTTCCCTGTCCTTCTTGAACTGGGGAGCCCAGAACTGGACACAGTACTCCAGGTGCGACCTCACCAGGGCAGAGTAGAGAGGGAGGATAACCCTCGTTACTTTTCCTTTCTCCTCTGGATGAAAGTCCTAGGGATACAGTAATGTATGTGTACTGTTTCTTGTAATTTTAAAACATTTTTAGTAATGAAACAATGAGTTCTGAACAAACATACAGTTGCGTTGACGGATAATCAGTTGAGTTGAGTTGACGGATAGCTGAAAGTGTATCACATTTTATTTAAGCTTACTGGAGAAAAAAAAAAGTACCAGTGGTAAATAAAGTATTTTAGTAGCACAAATAAAGCGGATGTGGAAAAGAGAATGTGGGTAATTGGGTATGTGTGTAAAATACATGTATATATTATTTAATTGGAGGAACTAAAATTATTTAGGTAGGTAGTGGTGGTGGTTCTCGCTTTCCTAGGAGGGAACTTAAGGTATGAAGTATTTAACGACATGCTAATCTTGCAGAAAATTGATGAAGATTTAGAATAAAACAGTAGTCTGCTGAAGCAAAACATATGATGCAATGTCTAATCAAATCAGAATCATACAAATCATACAGGAACTGTCAGATTTGTATAGTCTGCAGTTTGGGTATATCATGGTTGTCAAATTCCTACTGTAGAGTTAATAAATCAAAACCATCATGACTGGTGCTGTTTTTCCTCTCCGCTCTACTATCCTATAAATAGCTCACTGTTCAGTGGGAGCTGTGGCAACTGTCCCAGCAGGAACACGATAACAAAGATGTCTGTCTTCTACACCTGTGTTTGTGCCTTTTTCAATACCACTGTCTCTTAGTAGTATTGAGAATATGCTATTTGTACTATGAATTTACTTTTCCTATTTGGTCCTCTTTCCCCTAGTTACAGTAAAGGTGAAGAGAATGAAATCAGGGTGCTGTTTGGACATTGTACTGTATTTTTTATACATCATCACAAATATAAATAATCTCCTATTTTGACAGTGCTACATTTTGAAAAGCTTCTGGCAAAGTTTGCTTTCTCACATGCATTTCTATCTCAGTCCAGCTGCATGGTGTTCTTTTGTACTAGACTGAAGAAACAGCACATAGTAACATCTCTTCTTAACTTTCATTTTTTAATATCATTTCTTGTCTCATAGGACCCTGTATGAGAAAGCCACCCCTAACCAAAAAGTCCTTAAAAGAACAAGGAAAAACACATTTAAATCTGCACAGTGTTCCAGCTGTGCTGCTGTCTCCAGACAGTCTGACATCACCCAGCAAAGGAAAAACATGCTGTACAGTTCTAATAGGATTAAACAGTATAAACCTGCAAGCCGAAATGTGATTAATACTGGGTATTTCTAAGTCCTGCAGTGATTATATTGCCACACTGACAAATCTAGAATCTGTTTATTAGAAGCATTTACAGTATGTATATATTTTTTTCTGAAGTTATTTATAATTGTTGCCTTTCACTCAGGACTGCAGGAGATCATTTTTAAATTAACTGTGCAGTGTAATTAGTATCAGTAGACTATACAATACTGAGATGGCAAGAATTATGATAAGCCTCATACTAAGCTCTGGAGAGATTTGTAAATGTGCAGTTTGCACTGCCCCATTTTTATTAGCATTTTCATTATAAAGTTGTTACTGGAAGCATAAAGTTAATGTTCTGTAACAAGAAAACAGCAATTATGCAGTCCTAAACACAGAACTCCACATTAAATATAGCAGATAAAAATAACAAGCATACTCCAGACAGATATTAAGGGAAAAAAAATAAACGAAACATTTACATTAAAGCAGTAACAACTTTTCTGTCTTAAGCATAAAACTAGTTTCAAGACAACCTCCTATAATTTCTGAGTATTCATCTCCTTTGTATTTTCAAGTAGGACGTCCAAAAGTGCACAGTGTCAGCTTAAGTTATTTTCCCTTTGATTTCAAAGGGAAAATAAAAGTGAGGTAAGAAATACATGCTGAATAGCTTTGAAAATTCCTCTCAAACCTGTGTAGTGTTGGACTGACTTTTGCCACACAGATGATCAAACTGACTGAATAGGGATAAGGGGCAGGATTATTCACAAGAAGGTGAAGGTAAACTCACTGTAAGCACCAAATTTTTTTTTCTTTTTAATATAGTTCTTTGAGCTTCTCTGTGGAGGAATCCGTGTTTTTATTAAGATGTTTTAAAAAAATTAGATTATATACCTTATATACCCTAAATGATATACTTAAAATACTTTGAGAATGCTCTCCTTCATGCCCTCTCCCCAAATCTATCTTAAATGGACACTGCTGAATACCTCCACAGCTGTAAATATGGCTAGAGTTTTCCCTCAGTGGAAAAACAGTTTACAAAATCCAGGAAGAACTACTTAATTACTTAACAAACTTTAGTCTTTGCTCTCATTAAACAATGGTGCTTTTATTTTAAAAATAATGAAACACGTTCCCCCAGGGCTCTGAGTTGGAGGTGAAGGTGATGGACTCAGACTGTCTCTACAGGGTAAAATGAAAGCTGATAGTTGCACTGATTGGCTTAAAACCTGTTTAACTGACTAAAATCAAAGAAGAGATGTTATGGATCAATACGTGGTCGTACACCTCCTGTTCCCACTCTCTTCTGTCTGCTCAGTTGTTTCAGTGCAGTTGTCTGTGGGCTGGCTGAGAGAACGAATCCAGGTTACAAATAACTCTCTTTAAACAAGTTTTGTATGTAGATTGTTTTGCAAATTGAACATAGAGCACTAGGCCGTGCAGCGTGTAACAGGTATAGTTAGACGACAACAAACTTACTGGCAAGGAGGACTGAACAGCTCGGGGGGAAAAAACGTAGGAAGAGCATCAAACTGTTTCATCACCAGGAAACTGCACCCTGCACTGAAGAAGTTAAGCCTGAAATTAAGTGTCCATCTCTCACATGGCTAGACTTGTGACTGAGGAACCGGTGTGTCCAATTTCAGGACTGTAAAGTGGGTGTTATTCTAGAGTGTGTTTTGACAGCGCAATTTGAAAACTCGTTTCAGTGGCACTGCCACTGGCTGTTGGGCTATTTGCAGGCTAACGGGGCTCGCCGCTCGCTTTCACTGCGTAGCTACTGAAACACGTGTCACGGTGTGACTGCATGGGCCAAGCTCTGCATAAACTTCTGTAATGTCAACAATATTATGTATCAAAATGACCCAAGGGAAGACTAGAAATATGAACTGCAGTGACATGTGGGGAATGCAAAATACTAAAATTTATGGGATGGTACTTCTGACAAACTGGGAAATAATTTTTGTAAATATTTGCAGTTTTGGTTCCAAGCATTCAGTGTTGAGGAGGAGTAAACTTATGCTCTAGTAATTTTAAAAAATAATAATAATTAAAAAAAAACCTGGAAGCTTTTTTTTAAAGTTCAGCATAAAGCAGCTCAAAGTCAGAACATGCAAAGGGAGCTTCAAGTACTAAATACTCTAATTAGTATTAACATATCAGCTTGAAAGAACAATTCTATCAAAGATCAGTTATGTTAAAGTATTTTTAACTACATGAAAAGATAACAATTTTGTGTATCAATGTGTTATTCTTTAAATAAGATCCAATAAAATACTTCTTATCCTTAGAGAAAAAAATCCTAGTTCCTGATGTGCTAATCAAAAGGAGGGGGAAAAAAAGTATAAAAGTGCTGTTCATAAGACTTTCTTTCTGAATTATCTGATTTAGTTCACAACTGTCTCATGTTGAAATGCCCTTTGTCATGAAAGAAGTGGGAAAATCTTCATGTGAGTTTGTAAAGTGATCTTACCTGCATTAAGAATATACCTTCCATGTTTATCTAAAACTGCTTTTTGGTCAAACTGCTCTTCTGAAAAATATGAAATCATAGAACAACATTATGAGTTCAGTGAGAACTTTGTACTTCCCCAAAAAATTGCCTGCAAGCAAGTACAGTAAACTCACGCAGTGAAGTGCACATGTACCGTAGGATTCCTTGTATTAGTTAAGAACCACAACAGCCATTTTGGGTTGGTTTCTTCAGAAAGCGTACACAAAGCTGATTTGAATTTTTTTTTTTTTTTTTTTTACAATATTGCTTACAATATTTAGTTTGTCTTATCTCTGAGTTCTGCACTTCTGTTAGAATGCTTTATGCATTCTACTTCGTCAAATGATGAAGGATTTTTGTCTTAAAAATACTGGTATTATAATAAAAATCAGTAAGGTTGAAAAGTCAGGCACTGGAAGCTCATTAAGTGTCAAAGTCAAGACTGTCAGCATACTTCTGGTTTTATCCTCTTGCTGATATTGTTTGTTACAGATCCTTAGGTCTGTGATCATATAATTTACTGTTTTCTCTCATAGGACTACTGCTTCATTTAAGCAATTAAATAGCACTAGGTTTGTGTCCTATATAGAGCTTTGCATCCTCCCTGTGGCTTAATTAGTTTTCTTGTGGGTGCTTATGGGGCATTTTTATTGATTTGCTTCTTTAACAGAAATGGCTTTTCACAAAATGCTTGTGGGGGAAAAAGGGAAAGTGATGCATTGAAGGTTAGGGTAAAATTTTCCCTAACTTTATATGTTCAATTTAAGATATCTAGGATGAGGAGTTTTGGAAGCAATTATCACATTTAAGAACAGATGCTAAAATTTTCAGCTACAGAAATATATGTTACTTTTTGAAGCACATTGCAAGATGGCACGGTGAGCAAGGAGAAAAGGAGGAAGACACAATTAATGAACACTGTTTCTGTATCATAAAGGAACTCTTTGAAAAAAGTATTGTGCTCCTGAAAAATCTATTCCTAATTTCCCTTTGTAAAACCTCATATTTACTTCTCAGTATTATTCCAGCTTCTGTAACAAATGAGGCAGAGTCTTGTTTTACAGACAACCTATGTAGCCCTAACGCGTATCTAGGTCAGGTCCATCAACAATGCTAAATGCGTCAGAGATCCTGCACAAGTGCAGTATATGACTGTGATGTTAAAGATTCCCAGGAATAGCTCATGCAAAACCAAATGGAAATGAAAGCTGTACAAGGCAGTACTAATTCTAACTTTTTATTGATTTTACTGCTTTAATTCTGTGGGACCACTCCTACCGAACAGCTAAGGCAAGGTGCACTCTGGTTTCACACCTGTGAAAACACATCTTCAGCAAAGTGCTTTTCCTATTGTTTGTGAATAAAGCCAAACCACATAACTGGGAAAAGGAGGAGTGGGTATCTGCTGTGCCCTCAATAAGGGCATCTACATTCTCTTCATGGATTCCAGCTCCGCAGGCAGGCTGAAGCCCTATGCAATACTTACCTTGCTCTATACGTGAACTTGGCATTCTCTAGCGCTCTATAGGGTTTTTCATTATTATTATATGAGAGTTAAGGGGAAGTCAACTGATATTGGCTAGACATGGAGGTTAGAACAAGGAACTACTCAGTGGACTGAAGAGAGAGAACATCAACATATTTGATGAACACTTGTACGTGCAGAAGCTTATCTGTGGGTGGATAGACAGAAGTTGGGGCGAAAGAGTAACTGCAGAAAGTACCTGGAAAGAGCCTTTCAGGAAAACAGGAAAGATACACCTGCGAGTGAAAACTGGGACTGGGAGCTGAAAGGTAGCAGAAGAGGTCAAACAAGGAGATATGCAGGAGAGACAGGGAATGCACAGGTAGAGAGTGGACCTTGATTTTAGTCAATAAGGAAACAAGGACAGAATGAGATGAATAAACAGACCAGAATCAGATTCCATCTTGAGGTGAGGGAAGGAATGAGTGTACAGAGACCATACCGCCTTGAGGAGCCTGACTCAAGATTCATAAATACTCCTCTGTTTTCAGAAGATACCACTGAAACTCCTTTGTATCTTGGCATCTTCTGTTGTTGCCAACTTTGAGAGGGCGCTTAAAATTGATGCTAGTTATCCTGTTAGCTGGATCAGCTGTCATGTGTGGTGCACCTGAACTCGTGCTGGTGATGAGTTATGTCGGTTTTAATATGGTGGAATTTCTGGAAGAATTTGAGGGCATTTTTGTTCAAGCTGTGGAAACTGTGATTCAGAGGTGCAAAGACTTTGCTCTAACTTGGCTCTGCGACCTGGCCAGGCACCCCAGCAGTGATAGCCTTTCTCTCCTGACCTCTGACAGACACAGCTCCCAGAACATTTTGACTAGGCCAGACACCAAAGCTCAGAGATTCCAGCTCTGTTTTTTTGTCTTTGGTAAAGAACAAGCCTTTATTAATGTGGCCTTTTACACAGGCCTGTGATTGTGCAAAGCAGAACCGTATGAAATAACTGTATGTAAAAAGTAACAAACCATGTGTCATGTTGATGCTCAACCAGTGGTTCTCACTATGTGAAAGATTTGGGACAAGCACTTTTCTTGGCAGGAGAATCCACCCTGTTTGCTGTAGTGAGGCTCGGTGACTCAAGGACCAGAGAATGTTCTTTCAATGCCAAGGTAAGGATGAATATTACTCATATCCTAAAAAGAGCACAATTCCTTCCTTTCACGGGTGGTGAGTGCCTGAGCATGCATGGGCTTTCATATTTATTGCTCCTAGTAGAAAACGTTTTCCAGAAGATGGTAGATCCAGTAGTGAGCAGGGGTGTGAAGAGGGGCAAAAAGGGAGACTAGGAGACCAGAAGGTGAAGAGGGTGAGTCAAGGCAGCAAGCTAAAGACAAAGGCAGACTCCTAATGTTGCTTCTCGTCAGGTCAGAATATCCACGCATGAGTCTGCTATAATGTTGCTCTGTCATTCAGGTCAGAGGAGACAAATTAAGTAAATTAGCAGAGGAGTGTCACCACGGCTTCTGGAAAGGTCTGCTCTTCCTTCCCTTCTGCCTTGTATTTGGGTCCCTGACATAAATTCTAAAGAATATATTTCTGTATTAGCTGTCCCACGCAAGTAATTGAGCAAGAGGAATACTGGTGGGGTGAACATTGGTAGAGTGCAGCTGCTCGAAGTGTTGCTGCTGGGCCCCAGGACTCAGCCTGGTTCCAGCCAAGCTCTCCTTGGCAGTAACCTTTCTCTGTCCTTTCCATCTGCATCTGCAGCAACTAATGTAGAAAAACTCAAATAGAAGACTGTTTAATGCTGCGAGTAGTGTAACACAACAGAACGCAACACCAGCTGGGAGAGGTGACTTTCTTTTACACACAAATGATTTCACTTCGTCACGCTCCCCCTGTCATATGTGTAAGCACCAAGGATGTTTGTTCAGGTAACCCGGCCAGAATTACTCGTGGTGACACAGAGGACAAGGGACACAAGCCACTGAGTCCCCATCACGTCTCCTGGTTGTTCCTCAATTGGCAAGCTTGGTGTTTGGATGTGTCTTTTGCACTGTTTAGGAGCGGATAGTAATTTTCATCTTTTGCATGTTCATCTTGCCCCACCCCGTGAGTCGTTGCCAACACTGCTGATTTATGTCCAGTGTCTTCTCTGGGTGCTGTCTGCCCTCTGCTTTCCTCATCTGGGCGTCCTGATGAGGTGTCCCATGGTATCAATTACCTGCTGAGCACATGCCCTTCTTCAGCTCCTTCTGCTCCCAACGCTCACACTTCCATTCGTAATAATCTTAATGTTTCCGTTACAAATTTCTGCACTCTCACCCCTGCTAGATCCTTGACTGCGGCTTCTCATAGGTCCCGGTGAGTTAAACAACAGGCACCTGCCTTCCTTTGGCCCGCAGAGCTGTAGTTCATTTGCTGTCTTCTTTTATATCTGATCTAAAGACATTTGCCAGTGAACCCTTACATGTGATCAGGACAAAACGTAATGGGCACAAACTTGAAGATGGGAAGTTACATCTAAACATAAGGAGGAACTTCTTGACTTTGAGGGTGGCAGAGCACTGGAACAGGCTGCCCAGAGAGGTGGTGGAGCTTCCTACTCTGGAGACATTCCAAACCCACCTAGACACCATGCTGTGCAACCTGCTCTAGGTGAAGTTGCTCTGGCAGGGGGGTTGGACTAGATGATCTACAGAAGTCCCTTCCAACCCTGGTGACTCTGTGATGGATTCTTCTGTCCAGGCCAAAAGACTCATAAAAGAATAAAGGAAGGGGTAAAACTGGCAGGCTGGGTGTGAAGCTAAAGGTCCTAATTATTTCAGCATCTGGCAGAGAAGGCTAGAAAATAAAAAGGAAAACAAAAAAGAGGAAAATCGCCAACTGGAATACCGTAGAAATGGTCAGAAAATGCTCAAGTGATGGCAGAGGTGGCTGAGTCCTAGAGCTGTGGTGAATCAAGTTTGGGGCTCTGGAGTCAATATTTATAAAGTGGATCATCATGTAGATGTTTTCTAGGTTAAAAACCGTTTTGTTGGACTAAGAAATATGCACAGGTTTTGTGGCCTTCTGCCTGTGGCTAAATTTTACTTGTCACAATGATATATAAGCAGTGATGTTTAAAAAGTATTTTTATAAGCTTTCTCAGTTAATGTATGCATTATTTCTCTTACAACAGGAAGTTATTTAGGTTTATTACTGTAACTAATACTGAAATGCATTCTTTTTTTCACAATTTTTACTCTTTACACTTAACTGAGTACATCTGCAGTATGACACAAAAAAAAATGTTTAGGAAGGATAATGAGATTCCTACACAGTCATTTGTACCGAAATTAACTACAGTAACACACATTATGGGATTCAACACTAAATTCATTAATATTGAATGCATACAACATTTATGATGATTCAAGAGTGAAAGTGATAAAACTGGTATTCAGTGGTTGTTAGCGTAGAAACAGAACAGAAAAACATGAGGCAGAAGCGGGTGTTTATGAGTATTCCAGCAGCACTAGTTGTGCTGTGCCATGGAAATACCTGTCTTCAAGCTCCTATTAAGAAAAAAAAAAACTAAAGAAATAATTTAATACCCAAGTTCATTACTTAGGAGCTGCATCAAAAAACTAGAGTTATTCACCAAACTGTTGACAGGTGCTGATATACGGCTCGCTGAGGCAAATGTAGAACTGCTGAAGTGCACTTAGATAAAAATAAACTTCTAAAACAGTCGTGGTCTTTAGCATGAGGCTAAATATCCGCCTGAACTACACCTCAAATCTTTAAGGACTTGTTCACATGGTGGAAATTCTACTTTCCTCCAAACTTGCCCAATTACCTAGTAGTAAACACTCAGGTTAATCGAGACACACGTCTGTAACCAGTGGTGGTAAATTAAAACCGCTTCGGTACCGAGGGCCTGTGTCAGCATGATCCTCCTCAGGGCCCCGGGGCAGGGATGAGGCTGCTCCCGCCCCGCGCGGTGGAGAGGGGCAGGGAGACTTCACCCCAGCGGGCAGAGCCTCGGCTCACCCGCGGCTCGGCCGGTGACCGGAGGAGCATCCCGCTTGCCTCCACGTATCCCAGCCCTCTCCCGCCGGGCGCCTCTGAGGAGACCCGGACGCGCCGCCGCAGCTGCGCATGCGCCGCCCAACGGCCGCTGCTCTGCTGTTGGGCGGTGCGTGCGCTTCCCGCCCCCCCTCGCCCTCGAAGTTGCAGTCAACTGATCTATCATTCA
>VYXH01005284.1:20973-53382 GCA_013397275.1 Burhinus bistriatus
CGGGGCTGCCCCAGCGCGGTCTCCCTGCGGAGGAGGGGGCCCAGGGCTCTCCTCGGTCAGGGGGCTCCCGGTGGTGCCTGGGAGGGCGCCGGAGGGCTGGGGCAGCCCCGAGGTCCCCCCGCTGCCTGTTGGGGGACACCTGGAAAAGAGCAGCTGCTGGGCTGCCTACTATTTGTATTGAACTGTTGCGCATCTGGATTTAAAACGCTCATGCTTTCCTTAGGCTCTTGAGCTAAAACTATTTACACAAGTGGTCAGAGTTCAGCTGCAGAAAGGGGATAGCAAGTTAAAGTTAGATGCTTCCACTGCATTGTCATCTCAGTCCTTTATTTGCCTTATATTGGCCTGACTTTCATGGGGATTATACGTGTAAGTAAAATAACGCAGATGTGATAGCCACAGTAATGTTGTGTATGTGCTTTCTGCATTTCACAATCCCGATGTGTTTATTGCAGTACAAGTTTGTGAAGTGATGTTGCAATAATTTAACAGTAGTTAATTACCCTGTATACTCAAATTTAGCTTTTGGTTGTGATTCCCTGAGACGACATTTTAATGTTTAGAATCCTAAGGTGTTTCTAGCTGTCCTATGAAGTATTTACAGACAATTAGTCTACAATTCAAACTGCCAAAGAGAATAACACTATCAGGAGAATAACTTGTATCTGAACAGCACAATATCTAACAGGTGCTGTTAGTTAAGTACTATGGTAAAAGCATTCCAGGACTGTTTTATATTCTCTGACCCAACTTTAGATGAGAAACTTATTCTCTTACTACTGCTGTTACTACTAATAAATTAGTATTTATTCAGGACATTTGTCTTAATAAAAAGTGTTCTGAGGGTAGTCATGAGTGTCCGGTGTGTTTGATACTGCAACTGCTGAACTGCATCTGACTTCAGATGCGTTTCTGTTATGTGTGCTCCGAAAAATCAGGTTTGGAGCATTTCAGTCAGGGCATCCTGAAGTCGGTGGCTGATCACATTGTTCGGGCTTATTCTTTGAGAGGTTCCGGGTGTTTTCAGTATCTCTGGTATTGTGGCTTAAGGTAGGACATTATTGCACGATAGTGTATTTTAGTGGTAACTTCAGCAGTGTTGCATTTAACCACATGAGGGCGATCTTAGAACATTAAAAAAGACAAAGTCTTCCTATAAGCATATCTGTTACGGCTTTTTTTTTTTTTAATGATGGAAAAGCTACCTTGTTTGTACGTTTGATAAACTGATTATTCTAAATTGCTGCAAATAATTTCATTTCCTAGTTATTAGAACATCCTTTTAAATCCAGTTCTGAATTTTGTATATTCTAACCAAGATAAGCATGTGTAGGCAGTTGTCTTTTAAAGAACTTCATGTAACTTATTCCAGGAACCTCTGTAAAGCTGATGTGTGTAAAAGAAAAAAATGCTTTTATTTGCTTTCCTTAGTTAAGCTTCAGTACTTTTAAACTCAAGTTTCTTTTGACAAATCTAGTAACAGACTAGTTAAATAAAATATGTTTCATTATGGTAAGAGTGTGAGGACACGCTTCAGACAAAGAAGGGAGATAAGAGCCTTGTCCCCTTTTCCTGTTGGGGTGGCTGTTTCATCATGTGGCATAAGGCAGGCTCTGGTTTCTGGTGATATCTTAGACAAGTCTGAAGCATGTCAGTGTAACCTGGGTACTTAGTCTTCCAGTCACTCAAGTTAACTGTCTAAAGTTAATCTATCAAAAGACACAACTCTAGTGTGTTAGCACTCTGTTTCTCTACATTTGCATTGGAGATAATGATATCTTTATGTCAAATATTTGGAGATTTTCAGAGCTACTGTGTTATGTTGGTGAAATATTATAATATTTGAATGCTAGAGTAACTGAGGTACGTTAAAGTCTACATTGTGTAGTGCTGATATTGCGATTTTAAAAAAAAAAAAATCTAAGCATCAATGACCTGGATCTTAATTTTGTGGCACGCCTGACACATCATGTCTCTAACAGTGACTCATGGTGGATATCTAAATAGAGAAGTGTAAGAACAGGGCAAGCACACAGTGCTATTTGTCCAGAATGCTCTCTTAGGCCTTCTTATGGGCTTGCTAAGCCCCAAGTAGTGTCTTTCCACTAGCTAGTTCTTGATGGACTTTGCTTCCAAGAATTTTTAACACAAACTGGACATGTACCTATCTTACAGTTATATGAAGAACTTCCTCCTTTTATGTTCCCTGCTTTTCCCAGTGCAGCTGCAGGGAGAGATGAACTGAAAAGAGCAGACAGTAGTTTCAAAGGGGTCATTTGCTGATCATCTCTTCCATGACACACATGATTTCATAGTTCTTCATTCTACTCTTTGCCTTTTCTCTACCTCTCAGCTGCATCTTTTCCAGGTAGAAAAATTCTAATTTATTTAACTGCTTCTCATAAGGAACTGTGGTGTGTTGTTGATTGTCCTTGTCTTTGTACCTTTTAAGGATTATATTATTATTATTATTTTAGGTTTTGGTTTTGTTTTTTTTTTTTCAAGTTTGGTGGACAATATCTGAAGATTTCAGCCAATGTGGACTTTTGCAGCAGTAATCTTTTCTGGTTGCTTTAGACCTATGTGTTACAGGACCATCTGTTTTATAGGGCTATTATAACTGTAAGGTTTTGGTTTTGAGTAGTGCAGTTCTCAGCTTTGTTTTTTGACTGTCTTTAAAGCGTTTGCTGGAATTGAGAGATCTTTCATAGAAAACCTCCCCAAACCCTTACAGAGCAACAGCACATTTGAAAAGCTTGTTTTGCTACAGGCTCACATACTTTGAAGGGTCTTTTTGTAAACAGATTATGTTTTTACTACACAGGCCCTCAGGCAGACCTGTTACTGTTGAGGTGTTTTTAAAAAAAATGCTTCATTCTTTTTATTTTTCAAGTTGATAAAATTATCCTTATTGATGTGCCTTATGTATTTTTACATTTAATTTGACACAGCTTATGATCTTGTTTTGTTTTCTTCATTTGACAAAACTTTTTTTATAAAGATGTTTTCTTCTACTGAAGCTTCCTTTCACTGCTACTTAGCTGTGATAGATTTTTTTTTTCTTCTCCTTTCTAAAATCTTCTTTGATGATTAGCATCAATTATGATGCCTTTAAATAGTCTTCATGCTGCTTTCAAGGATTTAACTGTTCTTGGAACCTTTTTAGTCCTTTTTGTAGTTTGTTTTTGTTTTGTTAAAGTTGCTTTTTATCTTTATATAGTTCACATTGTTGAAGTTAAACACAAACATTTGGGTCTTTATCACTCTTTTAAAGGATTTTTGAGTACTTTAATCACGGTTACAGTGACTCTCAAGTAGCGTCACTTTGAATGCAGTCCTCTGTTACACTTCTGATAAAGTCAAGAACTATTTCTTCTCGTGGGGTTTCCCTGACTGCTTGCTGGGTGAAGCCATCATTAATGGTGTCTAAACATTTAGTCTTGGCATCCTGTCCCAACCTGACATTTAAGCAATCTGCATGAGGGTGATTGAAGCCTACAATATATTGTCGTTTCTGTCTTTGTGACCTCTTTTATCCCCTTCAGTGTGTCACAGTCATTCTTACCATTGTGGTCAGGCTGTTGCTCAAGTAGTGCTAACACTGCTTTTCTGTACAATGCGGGTATTTCAGTCCTCAGGGATTCTGTTACTTGTTAAAAAAGACTGTTAATCAGATTTGACCCTAAGCTGCTTCAAACAGATGACATTGCTTCAAAAACAATACATCCTACTTTCTGTCCTCAATATTTTGCGATGGTAGTGTCCCACTGGCATTATAACAATATTTTTCAGAAATTCGTTTGAATGCATGTCTGTCAATAATCCTTGTCTACACCTAGGCATTCTGATTTTGACACCTTATTAAGCTTCTTGCATTACTGTAGTAGTATGTAGATTTTTCTGTTTAAAAGCAAGTACAAACAAATGGAAAACAAGCCCAACAATTTGTTTCAACTGTTCTTTGTTATTTCCTATTAAAATCTTACTAACCTCCGTGTCATCTTTCATTTGAAAATAGTCTTCGTGATTTTACCACTGCAAGGTGAATCACCTTTGTGGTATTTTGCACTTGTCACCTACTCTTCAATCTTTAATTTGAAAACATTTTCACAATCTCTTAAATTTTGGGTTGGATGAAGCCTGATGCTCCTCTGTGTTTTTTCTCAGCTTGTAATGTTCCCTTAGGTATATAGAAAACTATCAGCTTAAGTTCTACTCACAACGCCAGTCATGCATTGGTGTCCCAAGCACCTTAACCGGTGCTTTTTTCCCCCTGCTTTTCTTTTCTCTGTCCTGGTATATTTGTATTGTATAGATTTTTAAATGCAGTTTATTTCTTAATCAGAAACATTCACAAACTTCAGTGTAATTTAGTCTTCTATACTCTATACCTCTCTAATGTCTGAGAGCCTCTATAGATGTAGTTTACCTTGTAAACTAAACTTGTGGCCTTGTTAGAAGAAATGTTGAATGTATATCGTTAGGTTTTCCATGAAACCATATGAAGCATTATTGATTTTAGTATCTTCTTTTGGTTTTTCCAGGAATGCATCCTATATCAACATTGCCATAACTTACTTTCTTAATGTTAAAATAATGTTTGTGGCATGTAACTAATGATAATTGTCCCGATTTTAGTTAGCAGCTAGAACTGAGAACAGACATGGTCACGTGTTCCTTTTCCTTGATTGAACATACTCTGTATTCCGAGTTTTGTCTCAGTAGTCATCCTGTGCTGGTGAAGTAAAAAATAGTTGCTTGCTGTTCAGAATAGCTCAAATTCAGATGAAGGAAGCCCTAAAATAACTTTCTGTTCTCTCTGGCCTGCTGCTTTTAGTGTAGTTAACTTGTTAGGTTTGAACATGGGATATTTGTGATGCTGCTGTTCTAATGGTAGCAAATAGTGGCAAGTTTTATATACTTTATGACTTAATGAATATAATGCTTTTGATTTGGAGATGTGCTGTAATCCTGCATATTAATTTCTTGATGAATCAAAATAGAGAAAATAGCAGGAAACAAATATTGATTTATTTAATCTTTTACTCTATCAAATGAAGAGAAATAAAATTAGATATCATAATACATTGTACCGTATGTGCCAATTCTCTCATGTTCAGTTCAAACCATTTTTTTACAGAGAAATAATGTTGCTTGTATTAAACACAAATTATTGGGTTTTTACATGTTGCTGTCATTAACTATTATCTCATGATTCCAATACTTCTACCTAAAGAAGCTATCAAGGAAAAGTCTTGTTTGTTGTTCTTAGACACTTGAATATCTTACACGCTCAGCATTTGTGTGTGAAGAGTTCTTTAATAAAAACAATAGTATTATTGGAAGAATTGTGCCCACTTTTTATTGCACTTGAGATTTGAACAGAAACCCTTGTATTTTCGGAGTAGTTTTCATGTTAGTGTATTACTACGTTTGGTATTATAATGGAAAATTTAACTCCACTGAATAAAGACAGCTTGTAATTAATAGAGCTGTGATCTAATAATTGCAGATTTCAAGATAACAGTGCAGGGGGAGAACAGTGGCAAGACACTGAGGAACACAAGTACTGAAGTAGCATAAATACCTCTTTTTTATAAGCTTGTTGGACAGCAGTGCACTGCTATGCTTTGCTGGTAGATGAAACTACAGTTTGTTTCTGATTGTCTTGTAACATTTATGTTAGCTAGTTGTAGACATTGTTGAAGTGTTAGATATTGGGAATTTTATAAGAATAAGTAATTTTTTTTAGAAAGATTTTGAAATTAGTGCTGGGTTTGAGGCGGTTATAGTATATATAATATAGTCCAGTGCTGAGATATATTTGGGTGGGAGTGTAGGACTTGTTTCTCCTTGGTCCTCAGCATAGCTGTTTTTGTAGGTGTGGGCTTGGAGATTTGAGAGTAGCACACCTTAAGGAAGTAAAACTTGTTGGAGAAAGATCAGAAACAACATTCTGGGGGGTATCCTGGAGGAGTCCCTGTCACAGGCTGATGGACATGTCTGCTGCTTTCCCACTTGCAGATTCAACTGGCAGCAAAGCTGAGTATCCCTGAGACACGCTGCACACACACCAACACGGGAGGCACTGCCTTCGGCAGCACCTACATACAGGACTCAAAATATAAGCAGACGGCCAAGCCCTCCTCTTTGGCTGGTAGAGGTTGAAAGGCACTAGTGAAAGAACACAGACAGCACTCTGTAGATTCACAAGCACGTGTACATTCGCAGATGCCCCAGGTATCTCCCACGGGAGACAGTCCTTCACAAACTGCTCCAGCGTGGGTCCTTTCCACAGAGTGCAGTCCTTCAGGAACAGACTGCTCTGGCGTGGGTCCACCACAGGCCCTGCCAGAAAACGTGCTTGTGTGTGGGCTTCCTTCCATGGGCCGTGGCTGAAGATTTTAAGCTAAGAACAAGTACCGTTGGATTCCAACCAAGCCGCAACACAGAAAGCCAAAATTCTCGTAGCTGCAAGAAGGGAGGTTGGAAACAAGTTAACATGAGTGGTTATGTTGAAAGCTTGGAAGTGGGTAATGAGGAACAGGGAGAGAAAAGAGAGAGAGTCTGGTAGAGAGCATGGCATAAGAGATGCAGGGGACAGAAAGGGGAAGGTTAAAAATACATGATAGAAAGGGGGTGGGGGGAAGAATTGGAAGCAAATACTAGTATAACTTGAGAGAAAGGAGTTACCAAACTGAGAATAAAGATTGTATTACATACACTGAAGATGGGAGGAAATCTTTTAGATTTAATGTACTTTATTGTTTTTTTCACTTTCACCATTAACATTACTAATTGTCTGTAATACAATCACAAATACCTAATTGTCCTTAAAAAACAAAACAAAACAAAAACAAAGAAAAACCCCCAGCAAGACAAAGTTCTAGTCTGAGAATGATGTATAAGATTTTTAATTGCAGAAAGTTCTTGTTGTTAAGGATTTGATGGTGATGAGGCAGTAAGGTTTGTTTCAGCTCTGTTTGTAAGTTTAGAAGAAAACAAGTAGTTATTCATATTCTGAACTTTATTGCTGTGTATTTTAGGAAGGTTGACCAGGTGCCTGAGTATGCATACTATCAACCTCGTTATTCCACAGACCAATAGATATCCAGTGAATTTTTATTTTTGTGTTTTAACTATGGAGTTCTAGTTCCTTTTAACAGTTGCAGAACGTCAAAGGCTATCACAGAAGTTTTTAACTGTTGCTTGCATTGAAAAGAGTGATGAAAAGTTTTGAATACGTTAGAATGATTTATGGCATATACATACAGATTTGTCTCCTTGCTCTGTGTTTCTTGTGAAATTAGTTATTTAAAAATAAAACAATATCCAACCCCTAGCCTACCTTTTATGCAAAGTGCAAGTTTTTGATTAGTTTAAATTAACTCTAGACTAGGTTTTTTCATACAATGATCAAAAGTATATATGACAATAATATATTACCTGATTCCCTCAAATATTGCTAATTTCAGTGATTTTTCTAAGAGGGGAGTTGGACTAGATGATCCCTAGAGGTCCCTTCCAACTCTAAAAATTCTGTGATTCCATGATAAATGCTTCTTTGTCCCCCCTTCTCTCCTCCCCACTCCAATTTTAAAGCGAAACAGCATGGGTACTGTTTCTATGCTTTGCGAGGTGGATTGGCAATAAAGGAGCCTGCTTCCTAGTCTGCAGCTTGCTATTTGTTTTTAGTAATCCACTTCTTAATCTCCCTTTGCTGTATACATGCTCAGTATAAAGAAAAAAAATGGACTAATTAAGAAATATGCTGAGCTCTTTGGAAGAATTAAAAAAAAAATTGAAATGGCTTTACTTTACATTATAGCTTAATTTTCCACTTTTCCATTTAAGAAGAAAGTAACTGGTATTATTTATTTCAATGTACACGTAGCACAGTTTATATGGGCAAACTGAAGATAATGAATTAACACAAAGTATGTTTAGTGAACAGAATGTTCCAAATTGGTTTTGGCTGAAATTCCTGTTGTTTGTTTACCTGCATACTTGATTACTGTTCCTTTCTTTCTCTGCATATTTAATTGCTGTCTAATTAATTGCTCTGTTGATTTCCTACATAATTAATTATTCACTAATTAATCATTGATTCCCTGCATAGTTAATTAACTTATTGCTTATTTGATTTTTACACTTAATTGACTATAATTTATTGCTCTATTGCTACACCACCTAATTAGCAACTGGTTAATCAATTACTGTTTGCTAATTCCTAATTCAGTTGCTTAGGCCTGTGATCAGCATGGTTTGTCCTGTGCTATCTGACCTCCTTTTCCAGTCATTTTTCCTAAAATAATTTCTTTACTCGGTTTTGTTTCCATCTCACCTCTGAGCAAAGCACATGCACGTTCTGCGTATTCTTCTGATACTTTCTGTGCCTTCACTAACACTCACACTGCTGTCTGCCACCTGGTGTGTTCATTTCTGGTTTTGTGACAGCTTTACTTCTGTTTGATGGTTTGTGTAATCAGGAACTTTAAACAACCACAGAGACTTTTGGGATTCTTCTTGTTCTTCTACCCATCTCCATGTCCTCACTGGGAGGAGTAAGAGAGAAAGTGATGCGTGAGTACTGATTTCAGCTGTTGAAGGAATGGACAGGAGACACAAAGCAGCGAGTCTGAACTTTTAGGGAAAACAACTAGCAGGTCAGGAAGCAGAAAGAGTGGCAAATAAAACCTCAAAATAGAGAGTCAGCTAAATGATGAAATTTCAATGTTCAGTATTAGTTAAACCTTTAGGTAAATTCTCATAGGTTTTATAGTGTGAATCTTAAATGCGCATTTACATTTAGAGAGAACAGTTGTCATCCACTGGGTCACTAACAGGTTTCCTTCAGTTTTTTTCTTTAAAATAAAAGAATAATACTAACTACAGCAGAACTAGTTCAAAGGAACTGATTCAAAGGAACATTTCCATTATAAACATACTGCTATCAAAATAGAAATGCATCTGAGCTTGAGATAGCAGAATGCCTGAGAAGGAACCCCACTGTGCTCCTAAGAACATCTTGAGTGTATTATGCATTTTATATAGCTGCTTGTATGTGTGATATAGAGTATATTTCAAACGACAGGAACAATATTTGAGTTGTTACTCAGAGATGTTTTTAAAAAGATGAATGCATACTCTGCCTCTTATTTTTGAGGTTGTATTATTTCTGAAGATGAGGATTCTTTTGTTATAGTTTCAGGTGCAAATAACTGTAAAAAGAGAGCTAGCTTTGCTGTTCATAACATTCAGAATGCCTTAAAGATGGATTTTTCTTGAGTGGGGTGAACCGTATAGTTAGTGTGTCATGCAGGGAGGAGAGTAACATTGAATAGGGGTAGTGATCTTTGCTTGGGATTGGTTTGAAAACAGGTCCCAAAATACAGCTTCCCTATTCTCTTTTCCCCAGATTCATCCCAAAGTTCACAAAATACCACTTTATTTCTGTACTTATCTGGCTAATCTGTGCTTTGGTTTGTACCTCAAATAACATTGGTTGTTCCAGTTTGATTTCAGTGAGCATACATCCCTAGTTTTCCTTAAGGAGGTGGAGGGGGGAGGAGCAATTGAAATCAATCTCTGGGCAGGAGTTCATATATGTAGCTGAAGAACAAGCCTGCTGTTAAAATTTTTTCCTCATTGTTGTTAGGTTTCATTGGACACTGAAGGGAGCAGGGACTGTTGAAAAATCAAAGCATTAAAATGAATGACAGCAGTTTTAGAAAGCAAACAAAGTCTCTCAATTAACTCTCTGCCAAAAGTTTGTGAACTTTTTTTTTAGCAGTATTTTTCTGAATTATTAACTTTATATTAACCCTTCTTTATTGTTGTTTACTGTCTTGTGGCTTTGCTTTCACATCATACCTCTAGTACCTGTGAATTAAAAAAAAAACAAACAAACCAAAACCCAAAGTTTTGTCTAAAAAGTTCTGTAAAATTTCTGTTTAAAGCATTGACCAAGGAAAGTTTTAATGAAATTCTTCATTTGCTGCTGCTTAAAAAGGTTTTAGTTTGTTGAGGTTTTTTTTTTTTTGAATCAACAGGAATTTATCATAGAACTTGTATGTCAAAGCATATGAAATACCAGATGTTTTTGTTAATGTCAAATGTTAATATTGCCTCTGAGACTGATATGATGTGTTTTGTTTTGAGAGCAAAACTTCTTTTCTCCCTCTTCAAATTTTCCTCCTGTTCCTGCCCATTTTTCTCCATGTAGACAGGTCAAGATGAGGCCTGATACTTTTTTTCAAATATTGGGATAAAAGAGGAAAAAACTTTGTTTGTACAGCTCTCAAGTGAATGGCCAGAAGGAGAAAGGGAGATGATGTGATTGCATGGCTGTGACTGTCATATGATGCAACATTTTGTGCTCTACAGCACTGCAGATGTTTTGACCTTCCTCCCCACTCTTTCATTAGTGGCAGAGCCACATCTAAGGATAATGACCCCTGAAACCATGCACTTAACATTTTTAACTCACAGTGTACGCTCATGGTAACGTGCTAAGGCAAAAATGATATATCAAAGCATGCATTTTTTTATAAAATATATTTATTCTCTAACAAATGTTACTATAGTGAAGGAAAAGCTTCCTTTTATCTTTTATAGTTTTTAATTCCTCCTTCCTTCTTCTGTTTCTAGCACTTACACAGGTAATTAGTGAATTAGACTTGCTTAGGTGAGGTAAGTAGAAAGGTTAAGTTGATGTAGGAAAGAACAGTGAGGTCTGTGAACATAAATTAGGGTTTGGGACCCAGCTTCTCTGTATTTAAGAGTGACGTTGGAAAGGATTAAATAGTTTGCATTTATACCAATGTGGTACACATCAAACCTAGACAATGACTTAATGTCTTGTATAATTTTATCAGATGTTTGAAAAACTATGAGATTGTAATGGTGTCTGAGGCTGGAAGGGAGAAAAAGGTCTTCCTGCTTCCTTTTGGGTCTTTTTGTTTCTAAGATTTGAGCCAGAAGAAATTTTTTGCCCTGTGAGGATCTGGGTAGAAGTTTAATCATTTCTTTAATTCATTTTGGGATTTATTATGAATGTCTTCATTTAACAGTGTAACATTCTTCGTTTCAGGTCATTACTGTCTGTTAAGTGTATTAAGTTAACTGAGAGTTATTGTGTTAGCTGAACCGAAATCTCAATAACTAGAGGTAATATAAACAAACAACTTAAATTTGGAAATATTAACTCTTTTTACACTTACCTTTCAGGGGTCAATTCTATCTTCATGTGTAAGCTTTGTAACTTATTTTCACCAAATCAATCTGAACTGTTGTCTCACGTCTCTGAGAAGCATACAGAAGAAGGAGCCAATGTGGATGACATCATTATTCCTCTCCAACCTCTAACAGTACCCACAAACATAAACAAAGATGCAGAAGGTAACATTCATAATTTTGAGAGGAATGTAATTTTCAAAGTAATTTAGTTTTTTAATAAAACCTGTGGTGTGATGGTTCTGCATTGTGTATAGAATGATTTCCATAGCTTGTTTTTATAATGGTCACTGTACAACTGCCAAGCTGAATTTTGTTCAGTGCAGAGTAGGTTGGAGGACAGATGTGGATAAACTCAGCATGTGATAGGGGATGATGACATCGGTCCATTAATTTTAAATGTCAAGTATAGCTAAGTCTACTTCCTACAGCTTTAATTTGAAGCTGTGTCATAGCAGTGGGAAGATTGTGTAATAGCAGCGCAAAGCAACCAGGACGCTGTGGATGAGGGTCCTGAGGCTTAGGAATGGTAGTGTGCTTTGGGTTGTCTAACTTGTTGCTTATTGTGTTTCAGATAATATTAATAGTTCTATTCCAAAAAGGAAATGGCATGTTAATAATTTATAGCTATGCTTTTGATATTGGCACTAGTAAATAAAGCAATCTGGTAGTCAAAGGTTGAATTAGTTATACAGTTATAGATTGAATTAATTATACAGAATTAGTTATACAGAACAACTTTACTCTGGAGTGGGAGATTATACTTACAGCTCTTTGTAATATTAGCAATGAGTTCAAAATAATTCAGACTTCCCAATTCTTTCTTCTTTTAGACCCTTACTAAGCAATGGATTTATATTGTTGGCAAGCCTCATGTTTAACATAACTACTAGAATTTTCCAATCATTTTGATTTCTGCATTTTAAAAAGTGTGTGCTTATGAATAAAAACCACTCTAATATCATACTTGAAAGTGGGTTTTTTCATCATTAACATATGCATGTTTTATTTCTTCATTTATTCAGAAGTTACATTAACTTCATCAGCTTAAGATACTTCTAATAATGGTCATATACTATTCAACTATAGCTGCTATCTCCTCAGATGGTTGGTGAGGAAAAATTGCACCAGATTATTATTTCACACAATGCCTAAAATTAATAGTGCATCAGAAGAAGATGAATAAATATCAAATCTACATCAAGTTTCACAATGCCATTCTAATCTTACTTTAATTATACAGAACAAAATTCTTAGCCACGCAGAATGCATCTTCTTTCTTAAATCTTTGTTTCCCGTTAGGCTTTCACTAAACTGTATTTCTGAGAACAGTAAGACTGGTATTTTGTAATATTGTTATTCCTTTCAGTAAAAAGGCTTTTCTGTAAACTTCTTTTTGCATTTGTGTCAGAGACTGTCTGCACTTTCTATATTATATTTTGTTAAGCACGCATCGTACATTTATAAGAATAGTATGTAATTACTTTTATGATTTAAAGCAGCAGAAATTAGGCATATGCAACTTTTAAGGAAATAACTTTGCTAATCTAGTTATATAAAATACAACATTCATATGTTAAGTTACATGTTCATTAGTTAGCTTTTTCATTATTCTTGGTGGATGCTTCTCATCATCTCATATGATCATATGGTACCACCTTTTTCAGATTATGTAGCCCAAGTCTTTGCCATCTGGTGTCAGTAAGAATGTCAAAGTAAATTACTTTCCCATCACACATATTGATTGGAGAAGAGGGTAGTCTGTTGTGAAGTTCTATTCAATTATTTCCTGTGTTCTGTTTAAAAAAATAGGGTATTTCACAGTTGAATATAGGAATTTGAAGAGTTCTTTTTTCAAGGCATCAATTTTTTCCTTCCTGTTATGGAATCCGCAGCAGATAAAAATTTTAGAAGTTTATAATATACAATTTTTTTTCAGTGGGCCCTTCTTTGTAGTAATTCAATATTGTCACTAAAAGGAGAAGTGATTGAGGAATAACAGTCTAGAAATTACAACTTCCTTTTAATACTTGTTGACTGATAGATGAACATCTTTTTGTCCTTTGAAAGCATAGTTTCTTTTCCAAGTATTGGTAAACAATGTCTTGAACCACTGAATCACAGGGTTTGGAAGGGACTTTTGGAGATCGTCTAGTTCAACCCCCCTGCCAAAGCAGGTTCACCTGGAGCGAGTTGGACAGAAACGCATCCAGGCAGGTTTTGAGTATGTCCAGAGAAGGAGACTCCACAACCCCTCTGGGCAGCCTGTTCCAGTGCTCTGTCAGCTTCAAACTAAGTTTTTCCTCATGTTAAGATGGAATTTCCTATGTTCCAGTTCCAGAATTAGTATAGACAGTGAACACTGAGTTGTTAATGGAACTCTGTGTTCTGCCCAAGGAATAAATTAATTATTTTATAAGTGCTTTGAACAAGTACAGTTCTAGGCACATAACATATGTTTATTACTATGTTATTTTATTGGCAATGCTGTCACACTGCTTTCCCATAGTTGTCATGATATACTTAGAGTTGATTTGTCCTAACCACTTTGGTAGAATGATGTTAGAATTTTTTAATCAAATAGAACCACAGGTACCAGGCAGATGTTGCAGTTATACGAATTATGCATAGTTCACATTTTGTCCAGTGCTGGAGTGTGACATCTTTGTTTGGGAAATGAGAGGTATTTACTGGTTTACAGTAATCACTCATACTCCACTTTTGCATAGGGTTTTCTTTCATAACTTTTCATAATGATCTCCATCTCCTTCAAAGTGCTTGTCAAAACTCTCTGCTTTTTTTTTTCTGCTTCTACTTAGTCAGATTGGTAATGATTTGAGAGACAGCATCAATGGCGCTAGCTTCATCTATTCATAATATTATGCTCTCATGGACTATTGTTTGGTTTAGGCTGTATCTGCATTATGTGATAAATGCTCTCTCCAGACCTGATCTATTGATCATGAAACCTGGAAAAAAGTTGCAGTCTGGGTATCATAATTTTCTCCAAGGAGCTTAACTCATTAAGGTCACTTAAAACTGTGGCATATGGCATCAGCCTCATCCCTACTTGAACACAGAATGCAACTAGAGCATGTGTTCATGCTTGGTGGATAAGTGTTCCTCAGTGCCATGATATACACACATAACAGTAACAATATAAGACTGTGGATGAGATATTTGTATGACACCTTGTGCAGAAGATTGTGAATATAGCTACTGTTCATAGAGTCATAGAATGGCTTGGGTTGGAAGGGACCTTTATAGGTCATCTAGCCCAATCCCACTGCGATAAGCAGGGTCATCTTCAACTAGATCAGGTTGCTCAGAGCCCCATCCAAGCTGACCTGGAATGTTTCCAGGGATGGGGTATCTTTAGCCTCTCTGGGCAACCTGTGCCAGTGTTTCACCACCCTCACAGTAAAGAATTTACTCATTCTATCTAATCTAAATCTCCCCTCTTTTAGTTTAAATCCATTACCCCTTGTCCTATCACAACAGGCCATGCTAAAACGTTTGTCCACATCTTTCCTGTAGGCCCCCTTTAAGTACTGAGAGGCCACATAAGGTCTTCCCAGAAACTTCTCTTCAGGCTGAACAACCCCAGCTCTCTCAACCTGTCCTCATACGAGAGGTGCTCTAACCCTCTGACCATCTTCATGGCCTCCTCTAGACCTGCTCCGACAGGTCCATGTCTTTCCTGTGCTGAAGGCTCCAGAGCTGGACGCAGTACTCCAGGTGGGGCCCCACCAGAGCAGAGCAGAGTGGCAGAATCACCTGCCTTGACCTGCTGGCCATGCTTCTTCTGATGCAGCCCAGGATGCGCTTGGCCTGGGCTGCGGGTGCATGTTGCCGGCTCATGTCCAGCTTTTCATCCACCAGTACACCCAAGTCCTTCTTGGCAGGGCTGCTCTCAATCCCTTCATTCCCCAGCCTGTATTGATACTGGGGGTTGCCCCGGCCCATGTGCAGGACCCTGCACTTGGCCTTGTTAAACCTCGTGAGGTTCACGCGGGCCCACTTCTCAAACCTGTCCAGGTCCCTCTGGATGGCACCCTGTCCCTTGGGTATGTCAACTGCACCACTCAGCTTGGTGTCATCTGCAAACTTGCTGAGGGTGCACTCGATCCCACTGTCTATGTCACTGGTGAAGATATTAAACAGTACTGGTCCCAATACGGACTCCTGAGGGACACCACTTGTCACCAGTCTCCACCTGGACATTGAACCGTTGACCACTGCCCTCTGGATGCTACCATCCAACCAATTCCTCATCCACTGAACAGTCCACCCATCCAATCCATACCTCTCCAATTTAGAGAGAAGCATGTTGTGGGGGACTGTGTCAAAGGCCTTACAGAAGTCCAGATAGATGGCATCCGTAGCTCTTCCCTTGTCCGCTGATGTGGTCACTCGATCATAGAAGGCCACTAGGTTGGTCAGGCAGGACTTGCCCTTGGTGAAGCCATGCTGGCTGTCTCAAGTCACCTCTCTGTCCTCCATGTGCCTTAGCATAGCTTCTAGGAGGGTCTGTTTCATGACCCAGGCAGAGCGGTGAGGCTGACAGGTCGGTTGTTCCCAGGTTTCCCCTTTCTACCCTTTTTAAAAATGTTGTAATTGATTAAATAAAGTATAAGCTTTTTATACTGACATTTGAGGAAGGATTCATGTTGCATAATACAGCTAGCTGTCAAAATTTGGTCAGAGTGTTTAAGTGACCACTTGCACAAGTGCCTTGTGAATTCTGACAAACCTTTTGTTTGAATCGTGCCGCAGCTGGCAGTGTGGTGACTGTGTTGGGCTACTTACACAGGTTTGGCGCAGGGCCATTTGATAGGGATCACTTACATTTCCTACTCTTCCAGAGTCAGAGATATTTGCCCCGTTACAAAGTGAAAATTGTTTATTGAAGATTTTTTTTACATGTGTAACTTGAGTTATACATGTAATTGAGTTAAGGCTGATGGGTAGAAAACCAGAGGAGAAAAATCCATGATATACTTACAGTGTATAGTCTTATAAATTTATTGCATTTTCCTATACATAATAAAGTAACTTGGGAAATCCTGCCCTTTATGGGTGTTTTCCTTTAGTGAACCAATTTAGGTAAAGCTTGATTTTGAGGCAGACACTGTACTGAGGGTCATTAAGACCAGTGGAATCCACAGTGCTGGTGTGCCAGGATCTACATGGTCTATAGTCTAATCTATGAAGAGTTAAAAATTCTCAATGGGGAAGTTATTGTTATTTTAATTTTGTGTTTCCTTTTATTCAACTTTGTTTATTTTAAAAATAAACTTTAAAAAATGTTGTCTAGGCTGTAGTGCTCTAGAGGTCTGGTTTTAGACCTCTATTTTTATGTAGCATGATCCCAGGCAAGTAAGTAATGGGAACTTTCAAAGATCTCGGTAGAATCTGATTGAGATGCATATATATATATATATATATATATTTTGCTTAGATAAACTTCATGGGATTAATTAAATATAATTCTGCTGTGTAATAATATGAAGGCCTCATAGATGGAAGTATTCAATGTTACTTGTTCTGAATATTTTTTAGACAATTGATTATTAAATGGACTGATTTGGAGAAGCTTATGTGAATAATTCCTATGAAGGAACAGTATAAAAATAGACATAGAGTTTATTCCATGATTCTCTTTTTGAAGTGCCTTTTTTATGTCTTTGAGCACGTAATTATATAGCATAGCACAGAATGTCTTCCCAGAATAATTGCCGTTGTGCATCCAGTACCAGTCAGGGTAAAGATTGGTTCCAGTGAGTCTGTGATGAGTGTAAAAGCCCAAGAAAAAACTGCGATTTTTGTGGTGGAAGGGGATCTTACTTTTAAAATCTTTTTAACTGCCAATTTAAAACTTCTGACTAAGCATCCTTGAAATAAGTGGTGTTTTTATTCATTTATATAATAAACTATTTTTGATGGTTAAGCAGATTCTTTTTTCTAGCAAGCGATGATGTTTCTGATTGACTTGGTTATGTGCTAACAGAGGAATGGCAATGTACTAGTATTCAGTTACTGTGTTTTGTTAATCTTAGGTGGTGCTTTGAACTGTGGTTAGTACAATGCAGCATGAATGGCTAGCTGGTGGCAAGCTGGGTAGAGAGAGAGCTGGAATTTTATGATCATGTGCATTGTTAAAAACTTAATTCTGGCATTGCTAATTCAAAGTAGATTGCGATACGTTTGGCCTTTGAAAGAGGAAAACAAGGGGCAAGGAAATGAAGCGACTGTCATAAGCTCAGAAGTTCTGGTAATACATCAGTTGTCCATATGAGTCCTTCTGTTGCTGTGTTTGTTGTTATCCAGTGCTTGCCACCAAGCCTTTTTAAGTGTCTGAGAACTGCTGCAAATTCTCCTACTGGTAGGCTTATTTATAAGCAGATGTAAAATTTACACGTTCTTTACATGTTTGCCACACCATTAGTAGTCAGAGTGATAAGAACTACAGTTTTGTAGGCTGTAGAAGAGGATCTACCACCAGCCTTCTAAAGGAGCAGTTTTCACGTTTCCACTTGCATATGAGATTTTGTTTCCATTTCTGTCTTAATGTGGATGTGCTGTTCTGTTTTTCATTAAGTCTACATTAAAACAGTCAAGAAGAAGCTCTTTTACCGTCTTCTGCTTTATTTCTTTTTGGATAATGTGTTGGGTAATCTGATGATTGCATTGTAAAGGAAGGAAAAGAATACCATACACAGAATATGGTGGTTGCATTCGCTCTTCAAATCCCGGGATTTAATTATTTTATAGTAACCTAAGCAGTATCCACATCTGTATTCCTCATACTCTGTTTGACACTTTGGCAAACTGTGACCTTTTTACAGGTTGACATGAAGATAAATGTTATTTGTTTATTTGTTTTAATTGCATGTTAATTTCTTTAACTCAAGGCACCAAATACTGGTTGCTGCAATTGATGAATATCAAAATTACAGAAGTGGTAGCAAAGAGAAGTTTTGAGAGCATTGAAATCACCCCTGTGTTTTTGGCTGGTAATCGACAAAACTGCTTTCGCTGGAGTGCAGCAGCACAGAAATTCAAAACACTGCTGATGGAGAGTAGCAAAATTTATGTGAAAGGGTTACTTTTTTCCTGTTTGTAATGATGCTTTTAGTATTCTTTTTACATTATATTTAAGCAGACAGGTACTCAGTCCTCCTAGAACAAGACACAATGCTTTCTTTTTCACTTGATATCAGTTACATGATTAAGTCAAAGCTCTGGTCTCTGTATGTGGAGTTTTGTTTGCCAGGAATACTTAAGGGAAATGTTGAACAGATTTTGAATGAAGTGCTGCCACCACCTCCTGTTCTCTTGCAGCATCTTCCCTTAAGGTCACTTATTTTTCCATATGCTCTATGTCAACCAATTTAGTAGGGTCTTTTGGTACGTGTACTTGAAAATTACTTATTTGGTGTTTTTTTTATATTCTCTCCTTTCATGATTTTTCAGACTTTTACATTGTCACTCTCAATTTATCAGGCAGAAGGTAGGCTATTGACTTGATGAATACTTGATAAAAACCTTTAGACAGTTCTTAATCTTTGTTCTTGATATACCTTGTTTTTGGTGAAAGTTTCTGGAATAAGAGCAGTAGAAGTGTAAGTTTCTCATAAGAGGCACAGTTTAGGTGTAGTACTGCCAGTCTGTTTCATCTTGAATAATCTCAAGATACTTTCAAGTCTTTGGAACTGCAGCAGTTGCTTAATTATTGGGCATTTCTCTCTTTTAACCCAGAAGGCATATTTCATACTTCTCCCATCTGTGCTGTGCAAAAACCCCCAAACGAACAGTAAAAGTATGAAATTCTGAGGAGAATAATTTTATTTTTATTTCTGCATGAGTCTCAAGATTTGGAAATATTTTAGTGTCGGAAAACCTTAAGGGATCTCTTTGCTGTGACTACTATAAGCGGAAACATGTATGAGATTTAAATTTGCTTGGGTTTTTTTCCGAGCACTAAAACCAGAGTTCTTCATAAAATTTTAGTATGTACCAGTCCTTTGTCTTTCTCTATGATATTATAAAGATGGTGGCTAACGGATGCTTCATACTTGTTCTGTTTCCCTTTGCACATTTTAATGCACATGATACTCTGGGGTTTTTTGCAATTACGACGACCATATCAAGCTCTTTTGCCTTCTAATTCTCATAGCTGGAATTCACTGTAGATAACTGAAGGTTCCTAAACTGGGAACTTGGTCATCCTGGGATCCAGAGATAATTCAAGCCTTATGTGACCTGAACTGCACCCTGGAGAGTAGTTTCTCTGTTCCTTCAATATAGAAGACAAATACTAACTAATTTGAGATCTCAAGCGTCTAACATTAGATAAAATGAAACCTAAAATGCTGGAAGAGGCCTGTCTGTGTCCTGTTCTCCATAGTGTGTCAGGCAAGCTCTTCTAGATGCACCCTAATTTTTCCTTCTCAGGACTGTGTATCTTTATGCAGATATGCCGAGTAAATCTGATGCTTCACCAGATGTCTGCTCAGACTTTAAACGATCATTTGAGTGCTACCATGCTTTGCTGTTTGTGAACTGATAGTTTCTTGCAGAAGAGCAGTTTCAAAATAAATAACTAAAATATGTACAATAACAATCGGGGTAATTCCTCAGGAAGCACAGTATAAAGAACTAAAAATAAAAAGCAAGCAACCTCTGAGATTAACAAGAAAGATAGGGACTGATAGACACTGATTCTTTTCATTGTATTAAACTGTTAGATGGAAGTAACTTGCAGTTAGGCTGAAATCTCCTAAAACAACTTGATCTGGAAATATCTATCTGGAAATAACTATCTGGAAAATTCCCCCCCTTCCCTCAGAGTATTTGCTTTTGTTGACTAAAAGTTTTCTTGAGATCTAATTGGTTTGGTCAATGTTCAACAGTTACATCTGTGAGCAGATGACAGCAGCTTGGCTTTTGATGTAACTACAGCAGTGATGAGAGAAGTCCTAAGCAGTAAAGAAGACTGTGAAGTTTTTTATGTTGTTGTGCATTTCTGTGTTCACTGCATCTCATTGATTTTATCAATGTTTCCTCTACAGAAACATGGAAATGTAAAGTTATGTTGTATATATTAAGAATTGTGGATTACTTCTGATTTTAATTATTTGAAATACTCATTAAGGCAGTGTGACTTCTGGAATTCATTTGTTGCCAACAATTTTTTATGCCAACTTTTGGATAGAAAATGCTAACAATAAAGAAGCACAGGAAATATTAGAGAGTAATAGTTCAGTTTATTAAAAGGGCAATGAGCTTTTGGTTTTAAAACATAAATTGTTTTTCTCTGAATACGTGTCAATTCGTAAGTAATTTCTTTGAGAGTGATTTAAATTAAAAAGGCTTTTTGTAGAGTGTCGGAACACAGCAGAACAACTTTGCAGAATATAGATGCTGATACAGGTATACAGCAATCTAAAAGAATGCTTGCTGTGTAATTTCTGTAAAACTGGCGCTTTCACATCTGCCAATCTCAGTGACACAAATGTTACTGCTTTGCAGCTAGCAGAAATACCAACAAATACCATTGCTTAAAATTAAGTTTGTGTGAAGCTAGCCTTTTTTTAAGGTTTAGGGACAGAGGCTCTCAAACTTCAATTAATATTCCTGTTTTTCAGAAGTCAGATGGATGTTAGATAATTAGCTGTGGAATTTAATTATAGCTTCTTTTTAACTTTAAGTTTCTTTCCTAGAGCTTCTTGTAGTGAAGAGGAAAAGGGGCAGACCGAAAGGGTCTACTAAGAAGTTCTGTGTGGATGAAGATGTAGCAGAAAATAATCCTGTTCCAAGTGAAGAAACTCCAGCTGGGACAGAAGAAGGTCCGGAACTGTCCGAAATCTCACCAGGCAGCTTGGAATGTAGGAAATGCAATCGGAAGTTCTCCAACACGCGTCAGCTGAGGAAACATATCTGCATTATTGTTTTAAATGAAGCAGAGGAAGAAGGAGATGGAGGTAAGAAAATAACCAACAAAAATATCTGAAGCATGTTGTGAAACTGTGTTTCCATGCTGTGACCTGATTGGTAATGAATCTTAATCCCAGGTGTTAATTTTAAATGGAACGGAACTCTCTATTTCTTCTAACATAAAAAGCAAGTTGAAGCAAAACGGAGGATAAAGTCAGATGAGGTATTTTAATTTTTTTCAAAAAGGTCAAAATATTTTTTGCAGTAATGATTGTCTTTGACTCCCTGAAATGCTTCTTTTGCATAAGCAACTGTTGTGTTTCTCACAAAGAGGATTACAGTTTTCCAGTGAGAAGTGGTGTGGGCCACATAGGTAAGTATCACACATAGGTGAGGAAGGATGATCCTGAAGAGATGTTTCTATCCTGTAACTTGGGAAACCTGAATTCTATCCTGTTCTTGTGATAGATTTAAAGACTACTTTTCTGGATGGCTTGTTTTACTGTATAAAAAATAATGCCAAACTCGCCTCTCTATTTTACAAAACTTTATGTGAATAACTGTCTTTGGAGTATGAGAATTCATTGTTTAAATTTAGCTTTAAGATTGATTTGAATATATTCAGCCTCTCAAAGTTTTACAATAGAATAGAACAGAATAGAGTATCTTAAGTTGGAAGTGACCTACAACGATCGTCTAGTCCGACTGCCTGACCACTTCAGGGCTGACCAAAAGTTGAAGCATGTTGTTAAGGGCATTGTCCAAATGCCTCTTAAACACTGACAAGCTTGGGGCATCAACCGCCCCTCTAAGAAACCTGTTTAAAAAGACAACAGTGAATATTCATTTAGAATAGAGTAGAATAGAATACGTTGAAGGGACCTGCAATGGGCATCTAGTCCAACTGCCTATTTAACTTTGCTCAAAGGTGAATGTCACATGCATACAAAGTAATACATTTGTCCAAGTTATCTAAATTTATGCGAGTTTTGTGTTTGCATTAAAATCAGGTTTTTGCTTTTGTTATAGTAGCTTAGCATGATGTCCTATTGATTCTACTTGTAGACAAAATTTGCCGTTGATTTTTCTCATTTTCTGTTACCCTTTTGTGTCCAGTCTGTCATTATGACACACAACTGATATGAGTATTCTACTTTCAGTGAGATGTACAGTTTAACTTCCGTGGCAAAGCCTAATTAAAATGGGCTTAGAGTATGTTGACAGAGCACAGAAACTCTTGCTTTGATAAAGTACCTGGTAGGACTTTCAACTATACATAGTGATCTTTACTCACCTCTGTTTCACCTCGGACATCACAAGCATCTGTGCCTTTTGCTGTTTGTGTGTGCTAGGTATGATGTTCATATTTGCATTATTTTTGGCAACGTTGCCTTTTCTAATGTCCTTTTAAAATAAAATCTCAGATCAGAGTATAAACACAAATTAACTGTTCTTGACCTGTTAGCTCATTAGAACTCCTAAATCTTACCTTGATCTGTTTTGCTACAAAACACACTGGCAGATTTTTCAAAGTAAATTGCTCATCCTTTTCCTTCCTTAAAAAGAAAATAGTCTCAGTTTTGGGCAGATGAGACACTTCTTATTTATTCTCTGGCAAAAGCAAAGCAAACAAGCAAAATAAGTCATTCTTGAGCAACAAATAACAGGGCCTTCCAGTTGTTGGTGCCTAGTGCAGCTATAATGTCTCCAGCCTAAAGCTTCCTACCTTGACTCCCAATTGTGAAGGTATTGAGGGCTGTTTTTATCCTGAAGGGATAATTCTTCCTTGGAATACATCTGGGAAATTCAGTCTTCAGCCGTCTACTGATTACTGTCCCATCATAGGAAACTTTTCACTTCTGGTTTTACCATATGAACTGCTTTGGGACAACTTTTCTATTTCTGAATATATAGATGAAAGTAGCATGTGTATTATTATTTTCCTTTAAGAAAATGTGATTACACTGAGTAGCTCGAAACTTTGTGAGGAGTGGACAAGAACAATATGGTCTGTGCCTAGGATTCTTTGTCATACTTGTGTTGCTGTACTGGCTCAGAAAACATGTTCTTTAAAATTTGAGCTCTTGGACTTGAATTGTTAGCAGACTCAATTTTCATTATGAAGAAAGTTTTGAGGACGATGGGTGAACCTTCTAAATGTGAACTCAAAAATCTAAAGTTGAAAAGGCGAGCAAATAATGAAATTATAAATGTATTTTTATCTGTTCTTGTAATTTCATGAGGACCTTTTCATAATTCAAAAATTAAAAAAAAAACTTACCCAAATGCATCAGGATTTTTAGTTGTCAAAACTGTTGACAGAGTCCCTGAACTAGAGGTTTCACCCATATCTTTGGCAACTGAAAGCTGTTAAACTCATTAATTTATCTAAGTGTGTTACAAAGCTGTCTGGTTTTCTAGTTTTTAATATATTCTGCGTTAATGAGTTTAAGGACATTATTACCTAGTCAGTGAAATAGTGGTACTTCTGCTTGTTTCTTAAACCCGATGCTGCTCATTTCATTGGGTGCTGTCTTACTTTGTAATTACGGGAAATGAGAAATAATAATTCTGTACAACCTCTGGCATAAGTTTCATAATGTAGAAATCTTCATATTTGTGTTTCGATTATTCTTACCCTGTCTGAGTGTTAAGTAAAAGATGAACTAGGCTATATGGAAATTGCTTATGTATCTGGTCAGTCTTACTCTTCTGAGCAACTTTGCTGTAACTGTTTTGATATGGAGGACCAGAACTACAAGTGGTGTTCAGGACACAAAAGCATCCTGTGTTTATACCATGGCATAATTTTTAATTTTTTTTTTCTCTTCTACTCTTTTCTTAATGATTCTTCAGATTATATTTGATTTTCTGACTACTGATGAGTATTGGACTTACGTTTTCAGGGAACCATTTAGAAAGACAGCCAAATCTTTACTGTGTTGTAAGAGTCAATTTAGAGCTTATTGATTTATCAGTAAAGTTTTTCTCTACATGTGCGTTGCTTTGCATTTATTGTCGCTGTAGGTGGGAGTCTATTCCAAACTAGCACGTCTGCACTAAATTTTCTAAGTTTTAATTATACTCAGCAAAGATCAAGTCAATACTTTTGGGGAGCCTGTGGAGTGACATAGGGTTAGCTGAATTGCTTGTAACCTCTATTGACTGTGTTAATTACAGCTCTGTCTATAATGGCAATTTAGAAATGGGTGCCTTAATCTGGTTTAGTTACAGGTTATTCTGTCACCAATTACTGATTATTGAGGAATCTTTCTGTGGCTTCATTGTCATCAAATGGTGTTGAATCTAAATACATCATACACAGATAGTGGTGTAGCTGTCTCAGCACATAGTGCTGCCAGTATTACAAGCGGTATTTATTTTGTATGTGTGTGTGTATAATGTTCAACAAATATTTCAGTTATTTGAGCAGATGTGGTTGATACCAACATTTTCTAGAATAAAATATCTCTGAGACAAAAACTTCTTGAAATCACACTTATTTTGTTGTATATGAGAAAAAGAGTACTGAAACTTCTAATTTGATGAGATTTCTCCGTTGCTGAAATTCTTAGAGCTAGATGGAGAATTTTATTGAGGGTCTTTGAACCTTCCAGAGCTACAGTATCTTCTTTGTCATTTCAGACAGCGTAGTTCAGAGCAGATGGCTAAAAATCAGAAGGAGCTTTGATTGCAGTTCTTCTCCCTTAGTCTTTGACCTCTTACCTAATACATATAGGTTGGTTTTTTCCCCCTTTTTATCCGTGTATTTCCAAATTGAAATTACTGTTATCTGTTTTTCTACTGCTTCTGGGAATTTTTGTAGTATTTTTTTTTTACTACGTTCTCAAGTTTTTAATTTCTTGCAAAGTTTAGAACTGTGTGAACATCTGATCAACGATCAAGTATGTTTTCAGTTTGCACTGGGTCTGGCTGGGATGGAGTTAATTTTTTTCATAGCAGCTCATATGATGTGGTGTTTTAGATTTGTGACCAAAATAATGCTGATAACACAGTAATGTTTTAACTATTGCTAAAATATACTAAATGTACAAATATTGGAAAGTTATATATTGATATTCTGTGTGATATTCTTTATTGACAGAAACTTAATATATGTATTGAGCTGCAGTTGAAATATTGGGACAGGTTTCCAAGTAATAAAATATTTTGCTGTCTTTTATCGGTCCACAAGGGAAGTGTTGAAATCCTGATCATATTGGACATTTAAAATTACAATTAATAAATCACTATAAAAGTGTATTGAAACTGCAGTATGCGTTGGTCAGAGGAATAGGCCTCTGCTGTTCTTTGCTGCTATGATTAGTGATCCACATTGACCTCTCAGAGATCACTGTCTCATTGATAGTTCTTCCACTCTTTCAGGTGTCACCAAGCCTTACTGGTTACTGGCATCCTCTGAGCATCTAATTTAATCCTTTGATGCATAATGATTGCCTTCGTTTTGTGGGCCCATTCACTAAAACAGCAAGAAAAAAATGTGTTAATTTTTTGCACAGAATTTAAATATATCCATTGTGCTTAGAAATCCCCCATATAGAACCATAGAATGGTTTAGGTTGGAAGGAACCTTAAAAGATCATCTAGTTCCNGCACATTGCTGGTTTATGTTGAGCTTCTCATCTACCAGCACCCCCAAGTCCCTCTCCTCAGGCCTGCTCTCAATCCATGCTCTGTCCAGCCTGTATTTGTGCTTGGGATTGCTGCAACCCACATGCAGGACCTTGGCCTTTGTTGAACGTCATGAGGTTGGCATGGGCCCATTTTTCAAGCCTGTAGAGGTCCCTCTGGATGGCAATACATGCTTATACATGCTTAACGTGTTTCTGTTTTTTTTTTTTTTAATAGAGGGCTTAGTTGCCTAAGAAAGTTGCTGTGATTTAAGCAGAGCTGTGTGTACACCTATATCTGTTTTTATTTGGTTAAACCACATATTGAAGGTTTTAGCTAATTGGATCTGGCTGGCTGGAGATGCTACGATCCATTCTTTTGTCCTAACACAAAACTAGAAGAGTTGAGAATCTTCCTGGACAGCCATGTGTCTTCATTGTGTCTGCTCCCAGCCAGAAAGCAGAGCTGCTTCAGCCCCCACCGCTGGGATTTTGGGTGTTGCTGAATTGAATCAGTTCCACAGCAGCTGCCTCTAAACTTGCCAGTTGTGGGAGACAGGCAATAGGTAATTATTTTAACCAGCACCCCTCTCCCACACTGCTGCATACCTGAATCTCTGGCAGATATAAGAGAGGACATTTGATGACTGGGGAATGGGATTTTGGTGGAAGAGAGATTACAGCAGTGGATAGCCCAGATTCTCTTCTCTGGAGTGAACCATTCATTTGTAGTGAATTAGGAGCCTGCATTATTCTTAAAGGTGGCACTTTTGGCCTTAGTTTTAAGTGTTTTGGCCATCAACTGGATTCTAATTTAAATTAATTCTTTCTGCAAGTAGAATGTCAGTCTCTGCAGGAGAAGCAAATGCATGTGTTCATTTTGAATGGCCAGTTTCCTTTTTTTTTTTTTTTTTCCCAAGTTACTCTCTTGCTACTATGAAACACCAGCATCTTTTAGGGGATAAAAAGTAATTAGAATGAAAAGTAGTTTGAAAACGTGTCAATTAGGGATGTGTAGCTGTGCCTGAAAAGTGTCATACATCCAATTACAAATGCAGAGAGCAGTACCTTCAATTAACGACTGAAATAGAATCATGGGACAGTTGAACAATCTAGTTCGACAGGACTCAGAAAGCAGTGATTCATTCAGAGTTGACAGTACCTTTACTCATCAACACAGACACGACCATTTCTTAAACATGTCAGAAGGCACAGGCACAGCATTGTATTTCTTGCACAAACAGAAACAGGCATTTTAAATACCTGTTGCTAGATAGGAGAGATCAGTTTATTTGTCCGTTGAAATGAAGGGCCAGCTGACAAAGTGCTAAGCTGACTGCTTAGCAAGGGAGATGCAGAGTGGGGCAGTTTGTCTAAATAAATCTTGTTTTGGAGCAAGCAAAGACCCTTACTGCTTGGAGAAACTAGCTATTGTAAGTAGCATATACTTGATTTTCTCATAGATCATCTTAAAGTCACTTGTGGGTGTTCCTTTGTAATACAATAAGAATTGTTTTATTGTACAGGTGAATTGTCCTATCTGTGAGAGACAAAACACTTATTTTGACTTTAATCCACAATGGTAACACTTAAGTAATTTTTTCCAGGAAGACAACTAAATTACTGATGAGGTGGTCCCGTATTATGGAAAGGCGGTTTGAGCCCTGTGGTCAAAGTTGAAGCTCTTGTCTTTTACTAAAACATGATTTTGCCTCCCTCTTAATCCTTTCTTAAAGTACACTTTCTAATTCAGGGGGTTTTGGTTCATGAACAAAGCAGCTATCATTGAGAGTTAAGATTTTTTTTTTTGGTTTGGTGATTTGATGGAGAGTGTTGGTTTTGGAGGTTTTTCCAAGTCCCTTTCAGGTTACACACAGACTATGAAATAATTATGTTGGTAGCAAAAAGTATTGGCAATACATGCAGCCCCAACTCCTTATATACAAACCTCTTCTGGAGGATGCTTGTTCCTCTCAGAAGGGGGCAGAATGGGGCTACTGCCATCAACATGTGTCAGATTGGTGAATAAGTTTTAATGTTGAAGCATCAGAACTTGACTTGACCACACTGTAGAGAGGAGACAATTATTTTTTTTTGTCGTGTGAGTGATGAGAATGTTTATACAAATATTCAGCACCGATTGAAAATATATGATCAGTAAATCAGTTGAATTTTCTCTCTTGCCTGCTTTTGGCCAATGTATGTGTGGACTTTTTTTTGTGTTAATTGAATTTGCATAGCACTTAATACCTTCCCCGCATCTTTGCAGATGCTGAATGTAGTCCTCTTAGTTGCTGGATGTTCTCAGCTCATAGTGAGAAGGTGGAAGTTTAGATTCAGTCCTTTGTTTGAAGTACCTACCAGCTTTGGGTTTACTAAGGAAATATTTTCACGTGGCCATAATCTTCATATGTAGTGCTTAGCGTCTGTGTACAAGGTTTCTGCGCATATGAAATAGCAACATTTTAATAAAGAAATATTTTTATTTTGCAATTCTGTATGTTATTTTAAAATCTCTTTTGAAACAGCTTTTTTGGAGTTCTGTTTTGAAAGCAGGGAGTCATAATCAACTATATTTATCGTAACAGGTCTGTTCTTTTCCACAGCTTTTACCCTCAGTCAAACCAAAGGAACTAGCAAACTGATGTGCCTGGTAGAACCACATTAGGAAAGAAAAATGGCTTGAAACATTTGTTAGCTTGTTACTGGTAAGAGTAGTGAGTTACTCATTATTTGGATCACTGACAAACTCGGCTCTGTGGTTTGTTCTTTTCTTCCTTTTCTATGTTTTAGTAAAATTCCAATATTCAAAAGTTAATAGAGGTACAGGTTAACATGAAAAGCATGAAAAGGCAATAAAATGTTTTTGTCTCTTGGTTTCAGCCACTTCATTTGCTCATTAAACTGACTCACTCTTACTTTGTAATGATTAGAAATGAGGATTCAGGAGTGTGGTGCTTGGATTCTATTTGTATGCCTACTAGGAATTCATTATGTGATTCCAAGCAAAATGAGGAAAATTCTGTTGTCCTAATCACAGCTTTCCCTTCCATCTATGGTTCTGGAATTTTATTAGCTAAAACATGCTAAAAAATGACTTTGAATTTTTGTCCACAGGTATATCAAAACTTCTTTTTTCCCCTCAAACTATTACTAACTCTTACCATCCACTGAACAAAAGCAGTGTAATTAACCCAATTAATTTCTGTATTTGTTGTATAACAGTGTGTGAAGTAGCCTTAGGAAGACACAATTTAATAAGCGGTTTACATTCTTTGTGTATTCTGATTCTTTATGACAAGACTTTCTTCTCTTGGTTGCCTGGTCCTACTGTGAAATTTGTAACGATTCATTTTATTATTGATAATAAACTAAAAGAGGCCGTTTCCTAAAGGAAATGTGGAAAAACATGTTTGTTTCCTTTCACCCCCGTTCATCCCACCAAAAGAAAACACTGCACAGGCAGTGTCTGGTTGAAGGAGATACTGCTTTATATTCAAATACCCCTGTGAAGTATTGTGAAATTTTGGTGTTAGAATTACTTGGTTTCGATATCAATCAATAATTTACAACTATATTAAGGAGTTAAATAGGGACGTAATGAGACCCCTTATACCTATAAAGCACAAATATTTTCGAAAATCATAGAAATCTATAGGAAAAAGGTAGTTGAGAAGAAGCATATATCAAGGAATTTATCTAATGGAATTGAAGACATCATTAGTAGGCACTGAAAAGCAGGGGACTGTCAAGGCAGAGATTTTCTGTAATACAGAAGCTGGGGCAAGAATGTTGCTAATGTGACTCCACAGAAAGATGGCTTGCTAACTGTGTTTGAATTTGGTTTGCTGTGTGGTTGTCGCTCGTTCTTGGCCACGTATTGTAAATATGAATTTCAGATTTACAGATTAGCATCAAGTCATTAACAGTTGTCAACGCACACATTTCTGCCTCAGTATGCCTGAGAAATCTAAACTAATTCCTACATACCTTGTTTCCTTCTGGCTTTTTATCTAGTAAAGAGCTTGCAGTTTATTCAGGTGCTAGTTACAGGATCAGTCCTAACTAGCTACTTGAGTTTGCGCTTGTGCCCTTCACTTTTTTAAGGATGGGCCAGCACTTTTTAACCCCTTGTTCCATTAAGGTAAGACCATGGGAGACAAATTTCTTTGAACCTCAGCTGAATATTAACAAAATGTCACTGAAATTAAACCACCGCCATTTCCATGTGGCTTACCTTTCTACTACTTTTGCTATTTGCATGTCATAAACAACTCTAGACACACTACAGCTTTGCTGTTACTGGTTTTTATTTATATATTGTTTCCCTCTCTCAGTAGAGCAGCTACAGCATATTATGGATATACATTGAATGACTAATTCTGGAGATTGTGTCAGCTGCTTTATATTCAGAAATAAAAAATCCCAAATTCACTGAGTTAATTTATAATTTTTTTCTCCAATCAGTTTTTGCTTTCCTTATTCATTACCTCCTGGAATGTTTGCATAATGCCTTCATTTGCCAAGAATGTTTTCTCTGGCCTGCATTTTCTACCACTTCATCTAATATAAAGAAATTTTCTTGATATAAACTTGTAACCCTCTGTTTTGATTCTTTACGCTGCTAATTCTTTATATATAAGCATTTTTTAAAATTATTATTATTTTTTTTTTAATTTGGTAAGGAACTCCTCATCTGCTTTAAGGAAAAAACAGCTTCAAGGAACAACTTAGCTGTTTACTGATTGTTCATTATTTCAGATGAGTGCTTTGAATACACCTATTGCGTTGCTTTTTATTTAACAGGTCCAAAAAGTTTTCCAATTTAAGAAGCTTGAGGACATTATGAACAGCGACAGATAGGGGATGATTTAGACATGCAGGAACTAGGTTGAACCAAAGAACTGGTTTGAACCTTGAATCTATTTGAAAAAGCAAAGTATGTTTCTGGCTATTGATTCAGAGTAGGAGTGGGGAAAAAAAAAGCCTTATCCAGAGAGACTATTCATAGAATCATAGAATCACCTAGCTTGGAAGAGACCTTCAAGATCATCAAGTCCAACCATCAACCTAACACTGCCAAAACCACCACTAAACCATGTCCCTCAGCACCACACGTACCCGTTTTTTAAATACCTCCAGGGATGGTGACTCCACCATTTCCCTGGGCAGCCTGTTCCTGGGCAACCCTTCTCGTGAAGAAACTTTTCCTAATATCCAATCTAAACCTCCCCTGGCACAACTTGAGGCCATTTCCTCTTGTCCTATCATTTGTTACTTGGGAGAAGATACCAACCCCCACCTCTCTACAACCTCCTTTCAGCTAGTTGTAGAGAGCGATAAGGTCTCCCCTCAGCCTCCTTTTCTCCAGGCCAAACAACCCCAGTTCCCTCAGTCACTCCTCATAAGACTTGTTCTCTAGACCCTTCACGAGCTTTGTCGCCCTTCTCTGGACACGCTGCAGAATCTCAGTGGCTTTTTTGTAGTGAGGGGCCCAAAACTAAACACAGTGTTCAAGGCGGGGCCTCACCAGTGCTGAGTACAGGGGCATGATCACTTACCTAGTCCTGCTGGCCACACTATTCCTGGTACAAGCCAGGATGCTGTTGCCCTTTTTGGCCACCTGGGCACACTGCTGGCTCATATTCAGCTGGCTGTTGACCAACACCCCCAGGTCCTTTTCTACCAGGCAGCTTTCCAACCACTCTTCCAGCCTTTAGTGCTGCATGGGGTTGTTGTGACCCAAGTGCAGGACCCGGCACTTGGCCTTGTTGAACCTCATACCACTGGCCTCAGCCCATTGATCCAACCTGTCCAGATCCCTCTGGAGGGCCATCCTACCCTCAAGCAGGTCGACAGGATGGACACAAACTTGAACGTAGGAAGTTTCCTTTGAGGGTGGTAGAGCACTGGAACAGGCTACCTGGGGAGGTAGTGGAGTCTCTGACTCTGGAGACATTCCAAACCCACCTGGACACCGTCCTGTGCAACCTACTCTAGGTGAGCCTGCTCTGGCAGGGGGGTTGGACTAGATGATCTCCAGAGGTCCCTTCCAACCCCTGTGATTCTGTGACACTCTCACCTGACTTGGTGTCACCTGCAAACTTACTGAGGGTGCACTCAATCCCCTTGTCCAGATCATTGATAAAGATGTTAAACAGAACTGGCCCCAGTACTGAGCCTTTGGGAACACCACTTGTGACTGGCCACCAACTGGATTGCACTCCATTCACCACCACTCTTTGGGCCCGGCCTTCTAGCCAGTTTTTGACCCATCAAAGAATACACTCATTCAAGCCATGAGCAGCCAATTTCCGCAGGAGAATGCTGTGGGAAACCATGTCAAAGGCTTTACTAAAGTCTAGGTAAACAACATCCACAGCCTTTCCCTCATCCACCAAGTGAGTCACCTTGTGATAGAAGGAGATCAAGTTAGTCAAGCAGGACCTACCTTTCATGAACCCATGCTCACTGGGCATGACCACCTGGTTGTCCTGCATGTGCCACATAATGGCACTCGGGATGATCTGCTTTATAACCTTCCCTGGCACCGAGGTCAGACTGACAAGCATGTAGTTCCCCAGATCCTTTTCCAGCCCTTCTT
>VYXH01005285.1:719-32998 GCA_013397275.1 Burhinus bistriatus
GACAAGGCAGATTAATAATTGCCTTCTGGCAAAATTTTGTCTTCCACTGATCGTACAGGGACCTTCTCCTGAATTTGAGGTTCATCTGGAATATTGCTTATGAATTTTGGTTCATCTTAATTAAGGCTGTTGCCTTTTGCCTTGGCTCTCGGGGGGTGCACTTATCTGCATGTACATTTGTGCGTCTGTGTTTGTGTACATGCATCTGTCCAACCAGGCGGAGGTTATGTTGGAAAACTAAACATATTTTCCCTCTGTCACCAGTGACATGTTGATGCTATTTATAACACTGTTCTTGGAAATGACGAGTGGATAACATGAAGGTGGTTGGAGTACTAAAGGCACTCCTGTTTCTTTTTCAGGAAGCTCTGTGCTGGATAAATCTGCTTCTAAAGATAGATAAAAGCACATCTCTGTGACCTACTTAGGCTGTGGACAAGAGAAGGCGTCTTAAAAACCTGCTTGCAAACAGATTACTTCCTTATAACAGGGTAGACCATGAAATTATCTTTGAGATACTGTGTGAAGCCAAAGGCTCAGTGACAAAACTTTAAGATGAAAAATTCAGACAAAGGAATCAATCGATGCACAAAGAAAGAGTAGTAATTGAAGCAAAAATTGTAGGAACTCTAAAATGATGATTCAAAAAACACCTGTGATGGTGGAAAAGGCTAAAAAAATTGCTTACAACTAGGGCAAGTACCTAATAATTATACTTTCAGTGCCTAGCTGACTGGTTAGCAATAGTATACATATATACACAGACATACTATATACACACTATATTTGTGTGTATGTGTGTATGTGTATATATATAATATATGCAAGAGTGTATGATTCATCAGAGAGGATTGTTAGGGAGTATGCATTCTGCCATGTTTCTTTGTCACTCTAACTCCCTAGGCAAAATAAAGAACAGTTGGATCTTGAAGACTCTTTGGGTACAAAAGCTTGACTTATTAAAAAGGGAGAAGGGGAAGGGAATCCTCTGAATACTGAAAAAGACTCTACTTCTTTCCAAAAGAGAAAAAGGTTTGGGTTTTGTTTCCAAAATTCATTTTAAGCAAAGTTAAACTCACAACATTTGAACATAAAAATATGCCTATAGACCAAAATTTTCCCTTCAAAATACAGCCCTGTCCCTCAAATACCTTTTATCTTGTGTATCTGATTCTTTCCCAGCAATATGGGTATTGCTCATAGCAATTGAGAACCCAGCTATGTTATTTATGGCTTTTGTTAGATTATTGAAATGCTGCCAAAAATATACAGAAGTGACAGTAAGTTGTGTCTATTTGCTCTCTTGTCTCTTGGCTGTTAGTGACTCCCTTTTTCCACAGCCTGTTTTATGCAAAATTTCAATCTTTCTGGAACATGGAGTTATGGCAGAGGTTGTAGAACTGCTTGAAATTACTAGAAAGAAACAATTTCCTAGCACTACTAACCTTTGGCTGCTTTCACGGAGCGTATGGGTTTATTCCACTGTTCATGGCTACACACATCATGGGACCAAGCCTATGAGGGAAAGTGTTTAAACAGTCAGTGACCAGCTCAGTCAGAGAGGTGCTGTGTAATCTGACAAAATAGCACCTAAAAGCAGAGGGAAAGTACAGATCTACAGTCTAAATATGGATCACCTTGCTGCTTTTTTTTTCCCTTCAAACTGCCAAGCCCCATGATGTAGAAATTCATCGAGGAAAAATTAAATCTAGCCTCTCTTCTCATCTCCTTTCATGTTGGTAACAAACCCATGCTAATTTGAATGGAGGCATGGTCTTCACCTTGACCAGAACTTAATTCCATAAAATGTGAGTCCTGAGGAAATGTAGAAGAGACTGCAGGTTTGACCACCATGCAAGACATAGTTAAGGAGCAGTCCCTTCTTCTTTAAATAAATTCAGCAGAGAGCTTTAAAGCTTTTAATAGCACAGTTCCCCAGTAATTTTCTTCCATCTGACTCTAGGGTAGCTGATCTCATTTTAACACTCAACAATATATAAGGGGGAGTGAACTGAAGAATTTTTGTTTTAAATATCTCCTAGGGACCTTTTGTGTTTCCTGTATAAACACTTTAAAAATTCTTTCTTTCTTCAGCACTTAGTATTTAAAATGTAATGTTATGTAGCACAGTGGTGTGTGATTCTCAACATTGAAGTTAGTTTAAATCTGGATAGAAATTAAAAATTCTAGGTTTTATCAGTAGTATTTCAGCTCCTTAGTTTTGAAAACTTGTCTGGAAAGCTCACAGAGACAGAGGTTTCCATGCTGTATTGGAACTTAAACATAAAAAACCCCTAAACATAGCACTCCAAAGCTTATTAAAAATTTTACAACAGACAAGCATCCTCACAGTTTCTTCTTTATGTAAATAAGTGTATTTAGAAACACACTATTTTGAAAAATAAAACAACAAGTAAGCTCTTTCCCTGCCCTTTCAAAAAAAGAAAAGAAATGCTACAGTGAGTTCAGATAGTTATTAAGGTATTTCCAAAATAGTAGATCTATGCAGCAGCTAGTAATGCTGTTGAGTTAACTTCCATGAAAGAGGAAGAAAGTTTAATACAGAATATGAATCATCATTTACTTTCTCATTTCCACTCCTATTTCTACAGACAAAGGATTTAAAAAAGTACATAAATCATGTTATTCGCTCTACAAGCATATGCATTGTTACAGTCTCCAGTTAATATTCTGTACTGAAGTCAACAGGAGATTTTCTTTAAACTTCAGTAGAACTAAGATTCTGCTTCCTGTATAAAAGTGCCTTCTGTCTATAGACTAATAATAAGCTCAGCCATAAAAATGTGGGGTTGTGAAGTTTCTCAAGCTTAAACACTGACTGCCACTGTTCTGATTTTGTCCTTGGGCAACACAATGATAAAACCAGAAATGAGATCAAGATGAGTGAAAGTGGTATGTACCCTTTGTCAAAGCGAAATGGGCACTTTATTAGGAGGTTTGCGCTTCTGTTTGCTATTTCAGAAGAAGATGAAACATAGGAAAGTGTAGGAAGTCTAAAGGTGGCTGAATAGGCTGAACAGCTTCTCTCAGCTGGAAAAGAAATTGCACATTTAATTGAACATATATCACTGTAGAAACTGTACCCTGTAAGACTGCATTTCTGCTCTCCTCTTGGGGCCTGAAATACTGGCATCTAAGGAAAAAATGAAATCTAACAGCTGTTTCTGTGTTGGATGTGGTCAGGATTAGTGACAAACGACACAGTATCACCTTTCCTGAGCTAAAGTTGAGAGTTGGAGAGCTTCAGCCTTACTGAACAACCAGCTGGGTTTTTTTCAATTGCCGAGTTTTGTAAACTGTTATTATAGAGATGTTTATGGTTATCTTAATAGGTTTCATGGGATCTCCTTTGTTCAGTTCACACTTCCAAATAGGTTTTTGGTTTTGAATATATTCAGTCATACAGCTGTTGAACTAAGCACCAAATTCTTTACTTAGTTTTCACTCATTTATTTTTTTATGCAAACTTGTCTCAGTCTCAGAATCTGACCAAAGGGGCTTTACTATGATAATCTCATTTCAGCAGTGTTCCCTACCAAATCTATGCTGCTTCAGTTATTTGTCAGACTTTGAAAATGCCAGGAACACCTGTGCAAACATGAATGTGTCCATTACTGGTAACCAAGTATTTTTGGTTGGTTCTGATCCCTCCTTACCATTCTCCCTGCCAGTTTCACTCAGTGGCAGCATGAATCCTCTATAATTCCCTTTTTTCTTTGTCTTTAACTTTTTTTCTGCTGCCGCCAGTGTGAGAGTGAAGTCACGCAGCAATGTTGTTGTTCCCCATTTCCTTTCCTATTGGGAATTTCATAATTTTGGAGAGTTGGAAAACAATCATGTGGATGGTTTTAACCTCTAATTTTCAAATGCATCTTATCTGTTTGGTTGGTTTTGTGACCTCTCTTGAGTAAAAAGTTGGACTAAATGATAATAACGGTCCATCTCTGTAAAGTCTGTGCACCTACTTGTCATTTGTACAGTTAGGTTTTTGTTTGTAGATGCTGCCTTGGTGAATGATGCAGAAGTTCTAAATACGGTCAAAAGACTTAGTGTTATTTCAATACAGCGTTCACTAGATATTGGTTCAAGCTGCCATTGTTATTCAATAATGGATTACTTATATAGTTTTTTTCAAATTAAGGCATTTTATTTACACTTGGCTTGAGTGACTACAGTCGTTAGAGGAGGACAGAAGGTAAAAGAACACATTCAAACCCATACCAGAACTTCTCTAAAATCAGTGTCAACCCTACTCTATTCTTTAGAGAAGTCCAGGCAAGGTGTGTTTTCCATCCATGTTCTCCAGGTATAAATATCCACATTTCAAGCACAAAAATTTGAAAAATGGACTCTATTAACATACAGTGAGTGTATGTTAATATAATCAAGCTGAGTGTATAAACTGAGTACGTGTTATGTATAAACTGAGTATATGTTAATAGACCCAAATCAGCCTTGAAGTCCTTATGCTACATTATTTGAAGCTAACCTAAAATGTGATTCACATTTTAAATGAAGAGAACACTTTTTCTGCCACAGTGTAGAGCCTGGAGAAGAGAGAAATTTGGACTGCCTTGCAAAAATAAACATGAATTTAGGGAAAGTATCCAAAATCAATGAGTGCAGGTACTGAATAGGGAGACACAAATATTGGGGAAGCCTTAAAAAAAACAGGTCTGAGCTGGGAATAATAGCATTGTGAAATTTAGTCAAGTCTTTTCCAATACCACTTTTAAAAACACTTCTTTTCTCTCTCTTACTTGCATGTAGACCTGGTGTCAAATGAAGTCCGTGATTTAACCATGAGGTTAACTGTCTTCTGAAATAAGGCTTCTTGTCCCATGCCTTTTATGAGATAAATGTGTCTGCTTAAATGGAGAACACTATCAAGATGAAGATATCACCATAAATATTTCTCTTCCTCTTTTGGATTACCATCATTAATAGAATTGGAATTGGAAACAAGTAAACAATTGTTCATGAAAATGATCTGGAATGACTGAAAAAGAGAAGTGGACCAGATCAGTTTTTTTCTTCCTACATTAGTATGGTAGTACTGAGGAGCTCGGTGTCTTTTCACTTCTGCCTGGGAAATTACCTTCATCTGCTGGTATCAAGCTTCAGGATAAAACTTCTTCTTTCCATCAACAAATGCGTTTTTTTTCTCAGAAAATGCTTGGTAAAGGAAAACTGATAACCTTGGTAACTCTTCCCAGGATTAATCAGAGCTTACTAAGCCTTATGGAAAGACTTCCAATAAACTCTGAAACTAATCCTTCACAATTTTCCTTATTATTTATTATGGGTTATGTTGTCCAATGAGATATGAACCCATCAATACGATGACCAAAATTTGATACTTTTGACAAATGTATTGTATACATATGGAAAAAAATAACTTATATCCTGAGACAATATGTTAACACATGGTAACCTTTGCAGACAAACTTAAAGGAAATCATACAATTACACACTTAAGAAACTTAATTGATTAAAAAATCTGACATATTTAAACAGCTTAACATGACATAGTAAATAGATGCAACAAGCAATGAACTTTCAAAGATCTCTTATATACTAAATAATTTTTTTTTTTTCCTTCACTGACTGTTTTGGCATGTCTTCCTTGTTTCATGTTTGAAGTTTCATCATTTTAGATACTCATTCTGCTCTAAGGGTTTTCCTATGCAGTGCACCTGCATTAATGTTGTCTGGGAGACAACACCGATATAAAGAAATGGGCCTTCTCTCAGAAAACCGTGCAACAGAAATACCCTCCCTGCATTGTCTTTGTTATTCTCAAATTTTAACATTTTAACTTACACCATTTTTGTTTTATTTTAGCTAGGAAATACAGAAGTGTATGAAACATACCCATTTGCCTGCACTGGCTCTAGAGTGGCTTTTGGAATTATATCGGATATACGTGTAACTTGGTTTTGTACTCAATTTTCAGGGAGCAAGACACTATGCACACTTTTACAGGAGAATAGTTACTTTGGTATATCTTGTAATAGAGAAAATGTTTAAAATAGTATCAAAATGAATGCACATTCACTTTTTCATAACTTACAGATCATTTTTGTTCTGATAATTGTTGACAGTATTTAACTAGATTCTGAGATTTCCTACACTGAAAGTTTGGAGCAGTCCCACCACATACCCTGCCAAAGCTGGGGCACCGTTCATGGCATCAGATGTGCTTATAGAGCGGTTTATGGCATAATTTGCTTTTCAGTGGTGGCATTGATTAAAATAAAAAAAAAATTGCCTGGTGCTGTAGTGAGGTAGCTGTAGATATTTTTCTTCTCTCCAGTATAAGCGCTGCGTTCTCAGTTTAGCAAAACGGTTTGCTCTCCCTCTCGTTGCTTTTATGTGTGCTCTGTCCTTAGTTTAGGAAAACCTTTGCTATCATTTTCAATACTTTTCTGTTGCCTAACAAGGCAGTTGGGTGGAGGTCACAGAGAAATATGGCTGGGTTAACCACTGAACATCTGCAATAGGGCCTTATTGTTAATACCCCTAGCAATACTTTAGCCTCGTGGACCATCTCTAGTCATCTCAGTGTACATTTGAAGCGCCCTTTGAGTACAGGTTAGGTTTGCTGCTGGTTTGGCTCTATATTTCGCTTTTTCTTACCCTCCTTTCTCCTTTTTTTTTTCTTTTTTCTTCCTCTTTGTGAGTTTTCTTAGTTCTTCTCTTACATCTCCTTCCCTCTTCACTTCTCTATTCCGTCTGTGGTTCACTCCCTCTCTGCTTCTCTATTCTATCTGCTAAAATGGTCAACAACACATAGATAACCTGGATAACAAAGTGGATGTCATGTCCATAGGCTCTGAAGAGTTATCTGTTTACACAAAGTCCCCCTGGACCACAGCTGCACATGGTGGGAGCCTTCCATTTCTTCTCCTTAAAGTCCCCTGAAACTCAGGTGTACTCTATGTTATTTCGTTCATGCCCCACTTTCCATCTCCCCACCAACTCCCTGAACAGCTGACCCTGTCCTGCTTCAATTTCCCCCATCTTTAGAAACCTTTATTTTGCCACTGTAAAGCTGGATCATTTTTGCTAATAACCCTTTAATTGCATAGTCTTTATTGGTTAGGGTTTTTTAAATGTACAATGCCTTTGGTTTTTTCTTTTTTTTTTCTTCATCAAAACAAGAAAGCTAAATACATTCATATTCTGAACAGAAGTTTGGAGGGTAAGTGGGGGTGAACTATTGCCTCAAGCAGGCTAAACAGTGTGTGGCGCTCAGCTGCTTTTGAAGGCACTCCTGTGTTCAAGTCAAGAAGAAATTGTCTTAGGTACCCCAGACTAGTTTTGCCTGTTTTGAAAAGGAAACAAAAACACAAGGCTGACTGCTGAGAGCTGTTGTCCAGGAAATGAGTACAGGTCTGAGTTTAGGCTGAGGTGGTACCCTAATAAATTGTGCTCACCCATACTGGACCCTCAGTCCCTGCTTCTGGAGCTTTGGCACTGCAGAGAAGGGGTTACAAGGCAGAATGAACTGAAAGGAGCTTGACACCGTAGCCAAGCCATAAATCATAGAATCATTTAGGCTGGAAAAGACCTTGAAGGTCATCTAGTCCAACCATTGACCCTACTATACCAGGTCCACCACTAAACCATGTCTCTAAGCACCATATCTACACCACTTTCAAACACATCTAGGGATGGCGACTCAACCACCTCCCTGGGAAGCCTGTTCCAATGTTTGATAACTCTTTCAGCAAAAAAATTTTTCCTAAAGTCCAGCCTAAACCTCCCCTGGTGCAACTTGAACCCATTTCCTCTTGTCCTATCGCTAGTTACTTGAGAGAAGAGACCAGCGCCCATCTCACTACAACCTCCTTTCAATTCAATCACTCGGGAGGGTGAAGTGCCTTTAACTTTCAATAAACCTGGAGAAGCAACACCTGGAGGAGAGCCCAGACCTATTGCTACAGGGGATGGAGCCTGCGGCCCCTTACTATCCCGGCTGACTTCTCTCTGTCCCCTGCCCATTGACATTGCATTTTTGTCTTCATAATTGCCCAGCTCCAGCCAAAGGAGGTCAGGGTTACCCTCACAGTCTCTAGTTAGGGTACTCCCTTAAAAGACTAGAGATATGGGTCCAAACTCCTCATGGGTGGAGGAAGGAAATGAATCAAATTCTCCCACCTTGTGGCTGTTATATTTTGCACTAAATTTGATGTCATTGGTGTATATTCAGCTTCATGTAAATATTCTTACATGACTGGGTCCCCAACAGCATTTGGGCACAGGTATACTGGATTTCCAGACCCTGCCCAGAGTTCAGGTATGACAAGACCAGATTGGCCATGATGGTGACATCGGGAGCACATACAGTAGCAGAACTTAAAAGGTGCGAAGTTTAACTGGTGCCAGCAGACCTGGTGGAAATGCAATTTGATCCTGCCCTCACTAGTTAAAGCAATTAACAGTGAGTTGGCCAGCTCAGTTAATTACTTAATGAAACAATGGCAGTAATTCATCCTAAGTAACTGTCCTAATTCCCTCCCTGGCATCATCCATGTTGTACTGAAATCAGTATGGAAAAATCTGGGATGTAGCTGAGAACAAGACTTGAGATTTGGCTGTTACGAGGTGATGCCAATAGGAAAAATGTCTTCGTTTTCTTAAGTGGATAAGGAGCTGTCATGTCAAAGGCTGGAACCATGGATCTGCCTCTGCTTTTATAAAGTATGTGAAGTCACGTTAATCACTGTTTGTAGAAGGTCTATCACTCCATCCTTATTTCCTGTCCACTTCCCTATCTGCCCCTGCAAACCAAAATAGTACATTTTTGGCAGCATAGGAATCCTGTGTATTAAATAGTTTTTCCTCTGGAAAACTATCAAATAACACTAATGCAGTTTTGGGATCTTTTTTACTCACCATATAGATACTATAACAAACAGGGTGAACAGAATAACAAATAAATAATATAAATATAAGCAAGGATCTGGTAGTAAAATAATAGTGTTGAATAGAGTGTGGAGTCCTTGAAAGAACAGTTTGGACATAATCTTTCCATCTACAAAGCACAATGAATCTCCACTATAGGGGGAAGCGGGGACAGAGGGGGTTTGAGCTGTACAGTAGTATTATTATAGAACAAATAAGAGAGTTATGCAGAACACTCAAAATTAGAATGATCAAAAAAAGCACGCCCTTCCATAACACTTACGCTGTCCTGCTTGGGCTGTTGTTTTGTAAGTGAACCTTTCACTGGCTTTCATGACCTTTAAAAAGGAAATGGATTGAGCTTTCCTTCCTACTGTAATCCCAGTGTCGTTATCACCTCTATGGAGGCCAGAGAGATGGTCTAATCTCCTGCCACCTCTTTGTTACCTTAAAGGGTAGCTAAAAGGGCCAACTTCAGCCTTCTTCAAGCCAGCCCACTGGCACCCTTCTACACCATTAGCAGTCAATTACACCTTCTGGGCGTTGCATGTGTAAAACAACAAGTATCTCAAAAAAGAAAGTACCAGGTAAATTGTGCACGTAGGCTTGGAGAAGGGCCAAGGGAGAAGAGGACTGTATGGGAGAGCTTTCATATAAAGTCACCAAAACAGATTAGTTTTTTAATGAATATATGGTTTTACTTAAACATGGGGGAGTATTATTAGCCTTCAGCAGGACTTTTGCTTTTTGTATTTATTTTGTGTTCAATTCTTTGCTTTACAATATGCAAAACTCATAGTGAAACTGAAGGTTGCTGAAGTGGTAGGTATCATGTGTTCCAGCAAGACATGCTATATCCTACAAGAACTGAAAGAAGAGGATTTCATCCAGAAATTGACAGAATTAGGAAAAATGTATCTGCTACTGAACACTTCTTTTGGTGTCCAGTTCATTAAAACTAATTACCAGATGATGTTTTCCTAATCATTTAGGAAAGATGAATAAATTTTATTTTAGCTGAAGTTTGAGCAGACTTCTTGCTGGAAAATCTGCTTGATAGCAAAGACTGATTAATCCCTATTAACCTCTATTACTCACTTGCAATTAAGCTGGTTCAGCAGTGACTTAGACATTTCCCTCTGAACAGAAGTTCAATAGGAAACACAGCAAAGGAATTAGAGATGCCAGTGCCATTCCTAGGACATCACTGTGTTTATTCCGTTGATACCCAAATAGAGAAAAAAATAAGAATCGTGAGCAATGAGATAAAGATGGTTTTTAAGGCAAACTACCGGGGCATTAGAGGAAACTACTTTTGATATGTCTGCACTGTGTTTAGGGAGCTCTGCTTTCGAGACTGCCAGAGCACAAAATCTGGGCTAAAGCATTGAAACCATGCTGAATATGTGTTTATTGTTCGGAAGAATTATCACCTTCATATACATCTCACAATTGCATTTAAATGCAGGTTCATTTTTTTAAATTAGTTTATTTTGTTTAAAGAGAAATGTGCTTAGTTCTTCAGTTCCAGCATAAAATGGTAATTTTGACTGATCATATGAAGTGCCTGCAAGGAAGTAATTTAAGATAACTTCCTCTCTGACTTTGCCCTTCACCTGTGATGCCAAACTTGAATCTTCTCCTTGACTAAACAACAAAAAGCAAATGCTTTCCCTCTCTGATCCCCAGAATGCATCCTGCGTATTGCTCTTAATTATTTTATTAACTTCTAGAAAGTTTTAAAAATAAGCATTAGTTTGTTGTCACAACTAAAGAACATCTGAAATTCAAAATAAATTTTATATTGCTTCTGTGATTTTGATCAATTGGGAAACAAATCTCTATGTAAATGAACTAACACAGAGAAATTCTTGAGGTTAATTATTTTAAACTGAAACAGATTTAAAATACCAGTTTTACTGAATTGAATAAACTAGCATACGGAGTGGAAATGGCAGCTCAGACTTCACCAAATGTCATCAGCAGATACTGGAACAGAGACTAAAGCTACAAACAAATAAGAAATTACTTTTTGCCAAATTAAAAAAAAAAAAAAGTGAGTGAGAAGAAACTCAAAATAATTTAAAATCTGAAATTCTGAACATTTCCCAAACCACTCTAATACCATTAGTGATGCCAAAAGCTTGTTCTGGACGGTAGCTTAGTTCAGATTTTCATCACAATAAAAAGGAAACAAAAAAAATCATCAAACCACTGTGACTCTACCGTATGACTAAGAGTAGCCAACCAGCAATATAAAAAGTTTTGTAAAAAAACACCTTTTATATTAATATAAGTCTTTCTCTCAAGTCACACCACCCCCGCCACCCCAGTCATTCTATTCAGAGCTTTTTCCATGGAAAAATGTAAAGCGTCACTTATAAAAACCTTAAATATTTGATAGAAATTATTGCTGTGTTTGGGAGGAATAACAGGCAAGGCTGTAGTATGGGCAGGGGGACATTACCCATAGGATAAATAGTTGTGTGAATTCTATTCTGACTTACTGTCCTAACCACATTCAGTGCCTTCCAGTGAGAGCCTGTTCTTGCTTTTTTTCTGTGTCTAGTAGTGAATGAGCTGGTGAAAATCCTCACTGCAGTCATTGGAGGGAATCCCGAGTCTCCTGATCATTCGCCTACAGAATCCAGTGACATCTGTTCAGTTTCACTTCTTTACCTGTGACTTAAGCTTAAGGAGGGGTCCCTTTTTGTGGGACATGAAAAAAGAAATTAATGTATTTGGGATCAAAAGGCTTTAATTATATTTTGATTTTTCTGGCAGAGGGAAGAGGAGATATGGAAGAGGAGTCGGTCAGCACCATGTCTCTGATGCATGTGACTTCTTCCATAGCATCCTAATAAAATGCTACCTACAGACATACAAAAATTATTCTGGAAAGCTTGGTGACTTCATATTATGAGTGCAGCATTATGCAGAAAAACTGTTTGATATAACATTCATTATATCACACCATGATTCCTTGCTGTGGTGCTGCGGAAAAAATATTTTCCTGCACCTTTATAAACATATGGGTTTAGTTTCTGGTAAACCTTCGAGCACATTGTTGTCCACTTGATCTTCCAGGAGGTCCTCTACAGTTTTCTGGAATTCTTATCACAGGACAATAATTTTGGACAAATATAGGACACATTTCATAGCTTCAGAAACCTGCATTAGGGAACCAACCCAGCATGGGCTGGTGCCTACCAGATGGTTCAAACAAATTCTGCTGTTCCTTAGAAGCTGACAGATGCTCTAAAAACAGGTTACCTCCTTCCTTTTTGCCTGCTGATATTGTTTTCATTACACATGTATTCTAAATACTTCTAAGAAAAGGTAGACAGGTAGACAAATATTGTGCTACCTGGAAGTACCGTATGAAAGACACACCCTTTTCAAATAATACTTTCAAATAATTTTTACCTGGAGCTGAAACATGAAGCTGAAACACTACTTGCTTTAGGAAGCACCTCAGAGAGAGGACTAAACTTGAAATAGTAACTATATTCCAATGGTTATCTTTAGAGTGGGTATATTTAATTTTGGTTTAAATCTAGTGTATTGGGTGTTAACGCATACTCCTTCCAATTTACGAAGTCTTTAGTAAGCACACACCCCTCCACAAAACAAAAGACCTTTAATCACTGCAAAAAGAGTCTAACATTTACATTGCAACCCTAACCAGAGAAGACTAAAACATAAGTGGCTCTTGCACAGTCGGCAATAGCAACAAACCAGTGAAGAGGAAGACTGGAAGTCATCTTGTCCCTCTGAGTCAACACACTTGGGGCTTATCAGAGGGCCTGGTATCAGAATACGCAGCTCCCTGAGAAGGGGCAAAGCCACGTGCTCCCATCCCAGAACCACCACACCTGCTCCTCCACCCCGGGAACACCACCCTGCAAAATTCTTTCCATGCGGAGTAATCAGGTGGTTTCTATTCTTCATCAGGCCTCCAGACAGGGGACTGCATGGGTAACGCCTGCTTGCTGTGCATTAATATTCCTTGTAGTACTGCATTGTCTAAGAATAACAACTAAAAATGTATGGCCCTTCTCATAGCCTTGCTTTCAGTTTCAAATCAGTTGTATTTTTCTCTAATTTTTTAGCGAAAAGTGATGTTACAAACGTGTGAGACTCAGTTTACCTTGTAGCTTTTTGTAATTAAATGAACCTTTAGATTCAATGAACATTTGTAGTTTTCACCTTTCTCTGAATTCTAGTGCTGTTAATGAGCATAAGCAGCTGGAAAGCTGCATGTGTTCAGGTTTACTTGTTATGAATATTGTCAAGGGGAAAATAGGTTTTCAGGAAACACACTTTTTGTCCAAAGTTTTTTCTTTTAAATCACATGAATTCATGCACACCCACAAAGTAGAAGGAAAATGTGTCAGTGCTTTAGCTTTCACAGTAGAAGAAGGAGGAAAGAGAAAGTAAGAATAATTTTTTTTTTCATCTTTCATTCAAATAATTAATAATGTGTCTTTCCAACATAGAAAGCAGGAAATATAGAGACAAGGTAAAAAAAAAGGAAATAGTCACAGAATTTCTTCCCGTAACCTTTTGAGCATGAAAACATTTTCTTTTAATATATGATTACTTAGCTTAATTGCTTCCAGTGGCATTAGAAGTCTTTAAAATAAATTAAACATTGTTGGTTTAGAAGGAAAACGCTGTGTTTTGCTTACCAAGATCAGGGTAACACCAGTATAAAACCACGTGTTTTACAAAATAAAGTCACAAATGTATTAAGTTTGGAAGGAACTAAAACAAAGATTAAATAATATTTTTCATTGGATCTTTAGTATTTTAGAAGTCAGGTAGGAAGGACTAGTCCCTGCCAGACAGACATAAAGAAAAATCAGACAGCCAGCGTGCAGTTCAATAGGTGTTTTAAATCACTAATAAATATTAACTTAGGCCTCTTCATTGGATGAAAATGTGAACATCATCCGTAAAACTCCCCTGCATTTCAACAGCAATGAAGGCTTGTGGCTTCAGTTTCAGAACATCAGCCTTTCGGCAGAAAGAGGATAACCCCAGGTCATCTTTTTTCCAGGCTTGTTTTTTTCTTTTTAAAGGCTTCACATTACTTGTCTCTCTATAATTCTTTCTTCTCCAATCTGACATTCCTTCCTTTTCATTGGTCTTCTGGGATAGTAAACTAGAATGGGGAAAACTACTGCATTTAAGAAGAAAATGCTCATTTGGTTTTAACAGGTGGTCTATTTTTAAAAATTGGTTGGGGTATAAAATTAATGCCTCAAACAAGTGAATAATTTTACAATTATCTGTAGCAGTCTACACAGCACTTGTAAGGTCTGTTTGAAGAAGCAGTTTGTTTCATTGGGTCGATTACTACTTGGGAACATGCATTAGTGCTCAGAAGCTATGGATCATTTCTTATCAATGAATAAGCAGCTACTTTTCCTTACACATTTTCACCTGACTTGTGTCCTTAAACCATGGCCACAGAAAAACCTTATTACCTTATGCAGCCTTTACTGCTTTTACTTCTCAGGGTGGTATTCTGCTGACATGTCTGGCTGAGTGGAGTGGTCCATTCAGATAGACAGATGTCTTTCTACAGCATTGAGGCTTTGCCATATCAAAGACTGGAAACAATCTAAGTTCTGTCTGGGGTAATCCATATTCTTCTGCCTCTGTATACGAGGCTTATCTCAGGTTGCTACTGTGATTCATCCCCCAGTGCTCCTCCCATTCTAAAACCTGCGTATCTATCTGGTGTTACTAGAAATGGCACCTAAACCACATGCCAATACGTTCATCTGTGAGGTGCGCATCGTGCCTCTCAGTCCACCCATATCTGTTTCACATCCAGATAGTCCTAAGGCAAGGCTCTTATTGATGTGCATGTTTGAAAGAATGTGAAAACAATTAAAAACTCCTTAAAATTCAAAGATTCCAATTATCTGCTGGTCAAAAATCTATATTAGAGATGTCAAAATGTTACTAGGAATATAACTCAGTGCCACTATTCTGCATCCAAAACTCACATTCTCAACAGTTTTCACCAGTGAAGAAGCTGGTCCTAAGTATAAAAAGGCAGTCAACATTTACAGAAAGATGCTTACCTGTTTCTGTGCTTTTTGAATCAGACCTGTTAACTCGGAATTTCTGTGGGCTACAACTTGTTTCTGTAACATCTTTGCCATCATTGGTGTAGTTTTGTTTTTACTTTTCAGAATAAAAGCATAATCTGTCTATATTTTGTTTTGTTATAATTGAGAACAAATCAAATGGAAATAATAGCTTTAAATAATGCTCTGGGAAAATACATACACTGACTGACCTTTTACTTATGTATGCTATGTACATAAATACAGATCTTAGCAATAGAAGCAATAAGACTTTAAGCAAAATAAACAGAGCTTCTCTCTTTTTATTTTTGGCTTATTGCTTCAATATTTTTTTTTACAATGTTCAGCTGAATAACTGAAAATTCATTTTACAAATATTTAATTTCTGCCATATGCTGGTAATAGATCTGTACTCAATACAGCCTCAGCCTATATGCTTCTCAGCTCGTAAATATCCCAGCAATGTAGGATAAGGATAACACATCAGCCGAAAATCTCCTCTTCCTGACACCTCGAGAAAGGTACTAGTTATGTTACAAATTACTACTACACTAAATCATGTACACTTATCCCAGCTATGAATTATGCAGTGTGAAAACAAATAAACTCGAAATGATTGCAAAGATGTATTATTTGAATGAAAAGTAAACCCGATAGATGAAATCTAAGAATAAAGTTCAAAATTCAAGGTATTTACTGTGAAATTATTAGGCATTCCTTTAACAATGCTCTTTCTGTGTGATTATTATTGGGGAATGGGTTTAAAAATAGCATGTACTGCTTTTGACCCCCTACTATGAATATGAACACACATATTCTTATTTATGTATTTCAGACAGTCTCTCAGAGAAAGAATTGGTAAACTGAACTTCTGAACTAACCAGATCAAAACTTACAGATGACTGCAATCCAGACTAACACTCTGCAATTTGAGTAAAATGCCACTACAAATACAGAGCTTATGTATTTTTTAATGTTTAGGAGACTCCTCTACTTCTCACTTGAAGTAAAAAGTGGTTTTCCAGATGTTTTGACGTGTAACTGTCAAAATACCTGTCCAAATAATCTCTTTAATTTGAATCAGTATTTAGTCACGTAAAACATAAACCCAGGTATCCCGAGTGGAAGATTTGGAAAGTGGTTTTCATGGCAACATCTGGCATTTACTTGCTATTAGCAGAGGATTCTTTGTGGGTTAAGTATAATCAAATAAACCTAATAGTTGGTACCAAACTAGACCAAGCTGCAACATTAAGCTACGGAGTTCAAGAAACTAGTTATTTCCACCTCCTTTGGCAGAACCCATCTTCTGCTTGTATAGTGAAGGGAATCTACAACTTACCCAGAAATCAGGCTGAATTTGGGGCAGATCACTCCTTCCTATGGAAAAACTTGCAGAAAGGCAGCAGATAAAAGGGGAAGAAAATGCTTTCCACTAGTTGGCTCAGCGAGGGGTGGTGGGATCAGAGAGCTGTCTGGGGGCGGAAGCACAGCCCAGGTGCCCCGGTGGAAGCAGGAGTGGCAATGGGAGTGGGAGTGGGAGCGGGAGCAGGGCAGTTTGTGCTGCTTGCCGGCGCTTCACGATGTCTGCCTGCCATTTGGAGCTGCTCTGTCTGGGCTCCAGGCACCCTGCAGAGGATCCTGGGCTTCAGAGAGCTGCAGCTTGAAGAAATACGGGATCAGAAGACGAGCAAGGTCTACTTCTGCAGAGAAATGGACACCTGTCCTAATTCTTACCGCCACCTCTGCATTCTGCTTTCAGAAAAACACGGGGATAGGAGAGGGTGGATTTTTCTCTTCCAGTATTTGAAACATACTCTTGCATTCAATCACTCATTTTACACACCACTTCTGATACATTTATGCCCAACATGAAACATATTACTGGTACCTACAACAATGCAAACAACAAATAAACATTTGAGTACATCCTATTACTGATGCTGGTTGTCAGCCTTGGTGTTGTTATATAGTACACAACATGAACTTTTCCTCTTTTTTTTTTCAAGTGAGAACTTGGAACTATCTTACCATGTCTTAAATGTCACTGTTCCTAGACTGATCATATACACAGATGAGCAGAGATAAACGTGTAATCATAAACACAATACATCTGAAGGGGAAAAAAAGCCCTAGTAATTCTTCTCCCACTATAGCACTGGTTGGTGGGTTGGAGCAGACTTCAGTAGTGGCAGATGATATATGAAATACATCAATTTGCATATGACACAGCTTCTCTTTTTATTTCAGCNACTGAAGCTGGAACAAGTCTTGCCTTAAACTCTCTACCTGCTCTCATGCTGGTAATCGACAATCTCCCCTCCCCCCTGTGCAGAGATTGCAGTAAACTTAGAAAACTAGCAGGGACAGTGTTTCAAATGACTTAAGAGAGAGAACAGGAACAATCATTTTGGGTTGGCTTTTTGTTCAGATGAGTACAGTACCTTCAGAAAGAAGGAAGGAAGGGAGGGGAGAGGAAGTCAACAACTCTGCTTTCCTGCAAAAAATAAGGAAACAGAAGATAGCAATCTCATTTTCTCTCAAACAAAATGTTTGGAAAAATAAATATAACCAAACCAAAAGGAATTCCTCAAGTATTATATATGCATTATTGGCTTCATAAAATCTACTGTACAGCTTGTTATGTGCAACTAAATTAATGCAATTGAATTTCCTATGTAGTGACTAGAAATAAGACACCCATATCTTACACAGAACAGTTAGCCATAAGCTCATACAAATAATGCAGGCTTTTACTCTAGACAAGGAGTGATCATACATGTATACATGTATCTTGTTTCCATGGTGATATAGGTACAAAAATTCCTAAAACCTCTCTTTACCCTGATCACAAGCAAATAGCACATTTAATATTTATAGAATGCTGTGAAATAATAAGAGGGGTGAAAAGGGTCACAAAAATGGTAAGAATCATAGCTTGATATTGGAGTTGCAGTAACAAGTAATTTATCTCAAAGAATCACGTTATAGAAGGCATCGTGATCTATCCAAACAAAACCAAAGACAGAATTTATACTTCATTTTGTTTCTTTCTTTCCCCATTGAACATATTTTGACAACCAAATACTGGTCAGCTGGCTGGACTTACATTTGGGATAAGTTTAGTCTGTTGTGCTCCATTATGGTTTTGCTTGCTTGTATGTTTTACCCGAACTTTGTCTATCATCTGAAGTCCAGTTACAGTGATTAGATGCTCCCTTTTTCCTTTCCCACTAATTTTTTTTCATTCTAACATTTTTGCCAGTAAACACCTTCACACTGTCGCTGGGGCTGCGTTTTCAGTTACACTTATAATTTGGGGTTGCTCATCAACGACCAATTCAGGGTTGAGTTCTGTGAAAGACATAAAGGAAAAAGCCATTTCAAATGGCCCTCTCCTATAAACTGTGCATCCAGACTTTGCTCAGGGAGCGGTAGCTAGATCAGTGCTGCTGAAGTAAATTGAGTTATTGCTGTAAGTCCAGTGTTAATGGGAGGACAAGTTGGTACATTAACCCAAAAGATTATTATTTCTTTTACTGTACAATAATGAGAATTGATAAGCTGCAAACCACAATAGGAAGTAGATCTTTGGCATCTGTGTTCCTTCATGCAGTTCCTGGTGCTATTTCCAGAAGATGTATAGGAATTATTTGGCTGGAAAGGCTTCTATTTTAATATTCAGAAACTGAAAGTTTTGATAATGGGTATCAGCAATTGACAGAGCAGTCAGATGCTACAAGTGATCTCTGGCCTTACAACATCACCAGTATTTCCTGAAACAGCCAAAAGTTTAACAGGAGGGTGAATTTTAAAAACAAAAGAATGCAATGCACTTAGGGTATACACTGCAAACAAAGTCCTTGATACTCCCTTAGGAATTGAGGCCCTAATCACACAGATCTCTAGTGCATACCAAGCACAAGGAAAGTAAAGAAGCTTGGGAAGCCACCAAATTAATGTGTTGTCCTGTGGGGTCAGTCTAATAGCTCAAAAAATTTGATTTTGGTTTGAAATGATTTTTCAAGGTCTTAAAGATGATATCAGCTTCCAGGCTTTTCAAGTTTGTTTTCTTTATTTATTTGCCAGGTGTCCCAGCTTAATGAGACCCCGAAGACTGCCATTACGTATTGTTTTGTTTCTCTCCACTGGGAACACATTGCAGAAGTTCAGTTGAAAACCAGCACTGATCAGGTTAGGATGGTTCTTACACAAATCGCTGAGAGTATGTGGTAGCCTGTGTAGTCCTCTATGAAAGACTTAACTGTCATTGATGTCTTGTACTTCTTCAATTAGCAGGTTTCCCTTTCTTGAGGATTGCAAAGCTAAGAAGCTGGCCACAAACATCCATGTAGCATCTTCAACAGGTCGTAAGATTTTGCTGTTCTGCTTGAAGGAGGCTGTGAGAGCCCCCTACTTCAGCAAGGAGAGCAGTAGATGTAAGGTCTTTGCTAATCCTACCTCAGGTCCCATTGTCAGCAGCCTTTCCACCACCCAAGCGCTCAGGACTTACTTAGTTGTCCCATCCAAGGTCAGGTACGGTAATCTTGCTTCCCAGCATGCAGCCACGGTTGAACTTGACTTGCTCTTACTTCTGCCAATTTCTTCCAACTGCTGCCAGAAAATCACAACCCGAGGAGGAAGAGGCACTGAAACTGTGGGTTTCATGCTTGAAAAGTACCTTGCAAGGTAATTGCCTGTGCAATTACTGACTGTGGAGAAATAAAAGCACGACCAAAATCGTTGGTATCTATAGTCCTGCAAACCAAGTCACAACAGGCGCCACTATTTATGATATTTACCCAAGTTTTAAGGGACAAGTTATTCTGTGTTTCAGAACATATTTCTGGAAGAAATATTAGCCTTCTTTTTTCTTTTAACCTTTTCTCACTGTGCTGTTACCACAATGAAGCCACCAATACAAAGTCAGAAAGGTACAGTGCCAGCCTCAATGCAGCTAAGTGAACAACTTCAAGCGTAAGTACTTCCTGGTTCCAGTACATAGTCTCTGGTGAACAGTGGCCAGGAAAAAAAAAAACATTCATCTGGTCATGATCAGGGTAAGTACTGAGGACCAGGAAGATTCCTCTAGTACCAGTCTGTACGATCAGACTAGATCTTCAACCAGACTGACATCCATGATGTTAAGGCCTTGGTTTTTTGGTTTTTTTTTTCTTTTTTTTCTTAAACTCTAGTAGGGAATAAATTGTGTTTCACAGGCTCTTTCCAGTGACAGCAGGGATGCTTTCCTACCTGTTCAAAATAAGAATGAAATAAACAAGTTCAGCATGCTAAAAAAAATTTGAGCCTCTATCCAGCATAGACAGGAGAGAACACAAAGGTAACTGCAGCAGCATTAGTATTCTACTTCATCCTGAATAAATGAGACCAGAGGCAAAAAGCAGAGAACTTCACTGGTCTGCTTGATTGTTTTAGGACAATAACCATATACATCTGAACTGTCTGTGAAAATATAAGATTAATATCTTCCTTCCGATCTACAGTATACCTGTGGCATTTTAACTGAGTAAAAATAATACAATTCTCGCTTAGAGGCACAAAAACTGAAGGACACCCAATTGTTTTCCATAAGTCACTCTCTGCTGTGCTTTCCTGGTTTCTTTTCTGCATTGCATGTTTACCGTAGACTGTTCAGGAACGAGCTGGCAGAATGCTAATGGGACCAGAGACAAGCAGAGCTGAGTCTAAAGGGCTTCTGTGCTGCAGCACGTGGAGAACGTGCCTCTAGTTACCAATATTCGGTTATGTATTGCAATTTGTTGTATTGTTACGCATTAAGCCTGCATACATTGTTACACAATAATATATCTCTGGGGTTGTTTTTCTTTTGAATCATTGCAGTCATACTATATGTATTTCCTTTAGTTTCTCAGATTAGAAAATATTAGAATATTAGAAAATATTCCAAAGATTTTACACTACTACCTATCTCTCCTGATCATACTATTATCAGAGTATTCTCACAACTATGTGCTTTTACAGTTAGACTTACTACTCTGTCATCTACATATTTCATACTTTTGAGTCAGGTAATACCTAATTATCTCTTTAATGAATGATTAGCATTTGCAAACTATAACCTTTAGACCAACCACATTTTTCAATTGTTTTGGGGAGAGAAAACTGGAAATTTATATTAAAGAGAGGAGCTTTCCTGGCGATAAACACCTTATTATAATTTAAAGTGGCCTTTATAACTCATCCTGGGCCAAACTCATTTCTGGTAAATGACATTGGCTGCAGTCATTTAAAGACAGGCTTTTCCTGTACCCTGTATGTAATCATCACAACTACCTTTATTAAAACAATGCCATCAGAAGCTATTTTAAAATAAGATGGTATGATTAAGAGGATGTGTTTTAATCTTTTAACATACATAAAGTTATGTGAGCAGGACTGCAAGCCCTATTCAGGTCAGAGGTGGACAAGAACTTGGCTTTGGTCAGTATGTTTGAATTTGGTGTCACGTTTCAAGATCTGTAACATGTGGAAAGTTGCCAAAGTATCCACCAAGATTTTGGTGGTTTCTCAAAGTTGGCCATTTGACAGCTATAAAGGCCGCAGTTTTACCTCTACTTAGACTGGGAAATTAATCCAGCATTTTTTCTGGTCTTTCTTGGTGGTCTTCCTTGATTAAGAGTGTTCATTTACTCTAATGTCCACTAAGTGCACTGTAACACCTGAAATTACTTAACATGTTTACAGGTTTGGGCTGGGCATCTAATGTTGTAAAATGTGTCACTCTTCAGAAAATATCAGGAAAAGGCATGTTTGCATCTTCTTCCCTGTGCAGTGATGTTTCTTACCTTGTTAACTCTGATAATAAGACAGCATTTCTTCTGGAAGCCTGACAGGATATTTCAAGATTAATTTGAGATGAATATGAACTTACATAATTTTTTAATCAGTCTGCAGTTGCAGCCATTTTCAGTTTAGTTATTTTAGTCACTTACCCTAGCTAATGTAGTCTCTGTCTTATATGAAGTAAATAGTAGTAATGATTTTTGAGATACTTTTTTCCTTTGGTTTGTGGCCTTTTTCCAAAGTATTCAGTGATTGTGCTACAGTTGAGTGCTGTGGGCACTTAAAAAAGACCCTTTCTGAGAGCAGAATAAAGATAATGAAAACCCACAACCGCTGCTACCAAGCAGTACAGCTCTGATTTATAGCTACTAGGCTGTAGAGCCAAGAAAACTTGGGAAATGAGTACTCCACACCTGTGTGAATGATGATAAATTGTGTTTCTAAGGCTTTGTTAAACTCTCTGTGCTTTAGAGAAAGAAAGAAAAAGTCCTTCTACTTGTGTTTAGGTTGGGGGCTAGGAGGTTTTGTTTATTATTTTCAGATTTGGGTTTGGATTTTCTTGTATTTTGGGGTTTGTTTCGTGCCTTGACACTTAGGAAACACTAAGCAGAGCAAACACTGTTCTCCTGCAGTCCTCATTCATTTAATGCTGCTATTCACTGCTGTAAGACTTCCCCATAACTGAAGGTAATTGTGTTTGGTCCCACACATCTTAAAGGCTACAGCCAGTAGTCGGACATTGTAAACTAATTGACTGTATGTGACAGAGCATATGGATTGACACGTGAGCTCACAGGAGTTCAAAGCAGTTATCAATAAATAAAAAGTGAGCGTTAAGACATCTAGCCAAGAATAATTAAGGGAAAAGAAAAGCAGAGCTCTTAGGTCTGTTAGATTTCCTCTGTTCTTCAAAAAGTTTAAGCGGGTTTTGTTTTCAGTCCTTGTTGGTTTTTTTTTTTATTTTAACAAAACACTTTTTCTGAGACTTCTATTGTTTTGTAGAAAAGTATTTGGTTATAACTTAAAGCACAGGAAAACCCCCCATTTACAGGAAAAACCTCAGACTACACTAGAAGTCTTGCCACTGGGATTTCTTCAGCTGTACAAATCTCTTTTGCTTGTCAGGGCTGCTCACTTCGGTTAGTATACCGAAAGCGTACCCTGACACAACACTGCTGGTGGTCATTCTGTATATGCATAATGCCAGAATATCCCTTCTAAGAAGTTATTACCCAGTAAACAGTGTTGCATGGTTCCTGAATATTTCTGAAGAAGCTATCTCTCTCTCTGTGTATGTGTGTAGTGACTGACAACAGAGCTATTTTTTGAGGCAGTTTTAGTTATTTTTTTCAAGTCCACTGAAATTTTTGACTGACAGCACTTGGTCCTAGGCAACAGTCATTAAAAAGGAGGATGGAAGAACAACATGGGACAGAACTAAAGACTGCAGTTACAGACGGGTATTGTCTCTGGGCTCTTAGGCTTGGGTGTTTGCGAGTTGAATTTTCTGCAGTTTTTTTGTCTCCTGCCAACTACAGACTTGAAATGCTGGACATTTTCTCTTGCCGCTTGAAGTAGAGCATAGGAAATGGACTGCAGCTAGAAGCACTGTTCATGGTGACTGTCTGGTGCCTTTTGCTGTCTGCTTCCAAGAATAAATCCCTCATAAAAGTTGCTGTTAGGTTCGATTACTTTATGCTGTTCCAAGTCTCCTAACTTCTTTAGACTGATTCTTCCTTGTATATCACAACTGGTCCCTTTTCACAGAGATAGATTAGCCCACTGAAGCATCATTAGTGGTGCTGTATGATTTCCTCCTCACTGGATTGTCCCTTTGAGAGACTTTCTCAGTCTAAAACACTATCAGACCTAGGCAGCAACATCTGATCATAATTCCCTTTCTTGTGTTTGGTGGGTTTTTTTAGTGATTGAAATCTCAGATCAAGAGAAAATCAAATTCTTTGGCTGCAGAAGTTCTCTAGCCTCCACCCCCAGCTGCACAGGCGGCTCCCCAGGCCCTGGCATACTCTGGCTGTGTTGCTTTTCTGTTTAGGAGTGAAACCCAACAACACAATGGTAAAATGAACTCAGACACACGTCCTGGACAGAAACTGCAGCAAGCTCCAGTAGGTGCCAGCCTGGGGAAAGCTGCCTAGAAGCTGAACAGTCAGTCTACATACAGCATTGTCCTTTTTGGTTTGTCATAAGGCGTCTGACAATGAGTAGGTTAATAAGCAGGGGAAGGAGAAAAAAAAAAAAACAAAAACAAATGAGTTCCTGAATCATCTCTCAGCATGAGGACGCCATCAGACAAGCCTGTTGTTCCCTTCTCAGAGATGCTGTTTGCCTTTCTTCTATTTGTCTGAAACCACCTACATTGCAAAGGTTGTTAGCTTGCTTAATGCAGCAACCTACATTCACCAGGCAGTAAGCACGAAAAAGGCAGAAGGAGAGATTATGTGTTCTCTGCTTGGCAGCCGTCCCATCCACAGAGGTTATATCTGCACAGTACGTGCCCAAGTGGCTCCAAATTAGGTAGTTAACAAGTAGCGATAACATAAGGAGCGGGATTCTTCTCTGTTCTTTTTCTTAATAACTTTAACACCACAGTTCAGGCTGTGGGAGTGAATCAGCACTCTCAAGACAATATTGTAAATGGGGTGCAACTGCTAGTGACATAATTCTCATGCTCAACTGCAATATTGCTTTTGTTAATTTTCCACATGCAAAGTTATGATGTGGATTAAGATTTTTATAACACATGGCCAGACCGGTTCCAGCCTGCCCTATATAACTGTGAAGACAATCTTAATCTCTTACATCAGCATGAACCCTGTGAAGTCCACCAAAGTGTTTCTGATTTACTGAGTATTTCTGCATTTATTGTGCGGCTAGAGCATTGCAAAAACCATCACCAACCGTTTTTCTTGTAATCATTGTTTTTCTCCACATTTCAAGAAAACAAAATTACAGATATTAGAAAACCTATTTTATGCTGCAGAAATAACATAACAATAAATCCAGGTTTTCTTTGGCTCCTGAATTAACTGCTTTCTAGTGGAAAATTGTTAGATCACTATGAAATTGTTCTTGTTTATTATTTTTTTCTTTAAGTCTAAGATGAACAAAAGTTTAAACTTAAACCGCTAAAATATAAAGTGCTAAAATTTCAGAGTTGTTATATAGGTTTCATCTGCTAAGTCATATATATTCCCAACCAACAGCCTGAGTTTTGATTTTGTGTGCAAGAGGAATGTATATGCAGGCTTATGACACATCACTGCTTGGCCAATCTGCATGTCTACTTTTCATGGTGATTGAGCTCGCTGAAAAGCTCAGTGCTATTCTGAGTATATTCCAGTTTGTGTATGCACTAGGAACGACTCAGAGCAATACACTTGGCTTTTCCAACTGCTAGCCTAGGCAGAGAGTATGTTGAGAAAGGCAGCTGGATTTGCTGAAATGGCTGACTTTCATGGAAAGTTTGCTTTCAGGATGAAACCAAATCAGAAACTGAATGTCTAATTCTGGTTATGGCATGATTTTCTTCGCTCTAAGTAAAGAGAACAGTTCTGGAGTCACGCTGGAAAAAACCCAGAGCCTTAAATGTCCCACATGGGGGAGAGGGAAGGTCCCAGGAGGGGAGTGAGTGGTTTCTGCTAAGAACAGAAATAAAAGGCAAGATTGTTTGGGGTGGCTCCGATTCTGGTTCAGAACCTAGGAAACAGATTCTCCATGGGTGAAAATTGTCACGTCGCAACTTAGAACAGCAGGGAATATACCCTAAAAGTAAGTGAAGGAGAACAAGATCAAAGTTCGGTTTCCACAATGCCATCTGAATATCTGCAGGATCAATGTAGCTAAAGAAAAATATCAGAATTTAATCTTTAAATCTGATACAAATCACGTCATTTTGCAAGGGCAGGAGGAGCTAAAATCAGGCAAGTTTTTGCAGGGGAAAGAAGGACTGTCCTTATAAGAGTACATAATTTGGATCTTTTTCCACAGGCTGGCATTTTCAGGAATGTACACTGAATGTGATTCAGCACAGGATTAAGAAAAAAACACTCAAAGAAGTTGATTTATTTTTTTTTCCAGTGGCTAGAATTACTGACAAGCTCTGTGCCATGCTGAGCAGGGCAGATGGGGGATGAAGGCTCATAGTCTCTGGCAGATAGCTGCCCATGCCACACCGATTTCTTGCGTCCACATTGTACAATGGCTGCACCACTCCTTTAGCGTGCACGGCCAGGGCTGGAAAGTAGCACGTGCTCGAGGCGTCATGAGAATGCAGAATGCCACTGCGTGTCTGTGCAAATGAGGATCCCCACTGGCTAGTAAGGGATAGTCAGACATTTTCATAGCAAATTCAGTTAACCATTTTTGCACTGGCAGATCTGGAACTTGATTCTTGAATTTCAGTAGTATTTTTTCAAGTCCATATATTTTTCATTATTTCTCATGTTTGCTCAGTGTTTACTTTCATTCAGTTCAGAAAAATAAGATTAGTCAGATGTGCCACTCTTATAAATCAGGTTTGCTGTCATTTGTTGGTTTTTACAAAATCCAAAGTAAAAATTATCTTTTTGTAACACATTAATCTGAAAGATATTTCAAGAAATAATTTATTTTATTGGTTTGGGGAGCAGTAAAATTCAGATTTGAGCTACCTATTAGTCACTTTTAACATTTTAATTGTGACTAGCAAATAGCACACTCCTAAAACTTCTTTAATGCACTAATAAAAAAACTCACGGACTATGAAGACATTTTTCTTTTCTTTTCATTGCCCCATAGCCACCTGTAACATAGACTCCCTTTTCATCTTCTTTACCAAAAGCTGTCACTAGACCAGATACATGGAGAGATCAACCACACAAATACCGTCTGTGTGTTAGCAAATGCTCCTGTAATCAACCAAGCAAACAGTCCTCAGTCTCTAGTGCGTCTCGTCATTTTCACAGGCTTCATGAAGCGCAGTGTCACCAAAGGATAAGATTTCAAGCACTTTGCGGTTGCAAGACAGATCATGTCCTATTAGAGAACAGAGTGGGAGCTAAGTGCTTTATAAATATAACGCCCATTCTTGGAAAAGATTGAAAATGCTGGTTTGCTAGGCTTTTTATTGTGTTCTGTGTGCCTTCATTATAACAGTCCTAGCCTCATGGGGTCCCCGTGCCAGTCCCTTGCAAGACAGAGGAACGTCAGGCATGGCTATTCATGGGGAAAGGGTCTGTCCAGGTGAGCACCATGGAGAACGTGTGGGTACAAATGCTCAGTAATGTTTGCTGATGGGGAGACCTCCTGGCACCTGGTCCCTCCACATGCGCAGTGGGGGCTGGTCCATCGGGAGCAGAAATGGTGATGGCGTTCTGCTTCATGCATCTGCTAGCAGTGTCTGGCACCTGAGCTCAGGAAAGCAGAGCTGGGGCTTGTGCAACTGTGTGGTCTCAATATTTTGGGCCACTTTAGGCTTGTAACAGTGGGAGATGATGCAGAAGAAGGGAGCCTGGATGCCTAGGCTCCCAACAGATTTAATGGAGAGAGAGACAGAGCTGTTCAGAAGACTAGTCAGAGCAAGTACATTAGATGTCTAAAATTAGACCGTACAAATACATCTCTTGCATATTAATGATGCCTCAGATAAGCTCTAATGGCCTTATGAAGCATCCCAGGGATTGATCACAGTTCAAAGCAGAAGTCAGGTCCGCAAAGACCCCCACTTTTCTCATGGCTGTCTCACTTCTCTCTTCACCTGGTCCTAGAATGCCTCCACACCCTGAACCCCCTGGAATATGAGGAAGAACATGAGCAAACCTGCTCTTTACACACACATGACCTTCCTAGCAGGTTCCATGGTGCTGGCAGTCGTTCTTCCAGCTGGTCTGCAGAGGGGCGGGAACAAGCTACCAGTGGCAGAGGGAATAAAAAGCCAGGACAGAGCTACAGCACTTAGGGCAGGAAGGGTCCCACAGGTGGTGCTGAGGTGTAGAGACCCTGTGAGTAACCAGTGCCACCTGGCGCAATGATTCATCCATTCCAAAGTAAAAGAGTAGTCTATGTTTGCCAGGCCACTTGGAAACTGCAGCATTGACATGTTGCATGCATGCATGCATGTAGGGTAGGGGAATGGGGGGCAGCAGCACCTTAAGCAGGTTCTGCCACCAAAAATTCATGTCAGGAAGCCACAGACTTATGAATCAGACTTCTGAAAGGTGGGTGGAGAAGCAAGGGGAAAGGTGACATTTTAGCCCCTCATCCAAAGGCCACGTTGCAGTTCTGTAGAGCTCTCAGATCAACAGCTCCTCTGCACCTTCAGCGACAAGAGACCCCAGGATGGCCAGAGACCCCCAAACTCTCTTTCCCTTAGAAAAGGGTAGAATGAACTGGTCTTCATTTATCCCTGTCCTAAGCTTTCTTCCTAGTTTGCTGTTATGTGTCTTGGCAGAGCCCATAGAAATGTAGGGAGTTCCCCTTCCTGCCTGCTTGTATTTTCAGATCTCACTTTTTCACAGTCTTTATTTTCAGACCCTGAAAATAAAGAAAGGCTTCCTTATCTATTATTTATATATTTATATATATTATCTATTATGTATTCCTTATTTTTTATTCCTGCTACCTTTATGGGCTCTCTTGCAAGCCAAAACAGATTTAAATTCCACATCGTAATTTGTATTATATATATTAAAAAAAGGGGGGAGGGGGAATCAATGGATATTCACCTTTCATCTGTAGTTTTGTCTAGGTGAAGGCTAAAGACAATACCTGGAAATGATAAAAGAAAACAATCTAAGGATGGTGGGGTTCAGCCTTTGCAACATCTCTCTCACAGTTTTAGGAATGCTAAGTGAAATTTCAAGAACTTATGTGGTGTAATGAGAGGGTAAATTTCAGGTAAAGTATTCTGAAACCAGTGCCCGCTACATGGGATGACCGTTGCCTGAGCTGTACGACAAGAACAGCACAGTCTGGAAACTGTGCTTTGTATCCTCCTGATTTCATCTCACGAAAGTTACAGCTCTCCACTCAATCCATTTTGACAACTCATTTCTTTTACAATAGCCATAAAATTGGAAGTTAACAGCAATAACTCAAATTAATTATTTTAATATCTTCATTCCTTTCTGTCATGTCTGTTCTTTGTTATGTTGGCTCAAACATACTAAAATATGATTTCATTTGCTACTGCAGAGCAGCAAGAACACTGTCAACATTAAACAAATAGTCATAACTACATTTTGAAAAGCATGGCCTTAAGTGAACACTGTCATATTTACGTATTACAGTCTTTACCTTTTATATCCTTACTTGCTAAAGCAAAACAATACATTTTGTCAAGATGTACTTATGGAGCATTTTGCATTGTGCTGCATTCTCTAATGAGTCAGTAGATTTTGTTAACATGTTTTGGATAAAACCCCAGATAAGTAGGTTGCAGAAAATAGTCCTAGTGCTTACAGTATCAAAAATTTGACTTGCAGTATGCTGAAGTAATTCTCCAACTACAATTTACAAAAGGAATATTTTCTCAGCTTTACAGCAAATTACAGCAACACATGACACTGTAGTTCCCTAAACATTACCCAGTTCTTGCAAGGTGCTGAATTCCCCAATCCTCATTAAAAAGAATAAGAGAGGGTGTTCGGGCACATGCTTGGTAGGGAGCTCTGCTACTGCCAAGCAGGCAAACTGCTACTTGAAGAGTCAACTACTGATGTCAGTACCCCAGAGATGAGTCACCGTCTTCACCTCCACAGCAAATGCCTATCCTTGACTGTTTTGCATAAACTGTGGTTCCCAAATAAAGTCTTTCTCACCAGCTTTTAAAAGGTACCCAGCTGGTGATTTGAAATGCTAAACTCAGCATATAACCATGCAGATGATGTTTATGTGATTACCTATTGGAACACAAAAATTTATGTGATTACCTATTGGTGTACAGAAACATTTTAAGTAGAGGTCATCTGTCAAAGACTCCTGTGCTAATTCTTCCAGCCTTTAACCTGCCTTTGATAAGTTGCCCCGTCTGCCTTACTTTAATACATCGGGTGTTTCTTTCGCCCCAAAGTTACATATTTAATAAAAATAGCCCTCATTGGCTATTGGATAAAAACTCTGTAGCTTAATATTTATCCTTCTCTTACAGTTCATCTGATTTCAGGAATAAGTTATGCTAAAACAAACATAGTTGCTTATTCAAAATCGTTTTCCACACAGTATGACAGAGGAGGGGAAAAATCCTCCTGTTAAAATTCTGGTTCTGAGGCTAGACATAAAAAAACATAGAACTTCTGACAGTCTATAAAACTTACCCCTTTTCAGGATGACATTTTACAGAATTAATAGGGCACCCCTTATGATTTGAAATGGGTCGTAACGATAGACTGTAACCAATTGTTTAAAACCGACCAGCATGAAAATACTACCAGTAAAGCTTTGTGAAGGCTCACATGAGAGCCCAGTTTGTTCCAGCTACTAGCCTCAGCCTTTAAACACTTCCCTTGTCACATTGCACCTAAGGAAGATAAAATATTGCTATTACTGTACCTGTTTTGCACCCAAACTGTCTGTAGGGCCTCAAAGAAATCAGATTTCCTTCTTTTGATTTCCCTGCCAGGGAAGGTCCCTTCTCCAGAGAAGGTCCCTTCCAACAGACGGGCAGAGCAGGGAGCAGCTATTCCACCTGCAGTCCACAGAAGTGCCCCAGCCCATCCCCAGGGACCACGAGCTGGACCTGTGCTCTCCTCACCCACCCTGAAATCAGGGTCAGCATCACATTACCGCCCATCCCCACACCAAATCTGCCCAGCTGAGATGAGCCGGGGGAGGTAGTTACCCAACGCTCCTTGGTGTGCCTGAGTGCTGGAAATGAACCTACAAATCCAGCCATGCATAGACTAAGAAAAGCCCTGTTTGCCTGGGCTCTCAGTTGCATGGTGTTTCTCTGTCCCAAGCAGGAAAAAGCGTGAAAGTAACGTAATTTTTTCGTACCCCAGTTAATAGACCTAAGTCTTAATAATTTGCATTTTGTGTGCTTTTTAAAGCCAAGTCATTTCTTAAGACAAGTTGATCTCTTCCCAGAGATCTTAAAGAAAACAAGAATATTTCAAATATAGGTTATTCCATTTGAATTGGAGCATTTTTTTAATGTTCTGTTTTATTTCTGTAGGTTTTTGACTGCTAAAGCCTGGTTTAGTCCTTTTGGGTCTCAGTTGATACTGTTCTGACTTTTTTGAAATCAAACCAGAGATAAACTTGATATATGCAAGGGAAAACATGGGTTTCTGGAGAGCAGACTTTGTGAACAGCTATGCCTTTTAACAAAAAATATCTATACTGCTAGATTTCTATGTCAATAGAGCTTTTTGTTTTCCTGCAGAATATTTAGGGGTTGAAGTATCTCACCAGTTATTCCACTCAGTGTTGAGGCTCAGTGTCTGAGATAGATGTAACCAAAGCAGCCGCTGTGTACTAGCAATGTTGTACAACCATTTTTGAGAAGGGAAATTAAAAACAGCACACTCAATTTGAAACTACAGGACAACTAAATGTCAGCAAAAGAGAGGTATATCAGAATTTAACCAGGACAACGTGGATTTAATCTCTTATTACTGCCCAAAATGCTGATGAATTTAGACAAATCTGTGAATCCAGGGTTTCTTACCACCATGCCTGGTCATGAATCCCTGCTTCGAGGGATAACCTGTTACTACTAAGTTACAAGGAATAAGGCTTTGGAGTAACTTGTTAACCACTTAAGAAAGAGTTGTTGTAGTGGTCAGGGAGTTTCACAAGAAGCTCCACAAAACAGTGGGGATACTTAAGGGTGGCAGTACATTTCCAAAGAAAGATTGAAAGATACATATGTGACACCANGTCCTAAGCTTTCTTCCTAGTTTGCTGTTATGTGTCTTGGCAGAGCCCATAGAAATGTAGGGAGTTCCCCTTCCTGCCTGCTTGTATTTTCAGATCTCACTTTTTCACAGTCTTTATTTTCAGACCCTGAAAATAAAGAAAGGCTTCCTTATCTATTATTTATATATTTATATATATTATCTATTATGTATTCCTTATTTTTTATTCCTGCTACCTTTATGGGCTCTCTTGCAAGCCAAAACAGATTTAAATTCCACATCGTAATTTGTATTATATATATTAAAAAAAGGGGGGAGGGGGAATCAATGGATATTCACCTTTCATCTGTAGTTTTGTCTAGGTGAAGGCTAAAGACAATACCTGGAAATGATAAAAGAAAACAATCTAAGGATGGTGGGGTTCAGCCTTTGCAACATCTCTCTCACAGTTTTAGGAATGCTAAGTGAAATTTCAAGAACTTATGTGGTGTAATGAGAGGGTAAATTTCAGGTAAAGTATTCTGAAACCAGTGCCCGCTACATGGGATGACCGTTGCCTGAGCTA
>VYXH01005286.1:0-11073 GCA_013397275.1 Burhinus bistriatus
ACGTGATTGTCATCCTTGGAGCTCGGTATGGTTTTGTATATATTGTATATATTTCATTCTTTTCTTATTATTATCTTTTCTTTTTATTATTTTATTATTAATATTTCATTAAAGTAGTTTAGTTTCTTTTCAACTCATAAGTCTCTCTCTCTCTCATTTTCTCTCCTCTCTGAAGGGGAGAGAGGACAAAGAGAGTATCCGTCCTTCATTCAGTGGCCAGTGCAGCCCAAACCATGACACTGTGTCCACTGATTTTTCATACCTCTCTGTGTGTTTCATATAAGACTAGCTACTGTTGAAAAACTTGTAACTGAAAACATTCTGAATTTTAACCTGGAACACAAAAGATAGAATTCTCTATAAAGAGCTTCATGAAGGATGCTAAAAATGATAACTTACAGAGTAGAGCAAGTCCTTCCTGATGAAAAAAATCTGATGTTTTTTTCAGGCTGAATCCATTTCAGATTTCACAAAAAGTAGTAAATGCTATTGGAAAAGCATTACATATATATATTTGTATATTAAGTATTTATGTTATGAAGTAAAGTACACTAAAGATTGCTTGGCATGCTTTTGATAAGCATGAGACAAACCAAATCTCTGAGATAATGACTTGAAATAAAAGCATATCTCTGGAAGATCTCCATAAAGCACCCCAAAGCCTTGTGCTCATAACATTTCTGAGGGTTATTCAGGCCAATACTTATACTAAGGAGATGGCTTTACATTCAGAAATCACATCCAAGTAATTATAATTTTTTCCTTCTGTTTTAGCAAGATATACACCAGTTTGCGTTTCAAAATCAGCTTCTATATGCACTTTTCTAATAATTATATATCCTAATTTATTTATTTTAGCTCTTAATATACCAGACTCTCTTGACATGAGCTGACACAACTTTAACACAGCATCTGGTGGCATACAGCCCTCAATACTGCAGTGACACTGAAGCTTTTTGCTGTTGGCAGTGTTGTTTGCTTGATACAAGCTCCGGGCAGAAGACAGATGTGTTCAGTGGCATGGGATCCTTCTCCCCACATTTAATTCTGAGAGAGATGAAGAGCAGCCACAGTTAGCAGGGTCCCCACTCCTGCAGGCGGGGCTGGTGGAGGAGCTGCGAGTGGAACTACTGACTGCAGAGAGGGAACGGGCATCATTCAGCTGCATTTAGGGAAACCTACCTGCCAAGAGACCCTACAAGCTTTGCATCATTCTCCCAGTTTTAATCATGACTCTAAATATAAAGCTGTACTTAATGGAAACATACCTGGAAAGTATAAGCAAGAACGCTTTGACTCAGCCTGTAGTATTCTCTCCCATTGCTGCTGAAGACCTTTCTGCATTGTCCTCCAAAGCTTTTTGTATGAATGACTCTTCCCCTAGTCACACCAGTAATGACATCATAGCTATGAGAAGAAAAACATGAAAAATTATGAAGACAGAGAGGTAGCAAAGTCTTTTACAGGAGGTGAAAATTACAGAGCTATTATAACTGAATCTGCAGATTAAGATCATAAGCTGATTTACCCAAGAAAAGGGGATATCGACTGATAGACTTCTATACCTGCAGAACTGCAATGCACATAGCATGTTACAATATGAAAAGCAAAATGTTGCTCTTGAATTGTCAACAAAAATGAACGCTTATCAATATCTGTTTACATTAAGGCATCCATATATATCATAACTGATTTCATTGTTTTATTCTTCCATCAATGAATGCAATACAGAAACAACAGGGCAACCATTCCAAAATGTTTTTGTATTGTATCTGAATTATATTGCATATCAAGAAATACAACTACGCAAAAGAAACCTAAGATAATTATTTTGCTAGGGTGCAGATTGGATGTATAAACAGAAATCCATATGGATCCACAGTGCTAAATGCAACAGCAATGAACAAAAAGAATGAGCATTGTTGGCTCATTTTTTCCATGCTGATGATTACATTTCATTTCACATCTTAAAAGATGTTTTAAAATAGCAGCAATGAAAGATCAAAAGCTTTATTCTGTGCTTCAAATCAAAGAGCCTGTACATCTTGGCTGCACTGAGCCACTGGCATGATGGAGGCAGTTGTACTGAACACTTTTGCATATGGGACATTTTACCATAGGCCCAGGAAGTCTACCTGTACAGACAGAGCTTGTAAATACAATAAAAATCTAAATGCATTTGGCACCAGTACTACTGAGCCCGGCACAGAATATTACCCTGTTCCTGTAAGTTCTGAATTTGGAGGTGTTCACTTCACTTCACATACAGACGTCTTCATCTGCACCATCTTCCTCACAGTCCTGATTGCCATTGCGCACAAGAGATCTGCTAATGCACCGACCTAAATCAGAACAAAAATGCATGGGGAAAGGAGAAATGTTTGTTCATTCGAAAAAAAATCACCTAAAATCAGAGCAAGTGAACTACTTATCTACTACGTTAATTAGCTCTTTCACTCCCACGGTGAACAGCCTGTGCCCAGGAGGGCTTGTGAAACAACAGTAAATGTAGACATAAAGAAATAGTGTACAGTACACTTGAGGGAACCACAGCCATTTAAGGCTTATGATATATTAATAAAACAGTTGACTTCTCAATTTATTTCCTGAGCTTTCATCCTTTGACCCTATCACTTGTGATTAACTGTGAATATCTCTCTGGTAGCACCAAAACATGCTTATCATATTCCTCTGTGATAAATGGCTACCTACTGAAGTAATGTGCTTTTTTTTGTGAAGGTAATGGAAGCTGCTTGGATACTAGCACTGTTTTTAGGGAGCCTTAGTTACCATGACTGAGGTGGCTTAGAACAGCTTTGAATAACCACATCTAAGGTTGCATTCCTTAATTACCTTCTCGACCTGGTAGAGTAGGGTCAATGGTTGGACTGGATGATCTTAAAGGTCTTTTCCAACCTAAACGGTTCTATGATTCGATGAAATAAAACTGCACTCTGGGGCAAATTATTAAGGCAGAATGACTTACAGAGGCTCACAGGGCTGTATCATATTATCTGCAAAGCTTTGCAACACCCCAGATGAAATTAAAAACATGCATGGTCCTGGCACAGAGTCTAGTTGGAGGTCTGTAACAAGTGGTATTCCCCAGGGGTCAGTACTGGGTCCAGTCCTNTTTTTCAGTGGTGCCCAGTGATAGGACAAGAGGTAATGGGCACAAACTTGACCATAGGAAGTTCCATCCTCCTCCATGAGGAGGAACTTCTTTACTTTGAGGGTGGCAGAGCACTGGAACAGGCTGCCCAGAGAGGTGGTGCAGTCTCCGACTCTGGAGACATTCCAAACCTGCCTGGACACCGTCCTGTGCAACCTGCTCTAGGTGATCCTGCTCTGGCAGGGGGGTTGGACTAGATGATCTCCAGAGGTCCCTTCCAACCCCTGTGATTCTGTGATTCTGTGATAGTTGAGGCTGAAAAAAAGGAAACATCCTGCTAAATCAAATTTATCTGTAGGTCAAGGATTTTGCAAAGCCATTGCCCATTTACTAAAGTTCAAAGATAACAAGGTTATCTTCTTAACTTTATGACCAGTAAATTGTGAAAAATATCTTGGATGGTACCTGAGAAACACCTGAACTGTTCTCCACAGCCATCCTCTATTGGGCATCCCCTTGTGGGGGTGCATGGTCTTGTTTCAAAGGCATCCACATAGCAGGGGTTTCCCCCATATTGGCTATAAACTGCTACTGTCCGTCTCCAAATCTGAATGCAAATCAAGGGAGATCTTAGAAAATCTAAATGCAAAGCAGAAATAGCTTACTAAGTGTCAAGACAATGCTACCACTCTACTGCTGTAAGGAAATGAGATATTCACTATTTTTTTCTGAGAACAACCACACTTCGTATTACCACAATATGTTAACAACCTCACAAGTTAAGTGAAAGACAAATATTTTATCTATACAGTCTTTAGAGTGAGTGATAAGCTTGGCTGGTTTGTTCAAAAATCTAATACGTAACTGAAACCAAGAGAAAGTTGCTGACACATTTCATTTTTGGTTTACATTTTTTGATAGGACCAATCATGCCTGATATGAATTTGCTAAAGTTCTTCAAAGTAAACAATGCCACTAAGGAAGATGATAAAATCTAACATCAAGTGGGCTACTTTTGCGACTATAAAGAATAAGTACAGTCTCATGGCACATCTCTAATTTTGACTAATCCCTCCCTACTTGATGCAATATCAAAGTAAATGAAAAGGAAAAATCAAAAGCAAAAGTCTTACACATCAATAGAGTTGCACTGTAAAAATCATCCACTTGTTTTCTTTGAAGATATTTTGCAACAAAGTTTTCTTTCCTTGAGATGTGACTCCTTTAATGAAAAATCAGCGGAACTGGTACAAACCAGCATCAGCTGAGCAATGTCTCAGTTTACCGAACTGTTCAGTCGAGTTTTTTGGAACTATCACCAAAATAAAAAGTGCACAAATTATTTTTCAACATGAATATCATAGTTTTGAAAGGGAACATAGCAGAGACAGTGTCCTGGTTTGAGGTAAGACAGAACCAATTTTCTGTTCAGTAATTTTATTTTACAGATAAACCTCTTCTAACTAACTGAACTCTTTGAAACTCTCTGAAATTAACAGCATATTGTGGAGACACTNTTCCCCCTCTCCTTGGAGAGATAGGTGGGGGAGAGCATCTGTCATTCGTTTCAGTAGCCAGTCTGGCCCAAACCACGACAGCTGCTCCAGTAGTATTTTTGGCATTAAAAAAAATAAAATTGGAACATTGTCAGAGATTTTCATCCATAAGCATTAGTGCAAAACTTTCCTAAACAGCAAAGCAGGCCTTCAATAAAAATTAGGGGCATTATCAGGCTCCCTCTAAAACCACTGAGATTTGCTTTTCATGTGTAAGAAGAATGACATCATTTCCTACTTGGGCTTTCTGTCACCGAACAACAGAAGAAACTAGACACGTTCATCTAGCCTGAAGATCAGCAAGGATTTTGTGCAACCATATACCGACTTCAAAGACCAACTTCACATTGCAAAGCAGAGAGAGGCCAGATCACGTCCAGAGATTGGCAGGGAGCTTCTGGGGGCTGTGTGTGCCAAGGTGTGCAGCAGACCTTCCCATGGCAGCTCTCAAACAGCCAGTTTGCAAATGGGAGGCACTAAGGGTGCAACCTGCCCCTAGGATCAGGGCTGGCTTGGGGTAAGATGCTCTGTGTTTTGCAGATGTGCATTGCTGTGTCTCACGCCACCACTGTGTGCTCTCTTCCCAAAGGGCAGCTGACTCCTCTGGGCAGAGATATACACCATAATTCCTCACTCTTGTCACCACTGATGGCAGTGGCAGTGCTGACACCGAACAGTGTCTTCTCTCCCAGGAAATATATCTGAAGACTCCTTTAAGCCCTGCCCCATGTCACACACCAGAAGAAGTTGTGTGTTAAATTATACATGCTTGGTCTTTTGCATGTAATTTTCTAAAGAAATATTCACCTAGAAAAAATGAGAAAGAAACCTGAAACTTCCAGCAACAGAAAAATCCCCAGCACCTGAAAAAAGAGGAGCAAAAGTAAATTTACTTTGTTTTTCTGTTTTTTCTGTTAGCTCATGCAGCTGTTCAAACTTTCTGTAATCTTTACGCTAGTCAGCTTAAGAAATAAAGGAGAGCATCACACTAATTTTCCTCAGCTTTGTTGTGCAAGCTGTCGGTTTTTTTAGTTTTCTTCTTTCTTGCAATACTGCCCAATTACATTTTCAGCCAAGTATTTCTCCACATAAATTAATATTTCATTGTACTCCCCATATTCACTTCATCAGTACAAATTAAGTAAGCAATTGTCTTGCCTTCATGTTAGATGAAATACTCAGATATCCAGCAATTACTGAGGAAAATGCACTTCCACTCAATTCAGCAGCTGAAGGAGTCAGTCAGTCTCTCTGCTACTGTACGTCTCTTCTCACTCTGCCTTGCTATTCTGCTCTTCTTTACCCAAAAAGGCTGAATATTGCTGAGGAATTTTTTATCATAACCCATCTAGTCCTCTTGAGGGACACAGCCTGCTTTTGGAGCTGCTCAGTATTTTTAAGACATATAAATCAAGGCTTGGCTATGATGACTGGGGCTGGCACGAATTTGTGAGGAGCGCTTACTGGAAGAACATTCATCTTTCCCTTATCTTCTCTCTCACAGTTTCTCTAGTCTGAACAAGACTTTTCAGAGATCCCAGGCCAGTCCTGGTGTCACATACACTGCACCAGAGTTGAGTCCCTAGCTTCAATAGGAAGAGCTGCTCTAGAATTAAGCTGATGGTGCCAAGGTTTAATTTAGATCATGTACCTTCAGTCATAGAATCATAGAATTGTTAAGGTTGGAAGGGACCTTTAAGATCAAGTCCAACCATTAACCTAACCTGACAAAACCACTTCTAANTCCACTTCTGCAGTCATGCTAATTTCTGTGTATCAGTTCTCACACTGAAAATCAGCTTACTGATCTAAATGCAAGTTTTAGCCAATTTTGGCATGGTCCTGCCTGTGAAAGACATCCTGAGATCATACACAGCCCATAGTTTCAATGACACATCAACAGCTGGCTTTTTATTGGAATGCTCTTACAGAAGTAAGAGCACTTCACTTTCTCTTTCCTCACCCTGCGATGCCCTCTTATTTTTTCTTTTGACTTTTTTCACTTTCCAGAGCTGATCCAAAATGCCACTGCTGGGGAAATTTTCATGAATTTGTTGTAGCAGAGCCTGGATGAAGCCCTCATGGAAAAGCAGCTCCCCTATCTGAAAACTCTTCATATCTCAGATACTACATCTATTTTGAACAGTTAAACACAGTCCTCAGAAAAACAAATGCTTCATGTCACAGCATCACTTTATGGTGACTTTTAAACCCTGTACTCTGTTGGCATGGTCTGCTTTCTTTAAGAAGATGCCTAGATCTTGGGCCACATTACTCCATCCATGTGAGGGATGCCTGTGTCCACTCCTCAGAATTGCAACCCCAGAGCCAATTTAGGTAAGCCACAGCCTGTCTTTGGGACTTTTCAGGTTTAGTAATTATGAACCTCTTTCTTAATTTGATTCATACTCTTTCATCACTTCTGTACATATTTTATTGCTTTTAATCGAAATCATGCTCCTATTAAGTTTTATGACCGATTTGTGCAACATTATCAGTGGCCATTTGCCTATGTAAGAAATGATTAAAACCTAGTTAAGCCCTTTAATAGCTGGCCCAGAATATGGGAACTCTGATGAATATTTTATCTCTCCAGACATATGTCTTGATCTTGCAGTTAGTTGTTTTAATGGCTTAGACAGCAATTTCAGTTTCTGTAAGTACATCATTAGCTATAATAACCCTCAAGATAAATATATGCTGTATTTTGCTCACAAACAAAACATGCAAATAAACACAAAAGAGGACAAATACAGCTATCAAAGAAAGTATGGGGGGGGTGTGTCCTGCTCTTAATTAATGGATAGTAAAATCATTGATAGTAACGGGTATGTTATTCAAATGGGTTTATATTGATGGAATGTCTTCTTGCAAGAAGCATTTTAGCAAGACAAAAATCTTGCTATGGCAGATGCTGTATAATAGTCCTTCTAGCATACATTTCAAGTACCTCAGCCCAAAGACTTTATCTTCTTACGTTTAGAAACAGGATCCTGCTTTCTTATTGATCCTGGCTTCAGCAGTAACAAAAGCAAAGAGACTGAACTGACAAGGTGCAAAACAGAGGGAGATTAGAGCTGGACTTGTGTCACTCCTAGGACTGCAAGTCCACATGTCCCGTGGCACTTTACTGGTTTGCAGTGTATTGCTGTTCAGTCTCCTCTACAACAGTGGGACTGTGAATGGTTGATTCTTCTTTCATTTCATAGGGTGCTAATAGTAACTTTTTTCTACTTAGCACTTAGGCTGTGGACCATTTAGATAGTTTCCTACTTTTGTGTGTTATTGATACTTAAGGCTATGTGCAGTTGTATTAACTAGAATTTTGCGACTAGGGACTATGCAGCACCTAGCACAGTCCCAGTCTGACTGATAGGCACTTCTACAATAACATAAATTATAATAAAAGGCCTGATTGAGGGAGCTCCCCAATTACTTCCCCTGACATCACAGTAGTGAGGGACAGTGTGTAACTTACAGAGAAGATGGGGCTGATTTTCCCTTACTGTTAGTGAAAATGGTAACAAACTACTAACCATTTTGCAGTTAAAAATATGTTTTATCATAGCAACTTTAAGTTCTTGCTAAACATTTCTGCTGTCTATTCAGAAATAAACTGGCTTTAGGCTTAAAAATGAAGTTTTGAGGGAGTAACATAGGAGAAATTTGAGAGAGACAAAGGGTTAGCCATAAGGCGAGGCATTTCTTGTCTTGCACCAAATGATAATTCTAGCACAAGAATTATTAATGCAATGCTTCACTTGCTGGGCTAATGATATTTACTTCACACTAAGGTCAGCCAGAATATAATTAAATCAGTGATATCTCCCTGTAGACTTCCAGCCTTTTATAGGATTGATGCTAAGGTTACTCAATAGTTTACCAAGCTTTAAATAGTTTTGTGTCTTCGTTGTCCAAGTTCATTATGTATTATGGCCCTAAAGACAGTCTGTGCTCCGTGACTGCTGCAAATGCCAAGGAACCAGTAACAACTGAGGGAAGAAAGAGCATCTTGTCATTATGGTTTTACATTGTGAAATTGACTTGGAGAGTTTTTGGATTTGTTTCCATTTGGTCACTTTTTTAAAAAAAGTGTTTTAATTGTCTGTTTTGCTTTTAATGTATTTGTCATGTTTCAAGGATTAATGACAATGTGTCTCTATGAAATATGTCAAATAGCATTAATGCTGTGCTAACTGTAATGCAAATGATTCTCTCTCAGAGGACCTCATAGAAGAATATTGCCTTAGATACTGGAATCCATATGCTGCAGAAGCTACACCAAACAAACAAGGGCTGTGAGAGTTCTGGTTTGAATGAACTGGGTTGGAAGAGAAGAGCTCATGTTATTATAATTCAAAATTCAGAGAGCTTCAGTAGTATATAGGTAATAAATCAGACTTGCCTAGAACATAGACGTTTCAGCCTGTCTGTACACAAAGGTCATCACTGGGCAAACAAATAATTGCTGTTCTTTAGAGTTAGGTTCTGATCTTAGGGCATAAGACATGGTGAACAAATTTAGCAGCTTGAAACTGCTCAAAATGGTGAGTTACTATTCTGTTTTTCCATCTCTTTCCCTATGTTCACTTCTAATCCCCACCATGTGTTTCTTCTGCACATCTGGTGCTGGCTTTGGCACACCTCAGTCTTCTCTGTGAGCTAGTTTAATTTATTACAATGACAGAAAATAAATCCAGAAAAAAATCTGTGTGGTTTTCTGTCATTTTAATGAGTTAGATCATCTCCCAGGAAGGTCTGGTGGGCAACAGAGACAGGGAGAGGGCGGCAGCGTACAGCCAGGGAGGATAGAGACAGGAGAAAAGAGATGGGAAGCATAAGAGGGAGGGCAGAGGGAGAGACTTCTGCTTGCAGATCCAGCCAGCCACTGCATCTGCTCAAGTGCCAATGAACCACCACCTCACACAAACTCTTCTTGTTGCTGCTCATCCTAGACTAGCAGTTATAGACCACCCCACTGCTCATTGCTTCACAGGACTCTCCTGGACATGACAGTAGCATCTAAATTCACCTTCCTATCTAGTAATCAGTTGCCCAGACAGGCCTGATTTAGGTGTTCGTTGAGGTTGAATATTTATTTTTCATTTCTACCATTACTGGTACTTTCCTCACTGAGACATCCCACTTTCATGCTGAAAAAAATTGCTAAGGTTTAAACCATCAGTCTTTGGAAATTACTGCAACCAAAGTATGGATAGTAAATATGAGTGAAATATTCAACAGCCTTCATCACTGAGGGTTGGGAGCAGGCTTAGGTCCACCGTGAGTCCTTCTCAATGTGAAAATCATGCTCACAGAGCTCGCAGGGGCCAGGGCTTCTGCACGAGCTCTTCTGAGAGCTCACCTGCCAGCTGTGTGCAGAAGCAGAGGTACTGTGTCTACAACAGATCTATACGCTCTCACATACCTACCCAGGAAGACAGAGGCTTGCACATACATAAAATAGAACCAGAAAGCTGGTCTCAAGATTTTAGCACTTTAAATAAGCTAACACAGGAAGAGTCACATGAAACAGGCTAAAGTGGAAGTATTGCATTTGCATGCAATAGTGACACAAAACCACACATAGTGTATAAAGGGGTATATCAGAGGTTAAAACACACTGAGGATTACAGAGCCTGTTGCAAGCAATTGATCCTCAGAGCCAGACAAGGTCAATTTTTCACAAGTATCCAATGATTTCAGGTTTTGTTGATTTTTTTCTTGTATTCTTATATATTGTTTGACTATGAATTTAATTCTTACAGTTTAATAAATTCATAAGCAGTTTTATATGACTGTCTGAGACAGCACTATCTACAGCTGATGATCAAGAACATCTTTTTTAGTCTGACGTCTTGATGCTTTTCAAAATATCCTCTCTTGCTGATTGTTCTTTGTAGAGTGAATAGAATGTCAAACATCAGCCATTAGCAACCTTGCCCATGCTTTTATATTTCTGGTTCTTTCTGAGTCAGTGGTGTATGTAAATTAAATATTTTAGAATTATTATTGTAACTAGTTGGAAAGCTAAAATGCTTCAAGCAGCAAACTTTGAACAAAAATCTTTCTTTAAAATCCATCAGTCTCCCTCTGAAAATTTCCAAGCATCTTGAAATTAAAAACTAAAAAACGTTTTTCAGTAAGCAGAACAAAGATTACTCTCTGTCCTGGTTTGAGGTAAAACAGGATCAATTTTGTTCAGTAACTTTACTTTTTAGCTAGGCCTCTTCTAACTGCTGAAATTAACAGCATGTTGTGCAGACTAAAAAACGTTTTTCAGTAAGCAGAACAAAGATTACTCTCTGTCCTGGTTTGAGGTAAAACGGGACCAATTTTGTTCAGTAACTTTACTTTTTAGCTAGGCCTCTTCTAACTGCTGAAATTAACAGCATGTTGTGCAGA
>VYXH01005287.1:0-27383 GCA_013397275.1 Burhinus bistriatus
CCCACTAGCCCCTCCTTGTTCGTGAGAACTTCTCAGTGATGGTGATGCTTCTCAGTGGTGCTCAGTGACCAGACGAGAGACAATGGCAACAAATTAAGCATCATGCAATTCTATCTGAACACACTTTCTTTATTGTGAGGGTGGTGAAGCCCTGTAGTGGGTTGCCCAGATAAGTTGCAGATTTTCTATGCTGGGCAAAATATGTCCTGAGTTTATGCAGCATAAAGTGCTCACTTGATAATCCAATTAATCACTTGGGTCCCTGAAACTATAAATCATATAGTACTTGCCACCTGGAAAATATTTTAAAGAATAATTTACTTGTTTTAATAATGTTATGTTGCCACTTTGCAAGAATAAATAAATAAGAATTACTTTACATGCTGGGACTACACATGTCAGGAAAGGTACTCCTTTCTCTGTCACTGACAGATTTGGAAAATCATGTGTGCAATGTTCAGTACATCTAACCACAGTGTTAAGACTACAACAGAAATGAAATTTATACTTTCTAGTAAAATCAAATATAACCAAGAAAAAAAAAGTACCTGAAGAGAACTTTGATTATATGATACAGCTACTCACTAATGGTTTTAAGTCAAGCACAAAAATACCTGTGACTGAGCATTTCCTCTCATCTCTGTTCAATGACACTAAAAATTTATATTTGGCAGCATTTTGTTGATTTTTTTTGGTGTTGTTTTCATGCTTGTATTGAAGAAACTGAGAGCAGTTCTACTGTTTTGTCCTTCGTTTTTCCCCGACCTTTTTGTGGTTGGGTTGTTATGCTGTGTTTCATTTCTTTCCAAACATTGTTTCTCAAACTTAGTAATTTTAAGTCTATCATGGTTTAAGTTTAGCAAATTGATTTTCTGAGATGGAGAAAAAATTTTCTGATGTTTTTACTAACTTAAAATAAGCAACACATTTTGTTAATTATTCAATCTAACAAAAAGAAATTTCTTCATATGCATGAAAGCTCAATGGATTTCATAAGAACTTTTTTCAATTGAAAGTGCTAAGCAAATATAGTAATTCAAAATTAAAACAATCAAGGTGTGATCAGAAAAACACTTCTGAGCAGAAATAAAATATACATTTGTAATGTTTTCTTTCCACGATCCCAGTTGGTAACTAGTGATCCTGACAAGCTGTGATTCTGTATGTCTAACAAAGCCCCTGGCTTTCAAGATGTTATAAAATAGTGTTTTTCTGATAAGCAAATAAATTCATATTTTAATGATGTTATCTTGAGATTTTAACATCTTGCATACCTGTGGATAAATGACAGATTGAAAATTTTGAGCCATCTTGTTTAAAAACAGTAAATGTCATACAGTTAATTGACAGAAGAAAACAAAAATACTCTTTTAGAGGATTACTGACTGGATACATACCTTTTATTTTTACATTATATACCAATACAATATATAAACAAAAGTTAAGCATTATCTAGAGTCATGCTATAACAGATGTAGATGAGAGTGAAAAGGAAGTAAGCGCAAATTATTCAGTTAATTGGTTTTCATATCATTAATTCATAGTCACTTCAATCAGAGCCTAAAATAAATATTTTTAAGTCATTTTACCTCACAAAGAAACATTTTTCTTTATTGTACATTCATTACTATTCGTCTTAGGCTACTCTGAAGTGTTCCAAGTGATGGAATTCTTACAGTTTCTCCTGGGAGTGTAATTCACACCCCACAGATCTCATTGTCAACAATGAGATTAATAATCAACATTTTCATGAATGTCTTTTTTTGTAAATCCTTACAATTACTGCCACAATATTCCTTCTACATTCTTAAATAATTTCTTAAATAATTTAAAGTTTCTTTCATCTTGTGAGATGTGGATTGCTTCCTTCCTTGCGTTAGTTTGATTCTTCCCTAGTGAATCTCACTTAAGTAGTCTCCAGTCGTATAGAATCATAGAATTGTTTAGGTTGGAAAACATCTTTAAGATCATCAAGTCCAATTGTTAACTAGCACTGCTATGTCCACCATTAAACCATGTCCCCAAGCACCGCACCTGCATGCCTTTTAAATATCTCCAGGGATGGTGACTCAACCCCTGGGCAGCCTGGTCCAAGGCTTGACAACACTTTTGGTGAAGAAACTTTTCCAAATATCCAATCTAAACCTCCCCTGTTGCAACTTGAGGCCATTTCCTGTTGTTCCATCTCTTGTTGCTTGAAAAAAGAGACTGACACCTGGCTACAACCTTCTTTCAGGTAGTTGTAGAGAGCAATAAGGTCTCCCCTCAGCCTTCTCTCCAGGCCAAACAACCCCAGTTCCCTCAGCTGCTCCTCATAAGATTGGTGCTCTAGACCCTTCACCAGCTTTGTTGCCCTTCTCTGGACATGCTCCAGCACCTCAATGTCTTTCTTGTAGTGAGGGGCCCAAAACTGAACACAGTACTCGAGGTGGGCCCTTACCAGTGCTGAATACAGGGGGATGATCATTTCCCTGGTCCTGCTGGCCACACTAGTTCTGATACCAGTCAGGATGCTATTGGCCTTCTTGGCTGGAACTGATTATTTATCTTTCTTGTAAGTGTCCCACCTTTTAGTATAACATCATCTATGAGTCGTGTTCATGTAGTGTCCTGTACATCTTCCAGTACATTAAGGAGGATATTAAATAGCACTGGGTCTAAGACAAGATCCCCTTGTTCCTCATCAGCACATCCTTCCAATAAAAAAAAATAGCTTGCCATTTTTCGTAACACTTCCTTTTATTAAAAATTCCTCATCAAGATATTAAACCATGATACTGTTTAATTTTGAGATCATTATTCTAAATTAAACTTCACTGCATGACTGATACCTATATATACTACCTGTAAGTTCTCACTTAATCAATTAATGTGCAAGCTTCAAAAAAGTAATAATATTTTGTTTGTCAAAAGCTCCTCATTTACAGATGTATTATCCTTTCTAAGAGTCCTATTTCCTTTAATCTCTTTGCTCTGTTAATTTTTTTTTTTTTTTTTTGGCTGTTTATAGGATAGATTTTCATGTAAATTAGCGTAACTGTTCTCTGTGGAGCCAGCTGAGACAAAAGAGATTTTCTGCCAGACAGTTATTCAGTTAACCCAACATTATCAGTTTAATTTTGAAACTGTACCTGTTTTTTGTTTTTAAGGAACAAGTTAAAGTAGGTTTGATTTATTTGGAATTTCCATTATATACATGTATTTCCGTTATATACAGACATACTTACTTTCTCTTCTTTTTAAATGGGTTTCTGATTTAATTTGCTGTTGATACTTGTTTGCTGATTTGAACTGATCGAAGTAACTTTCTTAATTAGTTAATTTTGGTTACAAATCCTGCTAATTTTAGATCTGAAACATAGGCTTAAGATTTCTTCTTTAAAAGAAGCAATGATTTTAAGCAGAATATTTCAATTTATGATCCCTAACTTAAGATTGTTTTTTCCTTGAGATGCATTAAATAATATTAAATTCTTCTAACTCTTCTTTTGCTGACACTGTTTGCATTTTGACTATAATTATAGGCAATTTTTCAAAATTTTTCATGTTTTGTAACCATAACATAATTTATCTTAATACCGTATCATAATTTAACCTGATAATGTAATATTCTCTTTTATGTGAGTGACTGGATTTGCTGATCATCATCTTCAAAAGAAGAAGATTTTCAGATTATTTACTCTTTCTGTAAGGGGGATTTATTTTTGTGATCAAGAGCTTCAATTTTGCAGGTTTTTTCCCTGTGTCAACTACATTTTTTGTAGTGCTTATTTATTTTAAACATCTCCAGTTACACATTCTTCTCCCTTTTCCTCACTGGGTTTATATTCCTTTATGTTCCAACATATCCATCTCTCCTACATGGACACTTTGAGTAATTTTTCTCAGAGATAAACTTCCTGTTCAACTAGAATGTCAATTTGATCAAATCTACCTCCCCTTCTGTCCTTAACAGAGTTCACCTGTTTTTCAAGATTTCTTGCTTTTTCTTCTAGATCAAGGAGGGAAAATTTTGTAGGTAGAAGTTATCATTTCCGAAAGCTAGGAACAATGGTTTCTACTCCAATCCTACCCCGTTTTTGCTCTGTAACCTTTAAAAAGCAATTTAAAATAACTTTTGTCAGTATTTTTTTGTCAAAATTAAAGGGTGTTTTTCATTTGCAGAGTCCACATTTTATGCTTTGAAGCACTTTTTTTCAGGGACTAGCTTATTTCAAATAAAATATCTTAAATTAAATCATATCATCTTCAAAATTAGGATACTTTGCTGTGAATCAAGCGAATAGAATAGGTATCTAAACTCAGTCATTAGAATTTTTTCTAGTTGTGTAACTTCATTGTTGATGGTGTAAGTTAAATGATATATGTTTTACTAAGAACATCAGAGGAGATAGCTATCTTTTCTGGAAAGTTTTCTCTCCAAAATCAGAGGCAATGCCAACACAGTGTAACACTCAAGTCATTAGCATTCTTGAGAGAAGTCACAAGATGAGAATTTTTGCACTTTGTCCCATTGTGAAGTCATACTCAAATTATTCAAAATCGGAAAGACTTTAGCTTTTCCCAGTGAAAAGCACCAACAAAACCAGAGCAGTACATTTCTGTAAAGTGTTAAACTCAACATTGTTGGCTTTGTCAAACATTTACCTTCTGTAAGAAAAGCACTGTCTGTTTTATATAGGAACATCAGTGCTTAAGTTCAAATTTTCTCATGTCTTTGACAAAAACTAATTATTTCAGAAATAAAATACTTTCAGATGGCATGGATTTCTTTATTTCCTTTAAGCAACTAACTCCATGTCAAAAGATATTCCATTCTACATAAAATATAACCCCATTTTCATGCTCTTTTGCAACTGAATTACCCACCGACACAATCCTTCTAGGTATACTGGTGCAGTTAATTTTATTAGGCTCATTTTATTTAAGGCTATATACTAAGAACAGTGTCCTTAAGTGCCAAGTAAGCATTTCGTATATCTTGTGCAGTGCCCTTCTACTGTCAATACTTTATCTAGCACTCTTAAACCAGCATTTAATGAGTTAATTCAAGTAAAAAATATCATCTAAGCATCTGTAGGAAGGAAATGAGTATGAAGAGGATCAGAGCAAATGTCTTCAGACTTGAAGCAAAGTTCAGCAGAACCGCCTGCTGTATTCGTGTAAGTTTTCTTAGCAGATCTTCAATAGGTATCTCTGTTTTAGATCTGAGCTCCTGTTTTGGTTAGTTGTCACTGTCTTATGATCTTACCTTGTTCCTTCTGGCCTTCTGGAGCCTTTGCCAATCTGCACTTGGGTTTTTTAGTGCTGTAACCAAACTTTTTATAGAAGTGTACACGTGTTCAGGTATTGCAAATACTAGTAATTCCAGTTTTTGCTATGTGGGGGCTTTTATGAAGCACTATTGAAATGTAAACAGAAAACAGAATTTTCTGATATGGTTATACAAGATTGTGGATGGAGAGAATTCCAGACCTATGAAGCATAAAAGAGGGGTTTTAATTCTTGAAATATAAGATCATACATAACCTGTGTCTTTGTGGAAGATCTAAATAAATATTACTTGGTCAAGCTATGTTTACAACTATTATTAGTATAATCTTTCTCTACCAGATTGCAATAGAGTTGATCTAAATTCATCTAGAAGTTCTCTAAAATATTTAAGACTTTCTTAAAATTTTATCAGAGCAGTAATTTTAATTGTTTGTTTAAAAATTAAAATACAAACGTCACCTCTGCAAGAGTAAAACCACCTGTTCAGTATAAATTAGTCTAATAAGTTTTTATTAGGTGTATATTGTCTTTTTCCTTTCTCTGTTCCAGCATAAATTCTAATCTGTTCACATACTAAAGCCACTTCAGATTGCTGTCTTGGCCATAAGCTAATGACTTAATTTCTCTATTTCTTTGGCTTGGTTAAATCAGACAAATGAGAGCTGGAGTTGGTGCAAAAGAGGAAATCAGCAAATGTCCAGGAGGGATGAGCAGTACCTTTCTCTTGGGAAGCATCAAGTTGGCTCAAGCTATGTGAAGCTTCATCTCAAAGATAAGTAAGACAATCCTCAGACAACTTTTTTGCGTCTCGTCTTAGCAGAGAGACTTCTTCCATAAAGGTAGGTGTGACCTCCTAAACTCAGAAGTTCCCAGAGTTCATGTTTAAACCTGCATAAGATTGAACCTAATGGTCAACAGTCTTCGATAACAAGATAACCTAAATTTTTCAGCTGGTTCTTTTCAGTTCAGTAAAATTCAGTCTACTGTTACTTCCTTTCTGACTTCAGTGAAATGCTCTAATTTGAATCTCTCCAATTGCACTTGGTACTGTTGTGATCTTCATCCTTATCAATTAAATATATTAATTTAACTTGGAGTCCTATCATTGAGTGTCAATTTCAGTATGAATTAATATTTTAAAATGAAAAGAGGCATACAGATATGGGAAATAATGAAATGGCATATGGACATTATTTTTAATGTTTTGCAAACTATTTAGCCCATTGCTCTGTCATATGAGAAGTGTGATGCAAAAACAGTAGAAATCATACTATATCAGTGATGCACTGGAATACTTGTTTAATAAAGAAGTTTTTATTTAAAAAGGAAAAAGTACAGAAAGAAATGTAGGTTATCAAGCTCTGGTGTAATTACTATGCTAGTGCTGTGTAGTAGGCATTTTTGTGAAATAAGGACAATACTTTACTTCACTATCCTTCTACTGAAAGTCATTCAGAGAGTGATGTTTTATTTGATTCTAGAGGAGCTCCATATGCACCACAGCCAATTGGAGCCAAAGGATCTGGAATCTGAAGAAGGTCTGAACATTTTAGTATTTCTACAGTGATTTTCAGGTGTGTATTTTAAGATAAATAATTGTTAACTTAACAAATGTAATTTAATTGCTGAAGTAAAACCTAGAAGCCCCAATTCTAAATAACATTTATTTTGCTCTTTGTAATATGAAATTTATATGCTTGTACTGTCTTTCCATGTTTAAAATTCCAATGTTGTCTATACATTATCAGATCAATTAAATCGGTGGGGTAACTCCCATTTCTACATTAAGTTTTTTATGGTATTTGGGTTGGTTGTTTTTACTATTATTCAAACTCTATATAGTTAATATGCTGATGTAAATACTATCAATTACGGAAATTTGATGTAAATTATCAATTCCATGCTCCTACAGAATACTAGATTGCGATGTGCTGTTTATCAGAGTTCCTCTGGTACAAAAATAGAGGACATAAAAGGCTGTAGTTGAGAAAAACATCGTTGCATAAGGAATAGAACAAATCAAAATGATGTTTCTAAACACTTTAGAAGTTTAAGAAAGTATTAATTTCTTTTTCATTAAAGTCTCATTGCCTGGACCCATCTTTGCTCCGTGTTTAAAAAAATGCACCAAACCTCCACATGTATTACCCTACTTCAAAAGCTAATGCCATAAAATTGGGAATGTACCTCTTATGACATATTGAAACAGAACAAAAAATAATAGGAAGAGTTGAGAAGGAAACTATTCTGCAAGATTTTGCAACAGTTCTTAACATGCAATAATATATTCCATGTATGAAATTCAGTACTGTAATCCTATTCATAAGGAAAAATATATCTTGCTACATAATCTTTTAAGTTGTTTATTCAGGATATGCATTACTGTGATAATTACATTTATGTGGGTTATTCTCATCTTTTGATGCAGAAAATTTCTAATAATCAATACCAAACTATTTTTTTTTTTGGTTTTTTTTTTTTTTTTTTGTGCAATGTAGATAGCTGTTTGTATCTTATCCCATTTAGAAACTGGAGGAAAGGAAGTCTCTGTTCCTGTCTGTGGAAAATATGAGTGTTCCAAATTTTCAAAGCATAATGCAACCAACTAAGAAGTTGTTCTGGGTTAACCCCAGCAAGTAGCTAAATCCCACACAGCTGCTTGCTCCCTCCTCTGCCTCAGTGGGTTAGGGGAGAAAACTGGAAGGGCAAAAGTGAGAAAACTTGTGGGTTGAGATAAAGACGGTTTAACAGGTGATACAAAAGCTCTGTGCACAAGCAAAGCAAAATAAGGAATTCCTTCACAACTTTCCAGCGGTAGGCAGATATTTAGCCATCTCCATGAAAGCAGGGCTCCATTATGCATAAAAATTACTTGGGAAGACAAATGCCATAACTGTGAACTTCCCCCTCCCTGTCTTCCTGTAAATTTTACCAATATTTAGCAAATGTTATTCATTCTTCCAAGCCTTTCATCTTCTTACACATGCCAAGTTTTCCCAATCATTTTGGAGAGTCACTGTATTACTCTGCTTGATAAAAATGTCTCGGGCAGAGTGTTTTTCTTCTGTCCACATTGAAAACAAGAAACAGATGAATTAATTCTGCCATATTTTTCTATAGGTGTGAAGTCTTTTTGGAGTAACAAACTGCTGGCATATAATGCCAAGCTACTTTCAAGGGATTAAAATGAAGCCATTCAACTTTTCATTAGTTTATGCATCTATTTTCTCATCTGCCCTACAGCTGGAGGTTTTAATGTTACTTTGCAGAATTCTGTTTCTGTTTGCGACTTTTGTAATTTTAGAGACCATCTTATAGCACTGACGTTTCTCCTTGGTACACTAAGCCAGCGTGCATAGACTCCACAGCTGATGAAATCCATCAATAGCTGACATGTCCACTGTCCTATACAGTGCTCATATTTCGTTTCAGGTAAAATTCTTATTTTAGTTAACATCTATTTTTCTTGTTTGAACTCCTTATGCTGAGGTGAATGAGATGGCATTAGTCCATACGTGGTATCTGAAAAATGCATGAATATTTAACACTGTATTGGGTTTACATGGCGAGGTTTTGGTAGGGGAGGGGCTACAAGGGTGGTTTCTGTGAGAATATGCCAGAAGCTGATCCCATGTTGGACAAAGCACATTTCAGTTGGCTCCAAGACAGACCCACCGCTGGCCAGAGCTGAACAAATCTGCAACGTTGGTAGTGCCTCTATGATAATATAATTAAGAAAGGGTGAAAAATACTGTGCAGCAGCTGTGAAAGAGGAGTGAGAAAGTATGAGAGGAAAAGCCCTGCAGACACCAAGGTCAGTGAATAAGGAGGGCAAGGAGGTGCCCGAGGTGCCAGAGCAGAGATTCCCCTGCAGCCCACAGAGAAGACCATGGGGAAACAGGTTGTCTCCCTGCAGCTCATGGAGAACCATGGTGGAACAGATATTCACCCTGAAGACTATGGAGGACCCCACACCGCAGCAGGTTTATGTGCCCTGAAGGAAGCTGTGACCCCGTAGAGCCCACCGTGGAGCAGGCTCCGGGCAGAAACTGTTGCCCATGGAGAGTAGCTCACACAGGAGCAGGTTTTGTGTCAGGACCTGTGACCCCATGGGGGACCCACACTGGAGCAGTCCATTCCTGAAGGACTATACTCTGTGGAAAGGACCCACACTGGAGCAGTTGTTGAACTGCAGCCCGTGGAAAGGACCCATGCTGGAGAAGTTTGTGGAGGACTGTATCCAGTGGGAGGGACACCACACTGGAGCAGGGGAAGAACGTGAAGAGGAAGGAGTGGCAGAGACGAAGTGTTATGAATTGTCCAACAACCCCCATTCCCTGTCCCCCTGCACTGCTCAGACAGGGAAGGAGGCAGAAGAGTTAAGAGGGAAGTTGAAACTGAGAGGAAGGGAGAGTTGAGGAGAAAGTGTTTTAGTTTTGTATTTCCTACTCTGTTACAAGTAATTGGCAATACATTAAATTAATATCCCCAAGTCAAGTCTGTTTTGCCCATGGTAGCAATTGGTAAGTAACGTTCCCGTCCATATTTCAACCCACAAGCCTTTTGTCATATTTTGTCCCTCTTCCCTGTTGATGGAATGGGACTGATAGAACAGCTCGGTGGGCAGATGGCAGCCGGCAGCCGGCCAAGGTCAACCCACCACAAACACACATGCAGGCCCACAATGAAGTATCTAACATGCAATTTCAAAGTAGTTCTTGAATTAGTCAGATATACAGAGTTCAGCAAACAGGGCTGCCAAGGAGGGACTCGGTGCGTAATGGCTTGTGTAAAAGGGGACAGTGAAGACGTGGTGCCTGAGGCTTCAGGGGACTGACAGAGATGGCACAACTATAGTGGTTCTGTGTCACAACAGACAGTTCCTTGCCTGGCTGGAGCAACTGTCCCATTGCATCAGAGGCAGCTGCCCTCGTCTCAGGTTGTGGGCCATACCTGGTGCTTCCGCCTGAGACAGGGTGTCACGCTTGCAGAAGGAGAAACGTCTAAGAGGCTACACTAAACAAATGGAGGATAGAGTCTCCTAAAATGAAAGATCATAGAAGATTGTGACTTCTGGCAAAAAGGAAGGTGTTTCTTTCTCTACTTCCAGGTGTTCAGTTTTAAAACAGGTACAGGGCTATGGTATTATACAAGGAAGAACATGTTTCCTTAGGGGAGACATTTGGACCAGCTGAGCCTGATCCATGTACTGGCAACAAGTAGAAGTGGAAAATGGTAGTAGCTGGAGACACCCTTCTGCACGGGTCAGCGTCTGTCTCCCAGACAGACTTTCTGTATTGCAAGGCTTATTGCTTGTCAGAAGCTCAGGTCTGGGGTATTGGAGACAAGTTGCTGATGGTCATCTGATTTACATATTCTTGTCCCTTACTGTTCATCTGTATTGATATCACTGATACTGTCAAGGCAGACTTGGAGTTTATCAAGAGCAGCTACAGGTTTCTGGGCTGTAAAGCATGCAACATGGCAGCTCAGGGATCTCCTCAATTCTGTCAAAGGGAAGGACTGACATATGAGCAGATGGATCCAGTGAGTCAGCGCCTGGCTGTTTGCAGGCAAGGCTGTGGCTTTTCTGACTATAGCACTCTCTCCAAAGAATTAAGACTACTGGGGAGATATAGGATACATCTGATGAGATGAGGAATAATGCCTTTACCAACAGGCTTGTTAACCTATCGAGGAGGGCTTTAAAATAGGTTCACTGGTGACTGCTGGACAAAACCAAGGTGGCTGGTAAGAGCCAGCATAGATCTGCCAAGGGCGTATTGTACCTGAAGGATCTGATTGCCTTCTGTGATAACTGACTCTGTGAGCAACTGGAGGACAGTGGAAGCTGTTTATCCTGACTAATAAGGTTTTTGACATATATTCTTGAAGCCAAATTGGAAAGCTGGACTACAATATGGAAAAGTGGCAGGAGTGCTGGCCTGAATGGACTGTGATTATCTGTGTAAAATCCAGCTGGATGCCAGTTAACAGTGGTCCCCCTCAGAGGTGAAGACTGGGGCCAATACTGTTTATTATTAACAGCCTGAATGATGTGTTAGAGTGCACCTTTAGAAAGTTTTATTGTTGATACCGAAGTGTGTGACAGGAGGACAGGAGTGGCAGAGACAAAGTCTTATGGACTTTTTGGTACCTGGGCAGGCTTCACAAATGGTCTGAAAGAAGCTACAAGAAATTCAACAAACACAAATGTATGAATAATCCCATGCAGCTGGGGACTGAATGACTGGAAACTGTCTCTGCAGAAAAGGAGCATGAATATGAGTCAAGAAGGTGTGCTTGCAGCAAGGAAGATTATTGCATATTAGGCTGTATTAACAAGAGCAGAGACAGCAGGTAGCCTCTATTTGGCAATTCTGAGAGCAAATTTTGGGTACTGTATCCAGTTTTTAGTTCCCAGTAGAAAACATGTATGAAAAAAACAGTGCAAGTTCAGTAGAGGGCCACAAAGGTGATTAGAGGCTTGAATTATGTGACATACAAAAAGAGAATGAGAAAACTGTTTCCTCACTTTTGAGAAGGAAAAACTGAGGGACGATCTTACTGTTGTCTTCAACAACAGCGGGAGGGTAGAAAGAAGAAACGAGAGTTCTTAGAGATGTTCAGAAAAGAAATGAAACATGATGGGGACAAGTTGCAGTAAAAGAAATTCTGATTAGAAATTAGGAAGATTTACTCACAATGAGCATGTTTAAACACTAGAACAGGTTACCCAGAGAGATTGTGGAATTGCTATTCTTGCAGATACTCAAAATGGGGTTGAATTTAACCCTAAACAACCTGTTTTAACTTGGAAATTCGATCTACCTTCAAAGCGATCCTTGTTTTGAGTAAGACAGGGTTGAATTAGTCCCTTCCATCCTAATTTTTTTAGTAATTCTATATGTCAAAGGCTTCTTTTCTTCAATGAATCAGTACATTTGAGCTAGCTGGTAAGTCTTATGGCAGTGTAATTTTGTCTGACGAATTCTGTAAATAGAATTGTTGATGAAAATGCCTTATAGATTTTTATAATGCATATTAAACAATTTACCCCCAAAGTCAGTGAGTACCATTTTTTAAAAATATAAATTTATTTACTTAAAAAACTTACATGTTTCCTGCAATTGTGCTGTGTACTTATTAATATGGATAAAAATGAATCAGTATATCAACAGACTGACAAATACTGAGCAGACAATTTTTAAACTTAACATCAGAGTATGACTTCAGAAAAATTCTGTTTCTTTTATACTTTCTTTTTCCATGCTGCTATGCATAAGTGAAAACATCAAGATGATTTAAACCAAACTTCTATGAGGAATCTGTAAAGTCACTACAAGAACGTTTTACCATTACAAGTTTCAGAAAATCTGTGTTATAAGTAAAAACAGCACTTGATCTACATCTACATCTATAGATCTACATCTATACTGATATTTTCAGATACTGGTACTTAAATAAAACAAAATAAAATAATTCAATCTCTATGTCATTGTAGATATTTCTGTTTGTTAAGTTCAAGAGTGAGTATTCAAGAAACTGCATAACAGACTAAGTTTTTCCTCTTTTCTTTATTGTATTTCCAGTTGGTTAATCTCTGTCTAAAGATGGCAAGGTTATCTTTTATCCTTGGAGGTCAATACTTATTATTAAATGCATGGTCCACAGGGTACCAGATTCACCATAGAACTCTAATGATCTGAATAAAAGAAATTTTTTTCGCCTTGAGCTGGAGAGGAACAGTAGAAGCAAATAGTTTTTTTCTAATTTAGATTCTGGGAACATTTCTGTAATTATTCTCAAGACTTCAGAAAGATCCTCTACAAATTCACATTCTACTTATTCACAAGTTTTCACCATTAACATAGAATAAAATCTTACATATATACACATAACTGTATAAAAGATTAAAAAATGCTATGTAGAATAAAAGGACTTTAGAACATTCGTATGTATGTAGCACCTTTTTCTATTTTCAATTTTAGTCCTACATTTAAAATTTGTCTACAAAATACACCTGTCTATTTTACACAATTTGGAAATTGTCTGAAAACAGGGATTATACAGTGCATTTATCATTATCATGAGTTTGTTTTTTATATTAAAATCAGCAAGTTGTTTAAATGTTTAGTAGAAATATTCTATAATAATATATTCCAACCTGAATATGATAAAGGAATCGTTTTGACTAGTGTCAAAAAAGTGCGTCAAGTGCTTCTTGAAAGAATCAGAACCACTATGCTATGTGAAAGCAGCTAACCGTGTAAAAAGAACGCCATTTACCAGACGAGATAGAGGCCTGTGACCGATGTATATATGCGAGGTGAACATTAACTTTACTTACTGTACTGGTAGCCATTAGTACTGGGACAAATTTAGTGTAGCATAGCAGTGTATGTCAGCACATAATAAACGTTTCAGATAAAAGGAAAATGTCTCAGTTAATTGTGAGAATAGGTTTCAGATCCTAAATCAAACACATCTCACGTGTGTCTAAGTTGCGCTCTGGTTTAAGCATTCCAAGAATTTCCTTATGTAAAAGGTTTCTGCTAAATGGGTCATTTTCTTAGCCTAATCTAAAATTGTCTTCTACATGATGTTGCCTACAGGTAAAAATCTGTGTCCTTTCTCTGTCCTGCAGCATTAGATTTGGTTCTGTTGGTGCCACTGAACCCTTAAATATATTCTGCAGCTGACATGTATCACTTAAAAGTATGATGTGCTCTGGCATATTCCCTTCCAAAATCCTTTAACATGCCAGTCACACAGCATCAATGATACATTCCTTTGTGCTCAGAGATTTCGTTGCTGCAGGATGGATAAATAGATAAACTGATTGTCTCTCTGAGAATATCCGTCTTCTGAAGAATGGGCACACTTCCAAACCCTTTGGAAGAAGAAGAGATTAAATAAGCGTGGACATGTCCTAAAGAAAATGTGATCTAATAGGTTTTCTCATTCTGAAAAACTAAGTTTTTTACTGGAGGATTGCTTTATGTTGCAGGCTAAGTTTAAATAAAAATACTTTCCTGTAGAACCTCATCTATTGGTTCTTGTCTATCTGTGGAAGACAAACATCACTACCCCTTCTATTTCTTTGGGATATTTCTCATCCATATATTGATTAGTTTGTGAACAGAATTATAAGGAAAATCTAAAATAAACTATTTGGAGCAAAGTAGGTAAATCAGTTGAGAGGTACTGTTTATTAATATTGGTGCAGTAGCGAAGATACACGTCTGAGTGTCTTGAGACTAACTATGAAGTCTGGACAGGGTTAGACTATGAACCTTTAGCTAACAATGTACACACTGGATCATGGGCCGGTCCTTTGAAGGCTTGAGCACTCATAGATAGCACTAGCTGTATTAGACGGAACTGCTGTGAGAGAAAATCCCCTAAAATATACAGTGGACCAAGGAAGAGAGTTTGTTACTAATGAATGTGTAATCCATGTCTCCTGTTGGTTTCGGCAGAAGACTTGTACGCATGAGAGACTATGAAATATATTAGGGTTAACTGATGTTTCATGTAACGCTTAATGTGAATTTATTAATGCGCACAAAGGCATAAGACACAGTTGGCCAGGCAAGACAAGAATGAACTTTTAAGTGCCCCAGGCATCAGACTGCAGACAGACAATTAGAACATTTTCCATATATACCTTAAAACCTGAAGAAAGGGGTAGTTGTGGAAGGTGTGTCATTGCTGTCAAGCGTACAGATGCAGTTTCACTTCATTTTAGGTATGAAAGGCACGAAAATAGAAGCTGTGAATGCTTTTTGACATGGCAGCTAAACCAGTCTACTAATTAGCTGCTGTTAAAATTGGCAGTCCCATTTCCCCATTTGCAGTTCCCCTCAAACACTTCCATCACTTTCTCTGAACTCTGGCCATTATTTTTTGGGTGACCATGAGGTCAGCTGATCCAAGGAGAAACCCAGAAGGAAGAAGCCCCTAAACAAATACATGTATATAATCTTGTCGTGGTTTGGGCCAGATTGGCCCAATCAGGCAGAACGACAGACACTCTCTCTCTCTTGCTCCACTCCCGAAGGGAGGCAAGAGAGACAGAGAAAAAGAGAGACTTAAGAGCTTAGAAGAAACTAAACTACTTTAATGAAATATCAATAATGAAATAATAAAAAGAAAATAATGAAATATATACAAAACCATATCAAGCTCCCAGGATGACAATCACGTCACCAGCAGGCACTGGGGAAGTCCCAGACTGGACTCAGTGATGAATGGGAGCTGGATTCCAGATCTGGATTCAGTATCGGGATCAAAAGGAGACGAACAGACAGAGTCCTCCTCAGATGCTGGCCATTGAAGAAAGAGAGCTGACCCTTTGATCTCTCGGCTTTTATACTGAGCATGAGGCAGATGGGATGGAATACCCTGTTGGTCAGTTTTGGGTCACCTGTCCTGTCTGCTCCTTCCTGCAGGTGTGACCCCTCTATGCTTTTCCGCTTTCCACCCTCCAATGGGGCAAGTAACAAAGTTGGCTGGCCTTGGGTGTTATAGCAATAAGGATAAGCAGTAGCCTCTCTGCATTCCATTCCTTGGCATCAACTATAAACATGGGTGTTATCACTCTGAGAGCAAACAGTTTTCTGCACAACATGCTGTTAATTTCAGCAGTTAGAAGAGGCCTGGCTAAAAAGTAAAGTTATTGAACAAAATTGGTCCTGTTTTACCTCAAACCAGGACAAATCTTCTAATATTTTAGCTCCCTAAACAAACTTATTATGAGGTCAGGCGGACACCACTACAGGTACGAGAGAGAGGGCAGGAACTTGTAGATGGAAGTTGTAGAGTGCTTATTTTAATGGTAGATCATCTATATTCATTAACTAAACAGGGCTGTTCTTTGAGACCAAACGTTGTCTGACCCCCGTACTTTTAAATTCTCTTAACCTTTGAAAAAAAGTGGTCACATGAAAACGTTCTATTGGGGGTGTTACCTAACCCATGCTGTGTTCAAGTATAATTTTGGAGAGTCTGAGGTGAGTTGAGCCAAAACTGTGCAAGGGACTGCTCCAGGAAAGAGATTATTAAATTCTAGTGCCTGAAAACTTAATTTACAAAAACATAAACCCTATTAAACCAGATTAGATGTAATCCAAAAGAGTACCTAAAACAAACAAACAAACAAAAACTATGAGGGAGCTCTCTGGAGTGAAGTGGCCCTAAGAATTTGGGTCACCAGATAGTTTTAAGTTCAGAACAGAAATTAGCTTAGTGTTGATCTACAATTGCTGGATACATCTCAGACTTTAAAGTAGTCAAAAAGCTATCTACTTGGTAGATATGGACTATGACTCTGTTTTGTTTGTATTCAGTACTGTATTCAATATTGTAATTGATATCAGAACAGATTTTAGGGATGCTGACTCTTGGCTCAACCTAACTTCTTAAAAAGTTTTAAACCTCTTTTCTAAATAACACTGAAATATCAGAAAAAAATTAAGAATCCTTACAATTACCTGAAAACTACTTTCAAAGTTTAGGAATATTTCTCCTTGACATCTTTTCTAGTTTTATTTCAATGAACCCTTCATTACTATGATAAGATTGAATTGTCCCACAGAGATTAATATTTTAATAGACATAAAGCTTTTCTTATGTGATAATTACTTTTCAAATTATGAATGTTTTAAGCATGTGGGCAGAATGCTTTGATTTTCTTGTTCAAATGTAAACACTCTCAGTGGGTAGCGAAGAATTCCATAAGTTGATGAATATTTATATGTATTCATGAGGCTTGACATCTGCCATGTTGTGCATATTTATGATCTAGTTCTATGTTAGGGCTCTTGAGGGAGGTCAGGTAGAATAAGCCCTTATTACTTTCCAGTGTAGTTTTTAATGTTCCTGAATATGGAATACACTTGCTTGACAGGTTAAATGAATTGCCAATGTTGGCCTACTTGGGACAATCTTCAGTTCATGAGAAGTAATGGAATTGCATATAATACAAAAGGAAAATGATCTAAAATCTTTCATATGAATTTTTATAAAATCACAGAATTTTTGAGGTTGGGAAACACCTCTGGAAATCTTTTTATTCAACTTCCCTGCTCAAAGCAGGATGAACTGGAGTAGGTTTCTCAGGTCTTTGTCCAGTCAGGATTTTACTATCTCCAAAGACGGGGACTCCACAGCCTTTCTGGGCAACCTGTTCTAGGATTTGACCCTCCACACAGTACAAAATTGGTCCTTATGTCTAAGTTGAATTTCTTGTGTTTCAATCTGTTTCAATTGCCTCTTGTCCTGTCACTGGGCACTACTGAGAAGTGTCTCGTTCTCTCTTCTTCATTTCCTCCCATCAGCTATCTATACACACTGATAAAATCATCCTGAGCCTTCTCTTCTTCAGCCTAAGCAGTTCCAGCTTACTCAGCTTCTCCTTGTGTGAAAGTTGCTCCTGTCCCTTTACCGTCTTTGTGTCCCTTTACTGGACTTGCTTGAGTATGTCTGTGTTTTGCTTGTACTGGGGATCCCAGCACTGGAGACACAGCACTCCAGATATGTCTCACCAGTGCAGAGTAGAGGGGAAGGATCAGCTCCCTCGACCTGCTGGTGACACTTCTACTGCAGCCCAGGACGCTGCTGACCTTTGTGTCAAAGGCACATTGCTGGCTTGGCTCATGTTCAGGCATTTTACTGACAAGCTGCTTTCCAGCTTGTTGACCTCTAGTCTGTACTGTGCAGGTGCAGGACTTTTGATTTCCTTTATTGAATTTCATGAGGTTCCTGTTAGCCCATTTCTCCACCCAGTTGAAGTACCTCTGAATGGGAGAAACAACTGTCTGGTGTATCAACTGTCAAAATCCTCCCAGGTTTTTACCATCCACAAATTTGTTGAAGGTCATTAATGAAGAAATCAAACAGTGTTGGCCTAAGGATAAACCCTTGGGGTACACCAGTAGCGACTGGTTTCCATCTTGGCTTCATGCTGCTAGTAACATTCCTGTGAGCATGACATTTCAGCCAGTTTTTAATCTATGCTCACAGACTTTATTATATATTTATTTATTGTATCATAATTTTATTTGAGAGGATGCTGGGAGAGACAATGGGAGAGACAATGTCAAAAGCCTTGGTAAATTCAACATAAGCAACATCTCCCACTTCCCTCATTCACTGAACCGTTTGTCTTGTAGAAGGCTGTAAGCTTGGTCAGACATGATTTCTCCTTTGTAAATCCATTCTGAATACTCCCAGTCACTTTCTTGCCCTTGGTATGCTTGGGAATGATTTCCAAGCTTATTTGCTGCATTAGTTTCCCAGGGATTGAGGTGAAACTGCCCAGATTGCAACTCCCTTGGTTCTTCCTTCTTGTCCTTCTTGAAGATAGGAGTGACATTTGCTTTCTTCCAGCCCTTTGGAACCTCTCATAATCTGCGTGACCTTTAAAAAATAATTGAGAATGGCCTCACAATGACATCAGCCAGCTCCCTCATAACTTGTGGGTGCATCCCACCAAGTCTCAAGGACTTGTGTATGTTCAGTTGGTTTAAATGTTCCCAAACATGATCTTCCTCCACTGAGCGTAATGTATGTCTTTGTTGCTCCAGACTTTCCCACTGGTCTGAGGCACCAGGGATTGCTGGATGCCGAGTTTACCATTGAAGACTGATGCAAAGAAGAAATTGAGTACCTTGGTGTTTTCTGTGTCCCTTGTCACCAGGTCCTCTGTCCCATTCAGCAGCCAACTAACATTTCCCTTAGTCTTCCTTCTGCTGCTGATACATCCGTAGAAGTCCTCGTTGCCCTTCACATGACTTGCTCCAGATGGGCTTTGGCTTTCCTAACCTTATCCCTGCACACTCAGAGAGTATCTATATTCCACATGGGTGACCTGACCCTGCTTCCACCACTTGTATGCTTTAGTTTTTTTTGACTTTTGTAGAAGTAACTTGTTCATCCATACAGGCCTTTTACTGCTTTTGCTTGACTTTGTCCATGCCAGGATGGTTCATTCTTGAGCTTTGAGGAGGTGATCCTTGAATATCAACCAGCTCTACTGGAGCATCTCGTCTCCAAGGCCCATGGGATTCTTCCAAGCAGATAAGAGGCCAAAGTCTGTTCTCCTGTGGTCCAAGGTTATGAATTTACTTTGTTCCCTCCTCTTGGGATCCTTAACTCCAACAATCATACTGTAGCCAACTGCTCCACATCTTCCCATTCCCACCAAGTTATTCCTTGTTTGCAAGTATGAGGTGCAGCAGACCATCTCCCTGGTTGGCTTCCTGTTAGGAAGTTGTCATCAGTGGGCACCAGAAAACTCCTGGATTGCTTGTGCTCCGCTGTTTTCCCTTTACTGGCAGACACACCTGCCCTAACAAAGCCCTGATAAAGACCTAACAAAGACCTAACGAAAGCCTGTGAAAACTTCCTGCCACAGATCTTGTCACATCCACACAGTGGTGGTCAGCATGTACACATTTCAATTGAAAGGTGAGGAAGGTGGGATCCTCAGCCAGCTGGGTGGGGCCACAAGATCATATTTGACCACAGTTCACATTCAGGTAGGGTATAAAACAAAGCCCCATAGGAGAGCCATTTTGAGATGGTCCTCCTCAGAGCAGCGCATCTGCAGTCAGGGGCTCTCACCTTGGGTCAGGATGCTATCCAAGGACTCCTTGAGGTTAAGGAGACCTCCTTTATTAGGTGAGTGATTGTGCATTTTCGATCATTGGCCACAACCCTTAAGAATTCTTAAGTTGGTGGTGTAGTATTAACTCCCAAGTGACATTCTGAAACTGTGGATTGTTAATGTTTGTTGGAGTCTCAAAATGGTTTCAGTTAGAGTGAAACTTAGTTTGATTTTGTTACCATGTTGTAAAAATAAACCCCTTTTTTAGTTTGTTAGTCAGTCCTGCTGGGTTTTGTGAGGTTCTGTGACATTTAAATTGGCATAGTCAGCAGGATGTCTATAGCAGAATTATTACAGAGGCACATTTGTGCCCCTTCTCTCCCAGGTAAATGGGCGAAGGAGAAGTGGTCCAACCTGGTAGCCGTCATGGAGACAATAGAACAATGTTGCGGAAATAGTTGAGATGGCAAAGTAAAGGAACTATGTGTGCCATCCTAGGCACCTGCTTGATTCAAGCACAGGAACAAAATAATTATTGTGACAGACTGGCCAAGGACACTTTAAAGAAAAAACTAGAAATAGATTGTTTAAAATGTGGACTGAAAAGAGAAAGGGAGTGGACATGTCTGTTGGAACAAAAAATTGAAATAATGCTAGCACAAGCGAACTCCCCCTCTCAGCATTGTCCAAATCTGAAAGTTGATCGAAGGCACAGATCTCGGGAATTAGGATAGGGACATCTGGGGAGACCCTGATGAAAATAGCTCCAAAGAAGCAGAGGAGCTGGAGGAAAGGGACTTGCGACCTCTTATTAAAACAGAAAGGCACACAGGTCTGCAAGGTGGAAACCCCCGAACCACAGTCTGCATGGCTCCCTGGACAGGACCCAAGCTCAGGAAATTGCAAACTAATTTTTCATGCAAACTGGGCAAAATAGAAACTATTTGTGGACAATGTCTCTAAGGAGGGATGATCAGATACTGTTGAGTGACGATGAAGCGAGAAGTTTCTGGGGTCCAAGAGTGTTTCTGAGTGACGGACTGGAGGGCGACCAGTCAATAACCTCCTGGGCGGCTTATTGGGCTGGGGGTGTGGAACCCAAAGAGCAGAGGGAACCTGTTACTATTAAAGTAAAGGGATTGTTTGAACTAGCAGAAAGAGTGAAAAAAGCCACTTGTATTCAGGCAATGTATGAAAGAGGGAAGCAAGGGGTACTGATGGCTGTACCAGCGGACCCCAGACAACTTAAACCGCTTATTATAGGATTGCCAGATGCTTTGAAAATGCACGTTCAATCCCTGAGAGAAAGGATTCAGAGAGCTATTGAGCGCAACTGGCGAGACCCTCAGAACTCCCCCATGCATGTTTTGACTTGGGTGGAGACACTGTGCAATATAGTGATTTATGGGCATGAGAGGGGATGGAGTGATCTAGGGATTGTTGCATACAGGAAAAGGAGGGTCTGACAAGCCAGTCTCAAATCCTACCCTGACCAGCCTCCTTGCTGGGAATCTGGGCCTTTCCAGAGTCAGATCAGATCAGACTTAGAAAGAAATGAGCTTTGGCAAAAAGCATTATCACTGAGGGTACCCTGAACAATGTTGCATGGACAACCCATCGATCACATTTTGAAGCTGGCAGAATTGTTAGAGGGGAAAACTAAGGATCAAGGGAAAGCGTGGCAGCCACAATTCCTCAGGAAGGGAAACTTAACCATTTTGCGCCTCTGCGAGAGGAGTAGCAACAGTTAAAAAACTAGAAGCTGCGGTTTGGAGTTCAGGCAGCCCACTCTCAGCTGGCTCTAAATCCATCCCAAAGCAGCTCCATGCACTCCAGTTCCTCTCTCATATCAAGGGCAATTTCCCTTGCTAGCCTTCCTGGTCTGTCCTTCCTGCAGAGTCTATATTCTTACCTTATACCACTCCAGTTGTGTGAGCTCACCCACCACATCTCTGTGATCTCAGTGAGATGGTAGTCCTGCAACTACACACAGACTTCCTGTTTGCACTCTCTTATTTGTGTGCATGGGATAGGACCCCTTCAAACTTGTTTTGCTGATCACAAGATTTCTCCTGTCCATACCACCTTGCACTAATTGCTTGCTGTCATGGTCCACTACTTCCTCACTTGTCTGTGAGCCATCATCTCCCTCCCCATCCTACTTTAAACCTTTCCTCTCCAGGAACCACAGTTGTGCTCAGCAGTATACAGTAGCAGAACAGAAAGATGATCACTGCCATAAGGAGTTCAGTGTGTAAGAGCAAAATTATTTCTAAATATGTTTAAAGATTTTTTTTCCAGCTACCTTGTAGCAGTTAGTCACTACATCTACATATATCCTGGAAATTAAGCAAAGTTAGGAATTTTTTATGCTCACTGAAACTCAGTTGACAATACTGTTGTACATTGCCAGGTATTTTTGCTTTACTGCAAAAATAAAAATCAAACTTTTGTTTTATTAAATGTGGTTGCCCTGGGTTCAATATCATATTAGTGGAAATAACAGAGGTATCACAAAGTTTTAGATTCAGCTTGTCAAGATTTCAATGGATTCCTAGTAGGCAAAAACTGTTTATATTTATGGAAAATGTCCATATATTTCTTGTCAGACTCTAGCTAGAAAATAAGAATTTGAAGTTTGCTTTGTGAGTAGCTTAGTACAAAGCAAAATTGTAGCTCACATTTTTTTATGAAGAAAAAACCCAATATTTTAAGAGTTCAATTACGTTTCTTCTTTAAGAGAATTTTTTTTCCCTATTTTATTAATGACTGATACAATAATCAGCCAGGTATATAATGATCCAATATACGTAGCACTTTCATGTTAAAAAAACAAAAAAAAAAGAAAGAAATCATTAATTATTTCAAATATGATTATTGTATCAAGTTTTTTGTCACATGAGACTCCATACATGTGAAAAACTAGTTTAAATGTATATATTAATCACCCATTAAAGCAACACAACAGAAAATCACATGACAGATTTCAATTGAAAAACATCTTTGAAAAGCATACTGAATTTAATAGGGAATTTCTAGAAGTCTTTTAAAGCACATTATAAAACTCCCTGCTATTCATAAACTTATCTCATAAATTCCATAGGCTGGTTGAAGAAAGCCTACTGTTTTCTGTTAAAATCTTTGTGATTTTTTCATAAGGTTGTCCAGTAGTAATTTAACTTTGGATGTGCAAAGCTAGAATACGTACAACATGCATTGAAATTACAGAACAATATACTGCATAACGTCATAGCCAGAGATATTTGTGAGAAAAAACATCAGCAGAGTTGCAGTACACAGTTCAGGTAAAACACGATGATATTATTTTCTGTCAGGGAAATTAATTAGATTTTATTTTAAGTCATATTTTCTACAAAATTTACCAAAGTTTTCATCTTTTAAATGTTACATCTTTGCCCATTTACATAATTTAAAAGTTTATGGTTCCATCAGTTATCCAAAAAGAAATAACAGTATAGCTGTCAACATTATTAAGTATTGTTTTAAATTTCTGAAGAAGAGGTTGACTACATGTGAGTCAAGCATCCTCTCTTGGAAATCTGGCAAAACATTGTTTTGAAAAGAAAGAAAGAAAGACAGAGCAAAAAAAAGACTGTTTAAAGCTATGTAAATATTATACACGCTGAAGAATAATTCAGGTTTGAATGGACATAAGACTTAAAATATACAAAAATTAACATTTACTTTTAGAGTCATGAAGTTCTAGCTGATGTCCAAAAATCCCACTTAATGTTTTCTCCGTATTTCGATAAAACTTTTAAAGTTTTCTATGATGACAAATATACTGTCAGAAAACAAACTGACAATCCATTCGGCTTCAAATGCGGTTTATAGATATATTTCTATTAAATCATTGGAACAGGCTGCCCAGGGAAGTGGTTGAGTCACTATCCCTGGAGGTATTTAAAAGACGTGTGCTCATGTTGCTGATGAACATGGTGTAGTGGTGAACTTGGTAGTGTTAGGTTAATGGTTGGACTCGATGATCTTAAGGGTCTTTTTAAACCTAAGTGATTCTATGAGTCTATAAAATGTTTACAATTTGGATAAAAATGATGGAGATTAATGTCTGTAGTAATGATTTAAGAATTACTTGAAATGAAGGGCATAAGTAATCAGACATCAAAACATTAAGAGGGAAAAAAAGTATTTCTAATATTTATTACTATATGTAAATGTAGTAATAGTAAATTAGTACTTATAGTACATGTTTTATAAAGGAGAATTATATAGTAATATCCCAGTTATACCTGTTTTTCCTAATACTGCAGAAATTTATAATAACCTAATTTTTTTACAGGATAATTTCTGTCCTCAAAGGTTATAGCCAAAGTTCTACAGTTCACCTGTTCATTGCCTACACAATGTATGAAGAAAAATATACGACTAAATTTTAGTTGTTCACTTGTCAGTTTCTAGGGGAAAAAAAGGCTAAGGAATACTTTTAGCTTTTGAAGACAATGTTTGCTGCATTTTGAGGATTTACACACTTCTACATGAGTCATTTTAATTTTCAAAATCCAGGCTGCGCATGACTCCCCAAAACTTACACTAACTTAAATTTGTCTGTTTGTTTGTTTGCTTGTTTGTATTTTTTTTTTTCTCCTTATAATTTCTGTACTGCTTTAAGTTCTTCAGTTTTTGAATTGCCACCTTTTCATTGTACCTATATCTGGGCTTTCCCCCATTTTAATTGTACCTATATGTAGTAATTTAGCAAATAGTACGTAGCTCTTATGTGTACACAGCACTCCTGAAATCAGATTTACTTCATAACACTACTGGATGACTGTCTTGAGTCTTGTGCTGTAATAATTAAAAAAAAAAACCCTAGTGATTATTGTTCTTTGTTTTAGTTGCATTCCTGCGATCTCTATAAACTTCAGTTAGAGGACCCTATAGTGGTAGCTGCTCTGTAATCACAGGGCAAAAAGACACATCCAGGACAGGTGATCTGACCTGGATGAAGGAATACTCCATATCATGTAATGCACAATCAAAAATAAAAATAGGTAGCTGTTGCCCGGAGACTAGCTTGGTATGAGTTTACTTGTGGGACGTGCTGAGTGGTTGCTTTTACATCACTTTTAAAATATTTCTTTTTCCTTTCATTTATTCAGCCTACAAGTTTTCTCACTTTTGCTCTTACTATTCTCTCCCCTGTCCTGCTGCAGGGGTGTGGGGAGTGAGCAAGTGTCTGAGTGAGTGCTTAACTGTTAGCTGGGGTCAATAACCACCAGGACAAAGTATAGAGAATCAATACAGCAATAATCTTTGTTTTCTGCTGTTTCTTCCACAGAATGTGAGGACATGTGTATGCCAATGGTCGAATTAAACAGGATACATAGTACTGGAGAGACATAATTTAAATTATACAGAATAACTACAATTGTAGAATTTTTTTACTTTGATTTTTAAAAACCCATGAAATAATGGAATTTCGAGTGTTCCCATTGTATAGTAGTTATTACCTAGTAATAATTTTCCTCTGGCTCATAGCCAGAAATATTTGCATTTGTAATCCTAACATGTTCTTGGCATTACCAAAGCCTTTCTTTTAGAAAAGTAGAGAAAAGCAGTTTGAGAAATAAAGCAGCTTCCCAAGTCATTCACATCAACTCCATGTGAAAAAGGAACTGGTCATCAACTTTATAGTCTAAAATAAGCAAGTAACAGATATCATGAATGCTTATAATGGAGTGACAGCACAATAGTTTTGATCAATATATTTCTTTAGAAAAAGAAAAAAAAGTTACAGATATAACACACTTCATGTGTTGTGCCCTTAACTTTTTGATTTCCGTCATTGCATAGATTCAATTATCTGTTAAAATTTATGTGCAATTTCCCCACCTCTCTTGCAAAGCCCCACCTCAGGGCTTTACACTTTTGAAAGAGGTGATCAGAAGATTATTAGATATGTGGTGTAATGTTTGTAATAATTGGATATTAGTCATGTGCATTAGCAGATTGCTGCATCACAGGAACAAGGTGAGAACAGGGAGGAAATAGACCGTCCAAGATGGCACATCTGCATGTCTCTTACTATTTAGGATAGTTTTAAATGTGACAATTCATTTTTAGCTACATTAAATAATCCTAGTTGTTATAAGCATTAGTTCAAAGCAGTATTCATTTGTAGTGTACACTCGGTGCAAATTAAGAAAGTCTCCAAATAAATATTTATATTCCTTGAACTAGGTTCTTACATTAAACTACCAAAACCCAGCTTTTATAATCAAGATGAAAAAAAAAGTTTACCTATTACTAGCTCCTGCCTAACCATTGACTTCTTAGTTTGTAAGGTTATAATCAAATCCTGAATAAAGATGAGCTAGTAATAATTAATTAGGCAGGAAACTATAATCTCTGTGCTCTCACAAATGCATCTTATTACTGTAAGTACCTTCTAAATAAATTTACTAAGTACATTTTTGTCACTCAAAATATCAGTTCTGCTTTATTCAAGAAACAAGGAAACCATTTCCTCTAGCAGTAGTTATATCCTAGGACATGTTGGTTTGTCTTGTTTTAATCTAATAGACGTCTTCTTATGAAGTTTTATGGACTTCTAGACTTCCTCCTTCTGAAAGGAGGAGCAGGGTGTTACTTATTTCTCCTCATTTCATTTCAGTATTGCTTGACCATTTTTGTTTCTGTTTGTGATGATTGATTTCCCTTATAGCTGTGCATGTTCTATATTCAAGAGTTGGTGGCAGATCTCAGAATTCTAAAGGAAATTGAATTTTTTATTTAGGTTTTGTTTTTTTTTTAATTTTACCTGTCCCCTTATGCTTTGGCAAATCTTTTTCTCTGACCTTAGTTTCTGTCATTAGATTTCTAGTCTTCCTCTTTGAAGAAAATACAAACAAGAGGTCCTTGTGATTCTGTAATTATTCTGAAAACTAATAGTTCTGAAAACATGGACGAGAGCTTAATTCTTCTCTCTTTCTCTTTCTCTCTTTCTCTTTCTCTCTTTCTCTTTCTCTCTTTCTCTTTCTCTCTTTCTCTTTCTCTCTTTCTCTTTCTCTCTTTCTCTTTCTCTCTTTCTCTTTCTCTCTTTCTCTTTCTCTCTTTCTCTTTCTCTCTTTCTCTTTCTCTCTTTCTCTTTCTCTCTTTCTCTTTCTCTCTTTCTCTTTCTCTCTTTCTCTTTCTCTCTTTCTCTTTCTCTCTTTCTCTTTCTCTCTTTCTCTTTCTCTCTTTCTCTTTCTCTCTTTCTTTTTTCTTTCTTTCTCTTTCTTTCTTTCTTTCTTTCTTCCTTTCTTCCTTTCTTCCGTTCTTCCGTTCTTCTGTTCTTCCTTTCTTCATAGAACCGTATAGAATTGTTTAGATTGGAAAAGACCTTTAAGATCATCTAGTCCAACCATTGACCCTACTCTACCAGGTCTGCCACTAAACCATGTCTCCAAGCACCACATCTACAAGACTTTTAAACACTTCTAGGGATGGTGACTCAACCACCTCCCTGGGCAGCCTG